>CM042562.1:15419683-15789683 GCA_023630585.1 Cranoglanis bouderius | reverse complement strand
TTATATCTTTCACTTGGATTTTATAAGTTGCACTGAGTAAATACAGCTGGATAAAACAAAAACTTTGTCCGTCTTCATTTCAGGTTGAAAAGCAACAAAGTGTGATTATTTTAAAGGGGGTGATTCTTTTCTATACCCACTGTACATCCTGCCTGTCTCTTACCTCCTACTGTATATTCTGCGTGAAAGCTGTTAAACTGCAGACAGCGATTCTCCCAAACATTTGTCCCATCAGCAAGACTTCAATTTAGCTTCAATAAATGTTGTACCTGCTGGCAGGCCTGACAGTCTTCATACGTTTTTCTCCACTCAGGCTGGACTGATTTGATGTTACTGCTGGTTAACCTTTCATTGGGATTTCCTGTCCAAAATAATAGACATTCTTTTAGTGAAAGTGACATGTGAAGGCCAATGTATGGTAACCCATACTTGGAATTTGTCCATTGCATTTAACCCATCCAAGTTAGTGCACACACATTAGAAGTTGTGAGTAGTGAACACACACACACACACACTACAAACCGTGAACACACCCGGAGCAGTTGGGGGTTAAGGGCCTTGCTCAAGTGCCCAACAGTGGCAGTGCTGGGATTTAAACTCATGACCTTCCAATCAGTAGCCCAACTTCTTAACCACTGAGCTACCACCGCCCACTGAGCTACAACCGCCCATTAATTAAGGTACCACCGTTCATTAAGGGTGTTTTCACATATAGTTCATTTTAAAAGAACCAAACCCAGTTCACTTAAAGTGAACCAGAAAGGGAACCAGCCGAAAGTGGCCTCAGTCCTTTTGGTGTTCACAATATAGTGGACTCAAAAGAGAACCCGGTTCTTTTTTTTTTTTGGTCCTCTTCAGCATTGAAGTGATCTCAGACCCTTTCTTGTTCACACCACAACTTTATTAGAACTCAGACCCCAGCTTTCTGTGCAGCAGTGGATTTTGGGTATTCAAGGCAAGCCTCCAGGTACACATGTGGAAACAAAATGCAAAGCGGACCAGGACCTCATTGCTGTCACATATCACGAAGAAATCGAACCAAAAGCGGACCCACAAACGAACCGTACTCAGACCACATCCAGAGGTGGTCTGAGTATGGTTCGCTTTTGGGTCCTTTTAGGGGTGTCTGAGATCACTCGGTTTGTTCACACATACACACTGAACCGCTCTGAGAGCGTTTGGAGGGCTCAAATGAACTAGGTGTGAAAACACCCTAAAAGGCTTGTACCATGTGATTTGGGGCAGTATGTAAGTGTGTTAACTCTTACATGGCATTTATTTGGGGCAATCCAACATCCGGGGTCAGAACACGGGACAGAAAATAGGAAACACAATCCTCAGAAAGGTATGAATACAATTAACAAGACTTCATAATCAGAAATGGAAACAGTAGGGTATGGATTGGCAAACTAATCAAAGATGAACATAGAACAGGTGCACACATTTGGGGAACAAACCAATGTCAGGAAAGGGGCAGAGGCAGAACTGAAACCAAAACAAAAGCACATGACCATAACATAAACAAATGGTCATTGTATTATTATGTACAAATGTACAATGTACACATTATTGTATTATTCTATATCATCATCTACTAAGAAAGTTTTTACTGTAGAAGACTGTGCCGTTGACAAAAAAGTCAACAGGTTTACATTAAGTGTTTTATATTTTGGATATTTATAGGTGTTTCACAATTTTTACAACATCTGAAAATGAAAACCTTGTATACGTAGATGTACTGTAGTCCCAGTTTGATAAGGCTTGTAATCATCTGGCCAGGTTTTATTACCAACAACAAATACAAACCTGGCAACCCTGATTTCTCCTCTCAAAGTGTGTGTGTGGGTGGGTGGGTGGGTGTGTGTGTGTGTGTGTGTGTGTGTGCTTTACACTGATCCTAACTTAATTGCTTTAACATGAAGAAATCTCCTTTCACCCACGGCAACATGCTGTGTTAATCTTAAATCAATTAAATGCTATAATACTGATGTAACATAACCACATCCATCCCAAAAGGATGGAATAGAGATTTTTTTTTTAGCCTGTCTCAAATCTAAACCCTGCTCATGACATTAAAATCAAGTGAGAGCGTAAAGTTCCTATGCCTTTAATATAGCTTTAACGGATATCAGACCAGACAGCTGAGAAAACCTATGAAATATAAATTACTGTGTAAATAATAGAAGAAGCCCGGGGAAAATCCACGGTCCATGATTCCATATCACAAGCATTTTCATTTCTGACTCAGACATGGCCTCCAAGAACATACTGGAGGTCAAGAACAATGTAAAATAGGTTAATAAGAATAAGAATAAGAATAATGCATACACGCATGCATGCATACATACATACCTATAGTAAATATGTTGATAAATTTAAGGAGAAATCAATCATTTAAATTTTGACATGTTGTGTTTGTATTTATAAGGACATGTACACACAGGCACACGATATTAGAATTTGTGTTATTTCCCTTTAAAAAAAAAAAAAAAAACACAGTCATGCTGTTTCTTTATTTGTGTATTTTTCCAATTTTCATGACTACAGCACAGAAATCAACCAGACTTGGTGATCTGTCTAAAGCAGTGGTTTCAGTGTGAATTTCCTCTCCGGTATGAAGCGAAATCAGACAAACAGGTCATCGTACCAGTCCCTTTTTTTTTTTTCGCACACCATGATCTTTTCCATTCACGTCAACAGGATTTTTCACCAGGTGGATTTTATTCTCATCCATTGTGACCGCTACTTAACGCATACTTTAACATAATGAGGTTTTATGAGTTTAATTTGTCGTGTTTCTTCATCCATGAACTGAAGTCATAGCCAGTGCTGCAAAAATTATACATTTAATGAAAACTTGTAAGCTGTCATTCTGGAGTTTGAGGTTAAGACATAAATAATAATCTAGTGGCCAGTAATGATTTCCATGAAGGTTTCATTTACTAGCATTATTTATTTAATTAATCAACGTTAACAGATGTTATACTTTGCTTTAATAAAGCATAATTAATGTTAATAAAGTCACAAATCTTAACACATGTATTAATTATCATTTGTTTAAACTAAATATATCTGCATTGATTGTGTATTCACATAAATTAGCAAAAATTAAATAACAGCATGTTCCTAAATGTTGATAATTTAATGAAACCTGGCCTCCAGGTGTATGTATTAAAAAGTAAGACAAATAATAAGTAATCTCTCCTGAACTGAAAACAGGTGAGAACAATCAGGGAACAAACCAATCACAAGACACGGCGGAGACAGGACATAAAATTAAATCAATATGTCTGTGGGAGGGGATTCATAACAACATCATTACCGTAGTGGGCTACATGGAAATGAAAAAAAAAAATACCACTCATTTCCTGTTTTAATTTTCTTTCCAACATGTTCGGAGCACTGAGGAAGCTTACAGAGTGAGCCTCAAACATGCATTAAATTGCATTGTACATTTACATACATTAACTAACTCTACTCTACTCTATCTATCTATCTATCTATCTATCTATCTATCTATCTATCTATCTATCTATCTATCCATCTACAGTATGCTAGACTTCTGAGTCACTTTCTTAATACAAGCTTTGTCATTGAGTTTAGTACTTTTTTTACCTCCAAAGTTGTTTCCACTAAAAAAAACATTAAAGCAAGAAGAAAAAAAAAAACTTGATAAAAGGAGATCACAGGTTATATATTAAACATTGCACAGATATTAACTTTTCAAACTTACGTACGTCACACACACCCACACACACACCATGCATTATTTTAACTTTGCACAGCCTATAATTGCACTTTAACAGTTTAATTTGAATCTCTCAGAGGCCGCAAAGTGCACATGCATGCCTTTTTCTTTCTTTTTCTTTTTCTTTTTTTTGAGTTACATCTTGCAATTAGTTCCCTGAAGACCCTGCTCTAGACTTTAGGTGTTGTTTATTTGTGTCACATTGTGCCTGCAGCCTCTGGTGTTCTTCTTAGAGTGTAAATTGACCTCACACTTCAGGAAGATGAAAATAGACTTGAATTTTTACCATCACCCAAACTCGACACTTGACATGCAGTATCCGCATCCATCTGCAATTCAAAACAAGGCAATAACTGTGGAATATAGATGACTTTTGGGATCAGCTCCACCTGAGATGACACTGCACATGATGGAGCGCTGAGATGATGCTGAGTATAAGACCTAAATACTATAAATGGTTAAGACGTAAACACACACACACACACACACACACACACACACACACACACACACACACACACTATGGGATTCAGTTTTGGCAGCACTTTAATGCCTGAGGATCGTTTGCTGGAGCTGGTTTTCACACATGGGGCCTAAAAACATGGTCAGGTACTGATTAGTAAATTACTCTCATTATCCAGACGCTTTAGTTCACTTCAACTCCGTGTGCTGCACTGTGACTTTCATATTGACACTTTGTGGCATAAACCATATGTTCATTTTCTGTATAGCTATTACATGCATATATTTAAAAAATAATAATAATAATAATAATAATAACATAACATGCTATGACATATCAGTTATTGTGGTAGCAGCCAGGTAAAGTGTATAATAGTGACAATAAATTAAATATGATATTTTTTATAAATACAGTAGCAGCCAAAAAAAAAACAAAAACAATACAGTCAATACAGAAATTTGCAAATATTGCAATGGGAGTGGGATGATGTTCAGTTCAGAGAGAGAGAGTGTGTGTGCATGTGTGTGTGTGTGTGTGTGTGTGTGTGTGTGTGTGTGTGTGTGTGGGTGGGTGGGTGTCAGTCCAGTCTCTGAGTATTGAAGAGTCTGATGGCTTGGGGGAAGAAGCTGTTACACATTCTAGCTGTGAGGGCCCGAATGCTTCAGTACCTTTTTCCAGACGGCAGAACAGCAGATATTTAAGGAGTAAAATACAGCGATATGTGCTGATTTTGCTATTACAGTTCCGAATCATTGTATTCCTCTTATATATCACAGCAAATTTACATTTATTATTTTATGACATATACTTTTGATCCATTTACAGTTATATTTAATGTGATGGAACACCCATTACACAAGCTAATTCCTGTTCTCACTTATGTTATAGCAGCTATAAGCAGTCGCTCCCTCGCCAGCCTCTCTTTTTTTCTCTGGTGAAGTTAATAAAACTTTTTTCGGTTCTTTTTTTTTAAAAAATGTAAAAAAAATAAAATAAAAAAAAAATTTTGTGCTTGCTGTGCCGGGAAACTTACTGATCATTACGAAGCACTAACGCTGAAGACTCCGTAGGTCTGACTTCATAACCTATCTAATTCCAAATATCTCTTTCTCCATCCTGAACGTTTGCTTGCATTTCTTCCTTTGTATCATTGAACCACTTAAGCCTTCCACCTTTCTTCCAAAGCTAAACCCAGAAACTTCCCGTGAACCATTTATATTTCCGTGTCTAGTAACAGGGAGGTATTTAGCCTTTATCCATAATTGATTTTTAGATCCGGCCCATTTGCTTACTCCACTAAAACCCTTGTCATGTCTCTCATGTCATGCTTGCTCAGTCCCTTGAGCACTACACTGTCTACGTATTGATCTTTCTATCCTACTTCATTCCGGCTCCAATTTCTGTGGCTTTCCTTGTGGTTATTTCTGAAACTCAACTGAATAACAATTACGACCGACACTGACATTTACATTAAACACCTTTTTACTCTTGCACTCTACTCAAAGCCATTAGCCCATATTTGTGTTATGTATTATTTGTTTTTTCTAGGATTCCTCGGTTCTCTAATATATTTCTCTCTCACGCTAGAAAAAAAAAAAAAAAAAGTTCTGGCTTACTCTCTAGACAGACAGCTCTACTTCTGCAGTTATGACTTATGACTTTTTTTTTCCTGCTGGGGATGGTTCCACGTGTACACCTTAAAGATTTGCACTTCCCAATCAGTTTATGCCTAAATCTCAATGTATCTGAGAAAATCTTAACTGCACACTGTAGATTTGTACCTAATAGCTGCTGCTGTAATCATAAAGACTGCCCTGTGGTGTTATCTGTTCATACTGAACATCCTGTAAACACACTCAGTACTGCGAGTCTTTACTCTTCTACACCTGTACACCGTAATGATGCATAATCTCGCTATCCGCTGTCACTCAGAAGAGGAGGGGTTCCCTTTTGAGTCGAGGTTTCTTCCTCATGTCATGTCAAACTCAGGGAGGTTTTCCTCACCACTCTCACCTCTGGGTTGGTTGTTAGGAATCTATATCTGGTACGCACAGATTTCTCTGAAGCTATTGTTAAAATAAAACTGAATTTAAATGAAAGAGGTTGCACAATTACACAGTCCCGATACTTTTTTTTTTACAAGCTAGTCAGAAATATTGGGACAATCACCGTGAAACTGTGCAAACTCTTTCATTTAAATTGAGATGTACGGTATCTTTTCAGTAGAGGATTATTCAAATCGTTCATAGACCCTTAAAAACACAGTTGCACAGTGGTTCATTTACTAGTGAGGAGTTCATCCCTTTCTAATAGGGAGATGCTCTGTTGTAGGGTTCTACATAGAACCTTTAAGGGTTCTTCCAGAGGAAAAGACCAAAGAGTGTGAGAGTATTTGTGTTAGTCTAGCTCTGGGTAGATGAGACAAACTGAAGAACCCTTGCTCAATAGTATTTTTAAAAAAAAAAAAAAATTATTTCCTCTTTGCTCTTTTACCTTCCACTGTATTGTCTATGATCTTGTAATTATTCAAAAGTTGTTTTTTTTGTTTCTTTTTTATAAATGTCTCCTACTTCATGTGTCCTTATTTCATGTCTCATTTCCTTCCCCTTTCCTTTATTCTCGCAGTCCATGCTGTGCACCCTTTTTTTTTTTAATACTTAATGGTTTGGGTACATTCTTCCACCTGTCCTGTCCTGTTCCAATTTGCTTGTTGCATATTTCCTTTCCTCTGTCCTAATGAGCATTTTGCTTTCTTTACATTCTTATTTCTTTCTTTCTTTGTTTATCAGTTGATTGTCTGTCTGTAAGCCATTTACTTCTTACTTTTCTCATTACATCTGTAATTATAAATACAACAACATCCTCAGCTTGTCAGCCTCATGAGAACGTATTTTAGTCTGCAGTGATGCTTCTAACTCCATTTTTTAAAAATAAATGTCTTAAATGAGTACGTCTGAAATTTAAAAAAAAAAAAAAAAAAAAACAACTTTGTCTGTTGTATATCTGTGTTGCGGTCTGGGAAAACCCAGTGTCAAAATTAACATTCACAGAGCACATGCATGGCCTGTTGGGATGGTTTTGGTTGTTAGATGTGGCTCAGAAAAAAACAAGTGTATTTACACTTTAATTCGCATTAATTTGGATTGATCTGAGACTGCATTTTTGTTTTAAAATGCTTTCCGTCTACACTGGTGTTTTCAAACGTTTTCCAAAAATTGCTCGTCCGCACTGAAACGTCTGTAAATGCTTACGTCCCTGTACTGCGCATGCGTAAAAAACGTAAGAAGCTTTACAGCTGCGTCATTTCTGTCAAGCGTTTATTTAAAAATGCAATCTGAAGGTTGTACAAAGTGACATTAATCTTTAACAATGCTATCAAACTGGATATCAGGCACAACAACTGCAGTACAACATTGTCTACCATCTTGTCTGTTTTGAGTCGAATGGGTCACATGACTAAAAATACATCATTGTTTTTGAATATCTCCGTTTTCTCAGTCCACACTACAATGTGAAAATGGCATTTTCAAGTTCATCCACATGGGAGAGAGTTTTAGAAGTTTTATTTTCAAAAACATAGAGAAAAAGATGCGTTTTCAAATTTATTTGGATTAATGTGGACATAGCCTTATATAATCCTATACATGTTCAGATATATTTTATCCTCTACATTTTCTGATTTGTTTTATCCTCTATATTTTCAGGTATATTTTATTGTCTACATTTACTGTATATGTCACTGTATATTTTTAGATCTCTTTTTATTCTATATTTTTTAAAATATTTTTTATCATGTATATTTCCATATGTTTTTTGTTTTTTTTTATCCTCTACACTTGATGTTTTTTTTTTCCCTGAACATTTTTATGTTTTTTTATTTATTTATTTATTTTTTAAAAATCCTCTACATTTTCAGGTATATTTTTACCATCTAAATTTCTGAAATATTTCTCTCTCTCTCGTATATTTTCAGATCTATTGTTATCCTGTACATTTTAAATGCATATCTCAAATGTATTACACTCTAAAAAAAAACACTGAGTTAAAAACAACCCCAATTGGGTTATTTTTAGCCCAACGGCTGGGTAAATATAGGACAGAAAACATTTTGGGCTAAACTAACCCATCAAGTCGGGTTGTTAATTTTAACCCAGCAAATGGGTTGTTTTTCAACCCAAAGGATGGTTTCATTTTTATAAAAAAAATGCTAGGTTAATTTTATTTCATAAATGGGTTAATATTTTCAGCGTTATTTTTACCCTTTGAAAATGTCAAATATACCACATTATAAACAAATATGTCAACATGGTGTCCCCTTTATTTAAACAAAACAAGGTGTTCAGAAATGTATTGCTAGAGCTGCTAAAGTGGTGTTTATATATAGACTTTGAAGTAAATATAATAAGTCATATATTTAAGACGAAAATGTCAGATTTTGATCAAAGGAGACATTTAAAACATACAAAGAACTGTGTAACCAACTTATGATCCAGTGGGCATTACAAACAAGTGAGCCAAAGCTAACAAAGATAGCAGTGCATTTAATGCCATGTAAACTGGACTGTCATCACACATTTTTGCTTTTTCTAGTGTACAGTAATGGTTTTATGGATAAATATATTGATACGAACCTTGTTTCTCCAAATAAAGCTAACAGTCTGTCCGTGTGAAAACCGCTACCTCCACCTGTGGTGAATTCAAACTGAGTTGATTTGACCCAAGGAGCTGGGCTGAGGCGTCGGGGTGGGGGAGGGGTGCATTGATTCAACTGTGAGTGAAAATGACCCAGCCACTAACCCAGCAGTTGGGTTACACAAAACTACCAACTACAAAACAAGATTGAGAAAGCAACCCAATTAAATGACCCAAAAGGCTCAACCCAGCATTTGGGTAGAAAGAAAGAGCCCAGCATTTTTTAGAGTGTGTATATATTGTGTTGTGCCTTAGTGCCATTTTCCCCCTTTCTCTGTAGTAAAACATGAACATATTAATAAGCCAGTGTCAGTAGTGTTTCAGCCAGCATCGAGGGATAATAATATTATCAAGATGATATTTCGCTGTTTGTTTTTTACACAGGAAGGTTTTATCCATTGCCCAGTGCATTAGCTCTCCATTATTGTTCATCAGCAGAGAGTCTCTCATGTCGTCTTCTCTGGGACAAAAAAAAAAATTATTAATCAGAAGAAAAGCTGGTTTTGTTGGTTGGATTTTGGTTTAGAATTTAAAAGTAATGCCCCACACCAACAAACCATATACCACACTCCTATCAGAAAATGCACATACACTTTGATTCGACTAGATCATTAACAGCTAGTTTATATAACAGTCACCGAAGCCTGTATATCTGTCCTAAGCATAAGGACTTGAAGAAAAAAAAATTCCCTTAGAGAAATGTATAATTAGCATCACAGAGCCTGGCTGCTTTAATTAACATTTCCGTGAGAGGTTTTTAACACTATGACTCCAGATGATGAGTGGCTCATCAAACACAGCCAACACATGGGGAAAAGAGCAAGTTTGGGAGCTGGGAACTTTCATCTCTACACTATGGCTGGTCTTAAATTGGGTTCCCAGTCTGCCAGTGTATACCGTCTCAGTCATGTGTTGCATTTAGTTGTCATGGCGACTGTATGCTTATTGATGGCATGCTGGATGATAGTAGGCACTTAACATGAAAGAAAACATAAAAATATTTTAAAGCTTGTGGCCAAATCCATGTATCCTTCAGAGAATACTACTCAAGATCAAAAGAAGTGCTGTATTTTCTATTCCATGGTATGACGCCGGCTATACTTTACCCGCTAGTCATTGGTATGAAGTTTAGTAATCGGACTAGAAGCTAACATTTGTTAAGGGGTTGGCGACTAAAATGGAGGTCATGAAATCATAATGTGTGCGCGCTATTGTTTCACTATTTTGTGGTGCAAATGTAATAAAATAAATACCTACTATATGTTCTGGTTAATGTGCGTTTAAAGGATAGTAAACCGACTAAGCATTCATCTGCTACACTTAAAGCTCACTTTAAATTATTCATAAACTTAAAATAAGCAGTGTCTCTGATTAAGATGCCCTTGACTATGGAAACTGAACACTATAAAGATCGTAATAAGTATGCACTGGAAATACAGAAACAATAATGTTCTCACCATTCAATATATAAAAGCATTCAATATACAAAATAGTTTATAGATCTTATAGAGATTATAGAGCTTTATCTTCCAATGGTCCACAATGACACTAGAGGACAATTTGATTAATCTTTTTTTTTTTCTGCCTGGATTCACCCATCAATGCAATTAACACTAATCCTCCATCTAATTTCTGTCACATTGTCTCACACTTTATCCCCATAGAGAAGTAATAACGTGGCTGACACAATATCCGATGTGTAATTTTGATGAATTGCAATCATGTTTACATGTAATCGCTGGATCTCAAGTGGGATGTTCAACTGAAACGAGGGTTTACGCAACTCTTGATTTTGTTCAAACAACATGCTGTACACTTCCAGTGTTTAAACCCTTCGAAGCAAGTGTTCCAGCTAGGACCATATATGTTTTATTAGGGTGGCATGGTGGTACAGTGGGTAGTGTTGCTGCCTCCTGGGTTCGATCATGGGTTACTTGGGTCTTTGCAGAGTTTTGCATACTTTCCCATGTTCACGTTGGTCTCCTCCAGGTTCTCAGTGTTAGAAATTCTACAACAATCAGTCAGGAACCAGGCGAATGGTGCTGAATTCAGAAAGGTTTCACCCGGCAACAATCTTCAGTCTCTCTGTGTTAGAAATTCTGCAACAATCTACAGGCCTAGGAGAAGAAGGTGGAGAAAGGGGGGGTAAAGGAGAATGGAGATAAAAAAGAATGGTAGCCTAATGCCATCTGAGAGTGCTATCAACTCTGAACTCTGAACAATGCATCTTCAGAAACAGCCAGTCATGTGTCATTTCCTTCATCCGGTTTCCTGCCGCTGTCCAAAAACATGGAGTGTGAATGAGTGTGTGAATTTGTGTGTGGAGGGTACCCTGTGATGTAATGGCATCCCATCTGGGGTGAATTCTCCTGTTCCTTGCCACCCATGTTATCTCCGATAACCCGAGATGCATTCATGCAAACACACCTACGCTGTATAAAGAGTCTGGTGGAGACTTTAATATGATGCTGTGCTGTCCCAAAAGCAGTGTTAGTCAAAAAAAGAAAAGAAAAGATACATACAGTGTCTATGTACAAATCATGTTAAATATTTGACATTATACTACAGTGCTGTTGAATGCTCGTTTCTGATTGGTCAGAAGGTATTTATTAATTTTCCATAACAGCAGCTTTGATGTTCTAATATGTTCTTGTTGGCGTATGGTAGATGATCCAAGTAATAAGCTTAATAATATACTGATTAAACATGTGTTGTTATTTATCAAAGAAAAACCTGCAGTATAATTGTTAATAAGATGACATTTCCTGCAAGGAAATGTTTATTTAACATTTATGGAAGGAGTCCCATTGTCAGTGCTTTGTAACAGCTAGTACGTTTTCCACCATGGGAAAGTCTTTAGGGTAGAGGAGATTGCAATTGCAACATACTAACAATCTACGTGTCTTTTTATGTATTTATGTTTTTTTTTTTTTTTTTGGCTTATTCACTACAAAAGAAATATAAAAAGAAAGGCTTGTGAGGAAATGGCTGTTTAGCTGCTATAATGTTAGTGGTCCATTCTTTTGAACCTCTGAACTTCGCTTTATGTTTTAAACCAGGTGATGCTGATTTTCCTCTCTATTAGTCTGAGAAATCACTTATCTATTATTACATTATTACACAGCTTGTTTAAATTTCATATTCAGACTCTAATTTGACTCTAAGGAACAACCTCAGCACCACAAGACAAAGTTTGTTCAGAAACATTTTATATTCTATTATGGAAAAGTGCTGCTGTTTACTCTGCGTCTGCTGCAGATGAAAACAGAGCATCTTCACAAATCAACTCCATAACATTAGACTTATTTTCACGTAAAAGCTGAATTTTGTGTTGTTTGTGTTCTCATTACATCCAGGTCCTCAAACTCTGCTGAACCTTTTCTGTCCCATTAAACAATGTCATCTTGATTAATCAGTAAATGGATGGTGCATGCTCTCCGATAATGCGTCAAATGTAAGTTTCCACCAACGAAAGATGACTTCCAGCATACGTTTCATTAACTTTCATTTGCTTAGGGAAGAGTTCTCGTATGTGAGCAAGGTGCACGCTTTTAAAAAATTAGGAAAACACTCATTTTTAACAGGCGGGCATGAAATCTGGCCAACAAAACCATGGCACACTTTGATATTGGACAATATATTCACTTTTTCTTCTACATGCCAGTTGCTCAGTCTACTCCACACAACATACAGAAAGTAAACTACAGATTTAAAGAGGTTCATTTGTCCAGATTTAAAATTTGGAAAAGTACAATCCCAAATTAATCAAAAGTATTATTGAAGATATTAGGCTTCTCTCTGGAAACATTAGCTTTAAGAGTAGTTTAGAACCACCTTTTTCAAACTTAAGCACTTTCTGGAAAAGACTTGAAGTCATTATTAATCCTACGAGACATTCTAATTTCTGTATATGTCCTTAAAAGTTTGAGTTCAGTGCTGGACTTGATTCTACAGGTATTTACTGAGGTCTCTGTAACACTGTAAAGCCAGAACTTATAAAGATGCATGATGCCTACATAAGCCTTCATCACAACTGACATAAACCTAAATAGACATTTATGAAAACTTTCCGCTGTTATGAGAATGGTTTTTGCCAACTGTCCAAGACTGACATATAAAACATTCCAAATTATACCACAGCACTGTTGCAGTCTCAAATCTGATTGGCCAGTAGGTGTTGATTATTTTTCTGGAACAATACCTCAGACAGTAGTTCTGGGTGCAAGGAAAATCAAAGGTTTATATTTATCCTCTTGTTCTTATACATTATTGTTTCTATAGTAATGACTGACTTGAACAGTGGACGCGCCACATGAATGGATTTATAAATGCATGTAATTGTTGATATGGCGATATAAGTTTTCTGTAAGGAGATGCTTATTTAATTTTTTTTGGAACTGTCAGCGAGAAAAAGAGAGGCTGATGAGGGGATGACTGTTTATAGCTGCTATAGCATAAGTGCTAACTAATTTTGTAGATGTTCCACGACTTTAAATGCAACTATAAATGGATAAAATGTATGGCGTCTCATTTCTTAATAAAAAAATTTAATCATTGGCAATTTGCTATGGAATAAAACATTTCTGGACATGCTGTGATAGGAAAATGATCATCTTCGGGGTGGTAACAGTAATTCTGCTTAGTGTCATGGAATTGCCATCAGTATTTATAAAAATATGAATTTTTCTTAATTAGACATTAAAATTGAAAACATATATATCTTTATGATAACTAACATATACTGGAATGTGAATGTACCATAACTGGTGTTTATTTAGGCTTACATTTGTTGTCATAAGAGGTTTATGTAGGTCTCATCTCCCTGGTAGGTTTATTTCTACAGAATGTTTCATACATAGAGGTCATTCAAAGAGCTTCACAAAAGCAGAAGATAAAATCAAGTAATAAAAAGAAAACAAATTGGATAAAATACAGATTACGTAATATAATAAAAAGCAAGTACAATAGCGATCAAATACATTTAAAAATAAGATTAAAACTGGTGTAGAAATAAAGTCCTCGAGGGCAAACATAGTCATGAGCAAGTTGTATGGATCAGCTAACAGCTATGTAATATTAATAAAGGCCAAAACCCAAGTAGAGAAATCATCAAGGATCCTCTGAGCCATGCGGAGAACTTTGCACATGATAAGCATGATGGGCGTTAAAGGCTCAGTGACGTTCTGTCAGGCAGCTCTCAAGAAAAATTGGCTAAGCATATTTGAAAGGATCTCGAATTAACAAGAGATGCTGGTCCCTCTGTTTAAGTGAATTTGTCTGACAGAATCTCAAATGGCCCAGAAATGGTAGAGTGTCATTCATGAAGCATGAAGTGCCTGAATGAAGTATCCACTTACTAACGCAGGTAAATATTACAGTCCAGTACCTGTTATGAGTGGGTCCTACTTTTGTCCTGCATGATCTAATGATTCAAGGACCAAATAAATTGTCTGACATTTGTAAATTTGGATGCTCCATGAGTAGTCTGGAAAGCTGGCCATCTTCTGGCTATATTTGCATGGGTTTCCTCCGATACGTGCTAGTAGGTAGATTGGCTAGTCTAACTGGCCACAAGATGTGAATGAGGGTGTGAAAGTATGTATGCATGGTGCTCTGAAATGGACTGGCATGGCATCCAGGGTGTATTTCCAATGTCCCACCTAATGTTTCCAGGATAGTCTTTGGATCCATCACAACCTGACCAGGATAAAGTGGTTACTGAATAGGAATTGGATGTTTCCTCCGTGTACTCTGGTTTCCTCCCCCAGTCCAAAAAACAGGCATTGTCGGCTGATTGGCATTTCCAAATTGTCCATAGTGTGTGAATGGGTATGTGAATTGTGTGCGATTGTGCCCTGTGTTGGGTTGGGACCCTATTCAGGGTGCCCCCTGCCTTGTGCCCCGACTTCCCTGGGATAGGCTCCAGGCTCACAACTCTGTGCAGGTTAAGAGGGATGGAAAATGGATGGATGGATGACTTTGTTATAAAATTAAGGTCATAGAAAACACTTGACAATGACTCTAACCTTAACTTTTACAATGTTTCCACTTGCCAATGACTCTAACCTTAAATTTTACAATGTTTCCAACAACTTGAATTCTGCACATGTGAGGCCATGTTGGCTAACCATCCAAATACCAGCACTGTGAATAGCCACTTCAGTGAAAAGACTTGTGTCGATGATAATATCTATCCATGAGGATTAGATTAGGGGATTAGGGGATTCTTCTCATCCTATTCAAACTTTGCTTCACTGATATAACCTGCAGCACTCAAAAGGTCATGCGCATGAATTGAGTGATCTAAGGTTTTAAGAGAACTGCTCTCAGTGGTGATTTCATTTTTCACGTTACTGGCGTATTCTTTTTTTACACGTATTCTATTTTCTACATTACATGTTTCATTATTTAAAACCTGTGTCATAAGACTGAAATAACCATGCCATAAATATCATGCTATTTCATCAATATGAATTATAATGAGTTATAATTACCAGTAATTGTTAACATAGTTACCATAATGGCTGATGTCATGACAGCCTGTGTCACATCCTATCCTTTTTCACCTGTGTGCTCTATTTACCGTGTGTGCTTTTAATTTAAAAATGCTTCCACACAATGTAGCCTATAAACCATTCTTTTTGTGTAGGTCCATATCAGCCATTATTCTTATTTTCATTTACCAATGTGACAGCAAAGCATGAATATAGGCCTAGGCTCATGGTTACATTTCAGCAGGGTTACATGACATTAAGAACATTCATTTAGAACTGTGATTACATTTTTGACCTTTTTTTTTTTACTGAAAAGCTGTTCATCTTCTGTCATTACTAGTCTCACCGTAGCCATATTAACCCTTTAAACCTGATGAATGCAACTTCTTGGCATTAGTCTGCTTTTGAAAATATATAAATTCAGAATTGCAAATTGGTATTACTCTTACTCCTTTACCTTCAGTTATTGTTGTTTTTTTCTAAACATGTGCCCTACTCCAATTTATGTCTTCACAACTCACAGACCCAGAGGCTGTACTACCAACAACTTCATCTACCCCCCACTGTTGTCTCTGTGCCAACAAGTAGTGGTAGGTGGCTTCTGAAACTGCCAGTCTGCCATCCAGAAAATTAGTTCATTTCAGCTTTAGCTTCACTTTAATTTCACCATTTCTTGGCACTGACTGAGACCTGGATCACACCAGATAATTAGGTGACATCAGCTGTTCTGTCCTTTGCTTCTGTTTTGTCTAACAGTCCACAAGAAACATGGAGTGGAGTGGCACAGGCTTGCTTCTGTCCACAAAATGACCCTTCCACTGTCTCATCTTAAACTCTTTTTATTCGAATTCTGTATTGCTACTACTGCTAGATTGTTACATCTTCCATTTATCTTCATATTTTGTTATCAATCGCCCCCCTTTCCCCCTAAGTAACTTTATAAAGTTCAACTCTTCCTTTCACTCACATCCTGTCTCTGCTTCCTGTCAACAACTCCTCATACCCCTCCTCAACTCACTGCAACCTCCACTCCATCTGTCTTTATTTTCTAGCTTCCAGGATCCAAACAACCCTAGTACATCCTGATTTCTTTTCTTCTCTGTTGCTTGAATCAGTTACCAATACTGCCCTCTCTTTACTTTCATTCCTCCATTTCCCCCTCTGCCCTCTATCTTCTAGACCAAGTCATTCTTCTAACCCTGATTATTGGATGTTGCACATGCTACACAGCAACTGGATGGAATTAAGAGCAGCTGGAGAAAATCACAACTTGATGCCAATCTCCTCTCATACATCTTCTATTGAAATTCTCCTCTAATGTGACTACTGCTAAGATCTTCTTCTCGAAGAGAAAGCTAAAAGCATTGACATCTGATCCATGCAAACTCCACAATATTTCTTCAGTACTTAACCCTCCCTGTCCTCCTTCACACTCCTTCTTAACTGCTGACTTTGCAACCTCAACCTCAAGGATCCTTCTTATACTATCCACCGAAACAGCCCTTGTGGCTGTTACTGAAAATCCTCATGCCACTAGATCAGCCAAACTACCATTGCTGCTTGATCGTACTTGACCTCTCAACGGAATTCAAAACTCAACCACAAGAATCTGCTGTCCATCCTCATGAGCCTTGGAATTACTGGTCCAGCATGATGGTGGCTTGCCTCATACCTAGAGGAATGGTCCTATCAGCTGACATGGTGGGGATACACATCTGTTCCATGCAGACTCTCCATTGGTGTCCTATTAAGGTCATTGTTTGGTCCTCTTCCATCTTTCCTCAATATCTCCTCTTTGGGTGAGCTCACATCCTCACATGGTATTTCATACCACTTCTATGCTGATGACACTCAACTCAGCTCCTTTCCTCCCTTAGGCACTCATGTTTCACCTTATCTCAGGACATCTGGCAGACATCTTGTCATGAACAGTAAGTGCAATCTGCTGTATATCCTTGAGGATGCATCCCTATGTCAAGGTCTTGTAATCTCCCTGGAGATTTCTTAGATTGCACCGTGTGTCCTTGCACACAACCTTGATGTAGTTATAGACCACCAAATATCCTTATTTCCTCATATTGCTAACATGTAGGTTTCATTGTTAACATCATTAAGAGGATCAGGCTATTTCTCTCCATGTAGGCCACTCAGGTGCTTCTTGAGAAGGGACTACTACAATTCACTCTTGGCAAGGAATGACCTGCCAGGAGTAATCCAGGAGTAACCCATTCCAGTCTTGAGATGACATGAGATGAGAAGTGACTGAACAAGCACGTGAGTAGCCTGTATGGAGATATGAATGGAGAATACATCTGCATAAGTTGTTTTCAATCTCCTGAAGTTCTCCCACACTGCCTCATTCCTGCATCCCCTCCACTGGCTTCCTGCATTAGATTTAAAACACTGATGCTTGTCTACAATGATGAAAAAAATGGACAAGCCCCCACCTACCTTAAGGCACTTATCAAACCCCCCTCTGCACCACATTGCATTTGAGCCACAAGAACTGCATGGCTTGACCCATCATCCCTCAAGAGAAATGCATCAAGTCTCTGTCTTGACACAAAGGTGGTGAAATGAACTTCCCCTGGCTATCCAACTAACCAAGACTGTCTGTCTTCAAACAAAGACCTCTTCGTTAAGCACTTAACTGGGAACTCAATGCATGATAAAACCCTCAACTTTAAGGTACCCCTCCTGTTTATGTACTAACTTGTTTTACTAACTTGCTCCTCTTTAACAGGGTTTTAGCTTAATGATATTTGTACACTCTGACCTATTTTACTAACATGAGGAGAATGTAAAGTACTTTTGGAGAAGGGTATCTGCTGAATGCTCCAAATGTAAATGTAACTCCTCAGCATTATGCCAGTGATCTATATAATTTTGTTGCACAGATTTTTTTTATTCTTTGTGGTCATCTCCGAAGGCACTGTGCTATTATCTCCCTATTCATGTTTTGTGTTTTAGTTTCTTGTTGGGTTTTTTTAGATTGGAAGCGAAGAGGGGTCTTTGACTTTCAAAATCAAATTACATCCCGATATACAGTTTTTGGTAGTGTGTGTGTGTGTGTGTGTGTGTGTGTGTGTGTGTGTGTGTGGTAGATATGGAACATTAAAGACAAATACAATATTCTTCCAGGAAATCTGATTGTTTCATAGAAAAAAACATAACTATTTTCTATCAAGCCCTTTCATCTTCTTTTGGTTCCCATTGTGGTCAGTGCAGGCTGCTGCATGATACTGTTGATAGTATTGAATAGTACTGGATCAGTGAAGATAACCATTTTCCCTGCAAACTACAGGGTAACTTCGAAAGGTACATAAATGCAACCCCCTAAACTCCCATCAGTGGGTCCACACTTACATTCCTCACCCTTCTAACTACAGACATTTCCTGTTAGTTTCACTGCAGATAGAAGAGAAGTCAAATTTATATTTGTCAAATATACATTATAGTACAGTGAAAGTATTTTCTTCACATATCCCAGCTTGTTAGGAAGCTGGCGTCAGAGCACAAGTTAGCCATGATATGGCACCCCTGGAGCGACAAGGGTTAAAGGCCTTCTCAAGGGCCCAACAGCAGCAGCTTGGCTCTGCTGGGGCATGAACCCCTGACCTTCTGAGCATTAACCCAGAGCCTTAAGTGTTGAGCCACCACTGCCAGACTGTTATACTGAATATTCCATAATAAGCTCTATAATTGAATGATAAGTCAAGGCTAATTTCTGATTTTTAATAAAGCAATTTTTATCTTTATGGAACCTGGGTGTGTTTTTCCTTAGTGTAGTTCTTTAGGCAGGTGAAAAGAGCAATCCTACTCTGGACCAAAACAACCGGTCCAAGAGCATCTAAGTGAGGTGATCTTGGTCCAGTTCCAAGCGCAGTTCAATTGCAGTGAGAAAACTATTTGACTCTGAATCAACCCGGCTGCAGGAAGTGACCCAAGCATGCTGTGTGTTTGGGGTTGCAGCATTTATTTTCTAGCTGTAAGCTGCTAAAATAAGCCAAAGCGCAGTGCTGTTTCTCTTTTGCTTAGTTGAATGATGGGCAATGTGGAACCAAACTAAACCCAACCGCAAATGAAGCAAAACAATCAATTCCACTCTGATTTGGACTTGGCAAACTGATTACCAGGTGTGAAAATGCAATAAATCACTATGTTTTTTGTCAGGAAATGAAATTACAGATCCCAAAATATAGAAAAAACTATTGAAGATGTTGAATTTAGATGGAGATCCAGTGGAACAAATACAATGCAGGACAACAGACTCAATGTGTTTGTATAACCCACATCTATTAATTGATCTTAAACGAGTGAATTACTTTGAGTTGAATTAATCCTTTCACTTCCCTTGAGATCTCATCTCTCTCCAGATTTTCACCTCCATTCAAGTCAAGGTGACATTTTATTAGTCGCTAGCTTGAAGATTCCCCTCTCTGTCAGTCATTTGATTAATACAGAGGCATTGAGAATGTGTGACAGGCAAAGGTGTGATTTTCAATAGTATATGACACACCATCAGGTCAAGCAAGTGTGCCGGGTGGCTATTAGATGATCTGCTGACTGACCCTCATCATCAAACACCAGGGATTTCACACAAGGCTGGCAATAGTAATGGGAATATTACACATTGATGGTGACCATACAGTATCCAAATGCAGCAACTACTGTACAATGCTTAGCAAAAAATATTTATATTTACTAATATTTATATGCCATTATTATTATTATTATTATTATTATTATTATTATTATTATTATTATTATTATTATTATTATTATTATTATTATTAATAATAATATTATTATTACTATTATTATTATTATTTATTAATGAGCAAGTCTATTCAAATCTAATTCATTGGATGCTCATATTATGTTTTGCACCTACTCTAAACACAATATAAAATCTTTATATTGAAATGACTGTTTAATGTCCTACTCTTCTTTTTACACCCTATATTTATGAAATGTTCATCCTTTACTGACCCACACAATGCTTTTTTTTGTATGGTTGTAAGCAACTATACTGTAGATGGTAGGTGACAATTTTGGAGACAGTTTTAAGTGTGAAAGCAATTATAACCAAGTGTTTTATGATCACACTATACTGTATACTGTATTGCAGAAGAAAAGCTTTAGGGGCTTAATGGCTACAGAGAAAGCGTAAACATTTCAAGGAGCTTAAAAATCTGTGATTAACTGTAATTTTTATTTGATTTTTGATTCATAGATTCATAAAGCAAACTTAATTCAATTCTGTTTGCTCAATTCCGGTGCAAATCGAACTTAAAATCTTCAAGTGTGTGGCCAGCCTAACTCTTTACACAAATGCTGCACAGCAAGACAACAAGAGATTGTATGGCAGACGACAATTTAGCATTTTTGAAAAGAGTCCCCACTTTTGGCACTTTGTAACAGTCAGAGGTAAAGCAGTTATTTAAAGTTTTATGGTAAATGGTCTTCACTTATTTATTGCCTTTTAACCTTACCAGTTCTAGAAAGCCCTTTACACTGTTTCTCATTCACACACACCAATGACAGCAGAGCTGCCACTGAAGATGCTAGCCTGCCATTCGGAGCAACTTGGGGTTCAGCATCTTGCCCAAGGACACTGAGGCATGTGGCGGCATGTGGGCCAGGAATCAAACCGCCATTCATTTATGGAGAATTTAAAGCGCTCTTGTACGTCACTCTGGATAAGGGCGTCTGCTAAATGTTATAAATGTAAATGTAAATGTCAATAACAGTTAAATAAGCATCATAAAATCTGCTAACTGAGAGTACACTTAGCAATAATTAACAACTGACATAAGCTGTAATGGGATCAATGATAATGCCAGCTATCATAATAATTACTGGTAATGATAATGATGGACGTTAAATGTCACAGCAGATTCTGATAGCATATGACATTTTCCATGACATGATAATGACATGTTGTATGATGTAGGGTTCATGTAAAATCTTACTACACTGCAAAAAATAATGTTTTAGAAAGTCAACACTCATTATGACATTCTCATTATGAGATTAAGCCTATTTTTCCCCTAATTATTACAATTGTCTAATTTTTAAAAAGATCATTCTAGTGGCAAAATTTTGCTCGTTGCCAGCATTTCTTTTTAAAAATAAGATTTAATTAGACTTAATAATATTGTATTTCTTTTATCATATCATCATTGTATGAGATACAGTACTGTGCAAAAGTTTTAGGCACTCTATTTTTTTAGTACAAGCTTTGTTATAGATTTTTATTTTATTTTATGCCTTCTACATTATCAAGTCGGTACAAAAAACCTTTTAGATTCCCGAACATTAGTTTTCTAGAAAAAATTAAATGTTACAAAAAATTGTTTGTATGTCATTAAAGAAAGCAGCATATTACGTAAGAGACACTTTTCAGACAGTAAACACAATGAAGGCTGCTGGGTTTCGCTGCAAAAATAAGAAGCGAGTGCGAAAGTCAAAGTCTCCAGAAGAACTGTGTCTGGTTCTGCAAGATGCTCAATAAAACTTACCAGCTCATTTCCTTATAAAACTGCACTAATTGTACCGGAGACTACTATTTTTATTTTTATTTTTATTTTTTTTGTCACACCAAATATTGACTTTGTTTCATTTACTACTGTTTACTGCTCTTTACAGTATTTTTTTTTTTTTTTAATGTAGAAACATTTAATTTCATTATTTTGAAGGCATCTTTTCTCTACAGCATTTCTTTGCATGTGCCTAAAACTTTGGCACAGTACTTTATATTGCATAAACCTGCCCATATTCAAGATATTTCCCCTTGCTAAGATGACATTCTTTTGTAGTGTGCTCTTTCCAATATGTTTTGCATGAATATTCCTGGTAATGTGGTCAGGTTCTGAAATAACGCCTCATTTTCTTAATTGAAGGCACAATCTAAGTGTTATTAATGCAACACATGCTCAAAGAAAACTACCCACAGGGCTCACATTGGAGAACAACAAAACAAAACTCTTTCAATAATGAAACTTTAGTAGCAGCTTGACTTTGTCCACCTCAGAATGAGCTTCCAGCTATATGGCAGTAATTGATTTCTCTTCTATTTTCCCTGCTGAAACTAATTTTTCCCTTGTTTTTGTGTGCAACCTTTAAGAGAAATCTAATTTGTTTGCAAAATGTGCAATTATTAACTGGCTACAATATGAAAATTGATCAGGATGTTGTTGTTTTTTTCTTTTTTCTCCAGAATACTGCAGCTTCCACTTCCAGCAACAACACTTTAGTTCCATTGTTCATGCCCTATCATCATTACTGATTTAAATATTGTGTTTTTCAGAACTCAGCTATATTGACAGATGTGTAATGATTTAGTAATTAATATTGAATTACTGTGCTTACAAAACCATAACATGACTTTTTATCCAATACTGAACCACTGTGTTAACTACATGTGTCACATGTATACACTCTACTTACGACGCATAAGCATTAATTACTGATACATTAATGTTACCTAATATTATGTGTGCCGCTACAAGTAAAGTAAAGTGATAAATTAATGCTCTTCCCCTTGATATTAAATCACTAGGAACTAGTATCCAAAATTGCATAATGTCATTTCAGCTTTATCAGCATAGTAGTGATAAGTAGCCCAATATATTTAGTTACAATTGTTTACGATTAGTTTAAAGTATTTGACTTTCCTTAGCATTGCTGTTTATTACATTCAGGAGTAATTAATGAAGTACATTTTTACTAAGTGAGTACTTAATCATTAATTAAGGAACCACTGAAAAATGTTATCACAGTAATGTAATTATAGCAGTGCATAGTCATTTATTATAGTAATAATTATCAGTGATCAGTAATATAGTGGTCAGTAACACTTCATTAGTTACTAAGTACTTAAGCATTAATTAAGGAACCATATTGTAGTGTTACCAAAAAAAAAAAAAAAAAAACTGACTGACTTTGGAAAGAATTAATTCAATAATGTTGAAGAGGAACAATGATTTAGGTGACATTTTTAGGAAAGATATCAGTAGAAAGACATAGGGTAAGTAATTGTGGTGGAAAGCTCTCATTCAGCTATATTAAAGGTAAAACAGAAACAATACTGTTCTTCTGGTGAGCGATAATGTCAGGATGGCTGATTTGAATATTTCAGAAACTGCTGATCTCCGGAGATTTTGACACACAGCAGTCTTTAGAGTTTACACTAAGGGTGTCCAATCTTATCCGCAAAGGGACGGTGTGGGTGGAGGTTTTCATGCCAATCCAGCAGGCGCCACACCTGATTCCACCGGTTTGATCAGCTGATCTTGCATTTCAGTAGACTATAAGGTGTGGACCTGCACCCAGACTGACCTTTTCCGGATGAGATTAGACAAACAAACAAACCAAAAAAAAAAAAAAAAGTCGTCCAAGGTGGAAATGCCTTGCTGATTAGAGAGGTCGGAGGAAAATGGCCAGACTGGCTTGAGCTACAACACATGGAACATTGAGGCAGATGGCCTACAACAACAGAAGGACACATCATGTTCCACTCCTGTCAGCTAAGATCAAGAATCTTGGACGCAAGATCAACCAAACTGCGCACCCAGTCTGTATCTTACAGTTGATCTTAGACAGTTTTAGTATAAAAATATATGTTGTGTGCTACGAGTGTCTAATTAGAGTTTATCACTTCACACATAGAGCCATTTCTAATTTTGATTTTCTTACCTAGAATTTTAACTTGAACCCGTTCCTTGAAGTTGAACAAAACAGACGGGTGACAAATTGTACTTTTCTTTTCTTCATTATCTCACAGTTTGGTGGTTGTATAATTAAATAAATGAAATCGGAACTTAAAAAAAACAAATCCTCCAAATGCTCTGCACTTGAAGTGAAGCTAAATTTAGAGTCAGCATTTTAGGTCTTTTACATATGACATGCACTGTGTTTTAGATCACAACCTCTTAATTATTGATATGGAATATCCTAAGCCTAAATATTTTAAAAGCCTCTAGTGCTGCATTAACCAGACCACACACATACACACAAACACACACACACACACACAAACATAAACACACACACACACACAGCCTAGTATGCACCTTTAAAAATGGGAGGATTTTAACAGCATGAAAGCTTGTTGAAAGGGATGCAGACAGATTTGACAAGGGAAAAAAAGAATGCTTAAAAAGCCGTTCTTGTATAACGTGCAAATCTATATATACATATATTTTTTTTGTCTGTGCATAAGCTCTAATTAAAACCCCAGTCCTTCACACTTGGGTCCACACGGGGAGCAGTGCCAGTCTGAGCTGGCATCCACTCACATCCACACATTCAGGGACGTGAATCGCTGTCATCCAAGTGCAAGGTTATCAGAGTTTAAACTATGATTGAGGCAAATGTTTGACAAGCTAACAGGAAGCTGAAGACCAAGGATTCGTTTTATTCACAAATCAAACGTCCAAGCACCATTCACAAATGCATGTGAAGGCTGACATTACATTCTTCAGTGAAGGATTTATTTAAAAACTGATCTCTTTGATGTTGGATTTGAGAAACTGGAAACCTCAGGCACTGTTACATCTCTGAGCAAAATGTTTAATTTAATTCACACTAAAATACAGTGAAACAAACAAATCAATATTCAATTAAGATTAAATTCATGCGGTGGGATCCTGCAAGACCGAGAAGCGACAAATTACTTTCACTTACCGGGCTTTTCTGTGGCAGACTCAGCCTACAAAAGGGACAGCACAATTTATTCATGTCTTTTTTTATGAAGGGCTCAACCTTGGAGACGGGTCAGTGTAGTGGTGCTCGCATCATCTCAGCTTAAGTTAATTATGGCTGTGGATAAGCAAACGATGTGAGTGATTCAGTCTGACGTCTGGTTTATTATTAATGTGTTTGGGTGCCACTGGGTGTTATAAGCAAGTGGGAACTCATAAACTGCTACAGCCCATAGGAGGAGCTCGCTAAGTGACACTGTGCCCATGTTACACTGATTCATGCTCTGTTACATGCAATGGGGCTCATTTATCGAGCTGGATATGAACGGATTTATTAGAAAATCCTTCACAGGGGCACTTACACAAGAATTGTGGCATTCATGAAAATCTATTTTGTACGCAAGAACGTTAGTGTCCATTGGGTTTGAGTAAATTTACATATCAGGACACTCACTGATGTGAACATTAATTTACTGCCTTGAAATCATATATCTGTAATGAGTTATTGTAATTTTAAATACGGATCACTCTGTCAAGTTTAAAACTCTTATTTATTTCAGTCGCACATTTTGTGAAACTCTTTCTTTTCTTGTTAATCATTGAATTGAAACTAATCCAAAACAACCCACAATTAAGACACATAACACAAGCCATTCAAACAGGACAAAAGTAATGGCGCCCTATACAAGCAGGAAGAGTTAGTGTCTATCTATGGAAGCCGACACTACAATAACTGAGCTGCATTACGGAAAGGTTTAGCAAACGCCATACCGATGTGCCAAGACCGTGCTTATACACAGCTGAACAGCATTAATTAACGTAGACATGTTACTACGAAGAAAATCAGTGTTACCGAAGCCTCTAAATCTGGTGGAAACCTTTAGTTGGTTTTACATCGAAAACATTTACACACAAATTTACTAAAAAAATTAATAACTGATTCGCAATAATAACCAACCTTGTTGAGACTGACAACGTGCAAGAGTCAATGGATATGTAAGAAATAAAACTTTGGAGTTTGCTGTTAGTGAAAAATAATAAGAGACAGGGTGGTGTTGCTCCAAAGATGTTAATTGTTTTCTAATAACAGCACATCCTGAAATGTTTTACTCCTCTTATACCACAGTAATTTGCTAATGATTACATTTTCTGTTTAAAAAAAAAACCAAACTTATACTTTCTCATAGTTTCTATCTATTTAAAGTTCCTTTTAATGTTGTGGAATGTCTACAGTACAAGTAAGTCTCTGCTGCGAAACAAGTTATTCCATCACCAGCCCATATTTTTTTTCTCTGTCTTAAAGTTAAAAAGACAAAAAAAATGCAGCTTACGTTACCGAGAAACCAGAAAGCGCAAATTCCTCTGTCCTGAACACTTTCCCATGGTGGAAAAATTACTAACTGTTACAAAGGATTATGAATAAATTTTAATCCTTACAGAAACCTTAACCATATCATTGACTACATTTATTTTTTGCTTTGTTAAATAACACATTTTAATCATTTATTATTAGACTTAGATTATGTGTAATGTAATCACGTGTAAGCTGGTACAATAGAAATGGTCAGGTCTTAGAAGCATTAGAAGCAGAACGCAACACCATTTGAAAATTCTGCAACAATTGACAGTTTGTCAGGAAGAGAACGTCAGAGCTTAATGCCCTTACTGGTTCAGGAGCTGTTGCAAAGATGTATTAACCAGAATCTGGTTATCTCTGACAGGATGTATTTAGCTGTAGACAGATCCCGACCCTAACCCTACATCCAAATCAATACTGAAATGGCTGAGGAATACAAAATCAATGTTTGGATGGTTTTATGACCACTTCAGTCTCTGAAATTGGACCCTGTTGAAAACCAGTGGTCAAAATCGAAACAGGAAGTCCACATGCAACAAACCTAAGAATATAAAAGAGCTTGACAACTTGTGCATGGAGGAGATTATGGCAGAAAATACAGTGTCTCATTGATAAAGAGAGAGAGAGAGAGAGAGAGAGAGAGAGAGAGAGAGAATTATACAGTAGCATTGTAATATCTGATCAGCCACCATGATGTCATCAGGAAGCACTGAAGCATTATTGTCTATGGGTTGTATTCAAACCCTAAGTACGAATGTTATGTCAATATTTATGTGGTGGAAAGTTCCTCGTATTCAGAGTCAGGTTATGCACCTGTTTAAGTTGACTTTCTGGCCTTCATGGTTGCCAGATTTTTCTTGTGTTAAAGCATCCGAGATGGGTTTTTCAATAATGTATAGACCATCAACTTTGAAAACAAGCACTTGCCTTTAAGCTTGAATAAATTTGGGAATAGAACTTGTGGATGGAAGAAGCAGACAGTGTTTTTTTTTTTTTTTCACTGTCAAATATAATAACACATGACAAAATCAGTAAAAATGAAAATGATGATATATGAATGAAGATGACAATCATTGAAATTAACATCCAATAGAAGTCTATATTGCCAATATATTTGAATAGAATATTTGGATATATTGAATTTAACAGTATGGCTTCCTCCATCATTATTTAGCAGCTTATAAAATAGCACTTGATCCAGCACATCCTATTATTTCGCATTTTATTTTCTAATATCGTCTACCAAACATTTCCTTCTAATGTAAGTAATTCATAGTATTGCAATTATGTCATAAATTACTCTGCTTAGAACTTATACCATAAAGAATATACCTCAAAGAATATATTCGCGTCTGACCAAAATATCACGGTGGGAATTGGTGTGGGCGAGGAACCAGTAGCGTAGTAGACAACTCTCAATTTCATTGCATTCATACAAACAGTTTTGGCTCATTTATTCTTTTTTTTAAGTGCTCCAGGGCTTTTTAATCAATGTACATGGTGTAACACTGAAAAAAATCTGGGTATCTCCTGTGCTGCACACAAAAACACACCACGTCAAACCTCTTTCCATGCAAATTACAGTAAGTTGATTATTCTAAAATATATTCCCTAAAGCAGGTTGGGAAAAGAATTAGCCGGGTCTAAAGAACACAAATTCAGATGGATTCATAGCATTTACATTTTTTATGTAATAACGAGAGCACCGTAAGGCATAGTGCTGGTAAATTTATCTCTCAGATGTGTAAGAAACTGGATGGATAATTAGGGGGGAAAAAATGAAGGAGTGTCATAGGATCCTCTTCCAGTTTTTTTTTTTCTTCCTGTTCCAGCTCTGCCCAGTCTATTTACACTCCTGAGGTTTTATTGGTTTCTGAAATCTTTTATGTACACGTGTAATCATTCAAAGCCGTTATCCATTTAATTTTCCTACATTTAATAGCTCATAGTGTTGTTCCTGGATTTATCTGATTTATGACTATGACTTTTGGAACAGTCAGTAAGTATTTAAGCTTTATTTACAGCGCATTACAAAACATACTAAATAAGTAAGGAATAAAACACTTGGGAGTGTGCTGTTATAGGAAATGAATCAACAAAGGTGTGGTGTAATAAAGTGAAGTTACTGTTACCAACCTGTATTTGATTATGTATCTGTAACAGCAAGTGTTTTATTCCTTTTATACCCCAGCAGTTTGCCATTTTTTATATTTTTAGTAATGAAATAACTTTTTAAAATCAGTTTCTAGTTGCATTTAATATTGTAGATTGTCCATGGGGGGGGGTGGCGGGTGAGGGGGGGTATGACTTACATTATAGCAACTATAATCAAACCTTTCCTTACCAGTATCTCTTTTTTTTTTCTTCTCTCAGACAAAAAAAAAAAAAAAAATGAAACTTGTCATGTTACTCAGAAACTACAAAGCATAAACTCCTTCAATCTGAAATGGAAAACTTGCAAAGCGCTGACATCAGAGACTCCTTCATAAAAACAGCATTTTTATTTATTTATTTTTATTTAGAATTTATTTAACCAGGAAGGTCCCGTTGAGATACAGTATCTCTTCTACCAGGGAGTCCTGGTCAAGATGGCCAGCAAAAACACAATTTTTATACATAAAACCACACAATAAACAAACACAAAACACCAAAATCCAAAAAACAATGCAAATCACAGGCAGCTAATTAAAACATTGACATTGTTCTATAAAAGCAGACTTTAAAGCATGTTTTTAGTCCAAATATAATTAGTTGGTAGAAATCCCTGTGAATTAGTCATAATTAAAGAAACAATAAGAATAAATGATCTACTATAGAAGCTGTGAAGATTCATGTTTTACAAAAAATGGAGTGGCTCAAATATGGCCAGTTTTGTTTTTTTGCTTTGTTTTTTGTTGTTTTTTTTTTCACATATTGATACATTGGCATTGTGACAGTCTTTTCTGAGTGCTCAGTTCAATCTACTGAAATATTTGTGGCTGCAGCCAGTTTATAAACACTGATGTAGACGGAAATTCAGCTTGTAGACTGACATTACATGGCTTCTAATAGTATTAATGATGAAACTGCTATCAACAAAATCAAACCCATTTTACCAAGTACAGTACTATACACTCTATTTTTTACATACAGGGTTTAGTATGGTGTAATTCTTACGTATGCCTACACTGACTACCTTCATTAGTCATTAGGAGGTAGAAAATTTTAACTAACAATTATACAAATTGTGGGTTAAGGAGATAGGACCTAGAGGTGTAACTACATTTGTAAGTACTGTCCTTAAACATACAAGCTTTGCCAGACTATTAATGTGAAGAGTGACCACATTTGACGTATCAACCACAGAGCATTTGAAGTTTCACACTTCACAGTAGCAGTATGTACATTGAATACAGTTTACTGCTTGTATTCACATGGATACCGAAGGTCATATCTGCAGCAAATAGCCATTCAAATTGATTTCATGACTCAGTGGGAATCTGCAAACCACCTGCATTGTCTGCCAGCAGTGTTAAAACTGCTCCATATTTTCCCTGCAGCCACTGAAAAACACTGCAAGTTAGCTTCAAGGCAATTAGTCCCAGAAAGTCCTATAATTGTTGTGAAAATTAATGCAAATGGCTGTCTGTTCACTGAATTAATAATTCCAACCACAATTTCCAGCCCATTTCTGCATTTGTAATGAACCACAGTTTTCAATCAAATGCTAAAACAACTAAAGAAGAAACTGGAGAAATCTCATCTCATATAGTATGTCAGAAAATGTACAGTATGTGTAAAAATTACATACATATAATATCCATGCAACCCAATGGTATGGTCTTCACACTGCCATGCTATTTGCTTACAAAGTGTTTCAGTGAAGATGGTGGTAAATACCATGTGACAATCTAAAACTGACAGAATATATGGTAACACCTTACTTAATGATGCTGGGTGTAATCTTTTGGAAATGCAATTGCAAGCTGGCTGTGAAAGAACATTTTGTAACATGGGCTTTGTCATGTTTTCCCCACTTCTCACATCTGCTAGAGTCAAGTCCAGGGAGGAAATCGGTCCCAATACTGACAAACTACAGTTTTTGGTACAGTAGTGTGCAGTTTGGGACATGGCCAGTAAGCAGGATGGTGACATCAAAGAAGGAGGATCCATAATCAAAAAACAGTAAAATACATGTGTCAGAAAACAGGAAGAGGAAATAAGACTCAGTAATGCAGGAAAACAACTGGCAAGACTTCACAAAGAGAAGTAGAAGCAACAGGGAATAAAAAGGCAGACTAATTAAGGGCTGAACACAAAACAGGTAAACACAATTTATTAACCAGTGGCAGGATGGGGGCGGAGTCAGGACTAAAACCAAAACAAAAGCACATATCAAAGCATAAATAAAAGCACACAGAGACTGGGAACATTATGCTATGCTGGGAACCATGATTCGTATTGAGAGGGGGAATTTGTGACAGGAATAAGAAAAAAATACATCAGTGAGACTGTCACAGTTACTTGGTAGCAGGTGAAATAAATATAAGTGTAAAGAAAACCTAACATCAGTGCTGTTGGAGGTATCAGTGAGGGAGAAATATCTAAAATAAAACCAACTTTAACTTGGTAATTTGAGGTCATTTTAAGAAACTTACTATAATGAGATATTAAGTCATAATTTCAAGAAATATTTACGTGATTTTGAAATCCTATGACTGCATTTCAAGCTTTCCATTATTTGTAGATAAGTCCTAAATTCAAAAAAATAAAAATTCTAAGTCAACAATTCAAGAAATGTGTTTACTCTTGTTATCACAATCGCACATTATTAGAGCAATATAACATGTTATTAGAGTTTATAAAAAAACTCCTTAGATGAACTCATTACCATTAAAAAATATTAGCACAAATATAATGGTTTATGAATATAGGCTTCATAGAAATAAAATTATAGTGACTTATTTTCCATATTGTATAGCAGAAGGTTAATTGTAATACTATTTTAGGTTATCCTATCACATAATAACATATATACAGTATCATCACACCTTTAGCAAACAAACCAATTACTCAAAGAAACTCCACAAAATGCAGTGCTATACATCTTCTCCAGTAGCAATGTAGGAAACATCTGCTCTCTCCTCTACCCACTGTCTTCCCTGACTGACTGTACGCCAGCAATTCACCTCTCCAGTGTCGGGAAAATCGGTGTGAGGAACGACCACCGCATGTGCAGTAAAGTGCTTTAGCTCTCCTCTGAAATGCATTCTTTCCATGGCCTGTTTTGCATAGAGCCACACGAGAAATGATTGAAAATGGGCCGGTTCATTGTGCCACTCCGAGCTGAAGATTATGGAGATGCTTTGTGTTGTATCCGGGGAATATGTAATAAAGTCTTTCCTCTGCCTCACAATCACTGACTTGGTAATGATCCTCTGAAGAGGCTGCCATATTTCCTATATTTCCTTTCTTATAGGCTATAAAACCCCCTGAGCTTGTTATATCTTCCTGTCTGTGTACTACTATACTGTATATATGGATATTTCCATAATGATTAAACTCTGTAATGCAATGATACTCTCATTACAAATAAGTCTTTCAGATTAGTGTAACTTTAATTGTAAATGCACTGAGGAATTATTAGAACTAAGCAGGCTAGGTGGGCTGACGATAAATGACTCATATTTTAGTTATAATAATGTGCTAAAAGATGCCAAACTTGAACCGTTTAACACAATTTAAGGCACTTTGTGTTTAATTGGCATAGATGTTTAGAAAAGTGCAACTTACAGTGACATAAACAGAACTTTTTAATTAGCTTTGTATTGCCTTAGACAGATAATGATGTCTCATGTGTCTGAAACAGCATACATTTCTTATTCACTAAATGTTCAATGGCTAAAAGCAATCATGATATATATTAACGTAAAGTACTGAGGGAAATCAATGGGTTAACGTCAAACACACCTGACTATATAACTTAATTAGGCTAGGAAAGGGTAGGAAGGCAGCTATTCTGGGAACACACACACACACACACACACACACAAAATAATAATAATAATAATAATAATAATAATAATAATAATAATAATAATAATAATAATAATAATGATAATATATGAATCAAGAAACTTACAATTAGGCTACATAATGGCATGTTAGTAAAATCTTACCCCCCCACAAAAATCCTTATTGTACATTATTATACATAGTATCCCGAGCACAATTCAGCATTGTAAGCCCAGGTTTTCCTCCCTGCAGCTACTCATTTAGTTAATTGATTCCCTTTCCAGGCACATTTTTGCATGCTAAAGAGCAAACAAGGCCCGCGTCATGTCGTCACTGCCTTGACACCGGAGACAACACGGAGCGGAGGTTAATCACACCTATAGATTTACAAGCACTATTTCCGATGCACTCGTCAACCTCTAAAGTAACGGGCTACTAAAGGCAGGTGTAGTGTTTCTCTCTGTAGGACTGTCGCTGTAGGACTCTCGCATACACTAAATATGTCACTGATATCCAAAAATATGTCTCGATTTTTGTATCACACAAATTGCAGTTATAAATACTGTTAAACAACCAGCTAGAAGGTCAGTGTGGAGGTCTGTGAAAATTCTTCACATGAAGCGGTGAGTAGAGACAGGATGCATATGCAGGTGCTTAGTGTGTGTTTTACTAGGACCAATCCAGGAATTGTAGTCAGGGTCCATAGCAAAGGTCAGAATCAGGAAATACAATGAAAACAAGACTTGGAGAAAAAAGGCTTGGAACTATCAACAAAAAAAAGACCTTCAAACAAAGAAACAGCAGGGTATAGATAGACAAACTAATCAAGAGTGAACACGAAACAGGTCGACACAACTGGATAGCAAACCACTGACGAGACAGGGGCAGAAACAGGACTAGAACATAAACAAAATACATAAGTACATAGGAAACACAATGTGAAAGGGTAATCTATGACAGAAATAGAATAAAACAATTAAGATCAATTCAAATGAAATGTACAGTATATCTAATTGCACAAGGTGTATAACAATCATATTTTCACATTTATGAAAGCTACATAAATATGTTTTTCTTTTGCATGTATCTCTACCAGAAGTAAAATTCTATCAAGAGAAAATCATGTTTAAATATTTAATTCCAGTTCCACTTTAAAACGCTGCACCTAAAGTACAGCTACATTTATAACCTAATCTACTGATGGAAAAAAAGCATTACTGTCAAATTTTTAACAGTTATTTAAGTTTACAGGAGGAAATGAGTTCTCAAATCTAATTATCAGCATCATCCACATCATTGTCTCATCACCTGAGGTACAAGTCAGTCGCAGCACTGCGCAAGCCGTCAACTCTTCACTCCACTGATCCCTGTTCGTAATAACATGGGTGGGGGAATAATCACTGAGTCATTCACTCACTTCTGTTCTGTTGACAATGTCTTTTTTACTAGGTCATTTAAACATTTTATTTATTTATTTATTTTTAAACACTGTAATCTGTACAGAGGGTGAAAGCGCTCTTCTCTGTTTTGATGATGACGTGACAGCCATTATCTGAATACAAACTGAACTGATTAGGCTTATGTTTGTTTCATTATGGCACATAACTATCCAACAACTTGATCAAAGCTTGACATTCACTGTCAAGCCAGTAAGGTTTTACCACTGATTTAGTTAAACTGGCTCCTTAGCCAGCATAATCTTCGCATGATGATTTCCAAGTCATTTTGTTAAAAATATATTGTAGCTTAAAGTACATTACTGGCCTTAATTTTGGTCCCAATGCAATTTTCCATCCTTTTTCTTTCATCTTTTCAGCCACAGTGACATCCAACAGGTTTTCCCAGTCCACCTCATAAATATCCAGCACACTGAATTTGAAATAAATCACAGATTAAGAGGTTATACTACAGAATGTCATCTTTAATTCTGCAGCATTTATGTCTATATTAGGGGGAACAATATTGTCCCAAATAGCAAGGACTCCAGAGACAAGGGTAGGTTTGGAAACAATCACTCAGTGATTTGCCGAAGACTCACAGGAACAAACACATAAATGGAAAGCAGACACAATGCCAAGAGCTGGAACAACAGACTAGACATAGGCAGGGAATGTCCAAGCACAGACAGAATTTTTTTTTAAAAAAAAGCAGGAGAGAGCAGATGGACTAGCAACTGAGACATTTATAGCAATCATGGCCCATTATACAGATCATTAAAAGAAAATTAAACTAAATAAGTCTTCTCTGCAAAAACTGACACAAAAACAGTGCCATAAGTAATACTGACTCTAAAATATATTACCATTTTGAAAAATGTTTTCACACCTATTAGTCCATTTTGGATTGTTTGCTATCTGGTTTACTTTGCTTGCACACTCCACATAAGTAAATGAATAGCAAACTAATGATGAGGCATGTAGAGATTACAATATACTTGTAATACTCTTCTGGTCATCGGACAGAAATACAGCAAAAGAAAAAAGGTGAACAAATGTTTGGAAAGTGTGTATAGAAATAAAAAAAAAATTTTTAAAAACGACCAGGGAGAACATGGAGCTGGTACTCAAGAAATTAGATAATTATACAAATTACTATTTTAAAACATTTTGTGTATCATATCCACTGTTTATTTTCTCTTTTTGTTCATTGGTCGAACTCTGCAGAACACATATGTTACAAAACCTGGGAAGGATTGGAAGCAGGATGCACTTGCAGGGGAAAGTGGTCAGTTTATTAGAAACAACAAAAGGCACATTCAAACGTGATGGGGATTAAATACCAAAAAAACCAAAAAAGAACAGCACGTCAATCTTCCAACAAATGATAGGGCAATAGTTTCAAAACACTTACAGGGCAAAAGTCCAGGAAAATACGAAGCAGGAATTCTAAAGCTTACAAGGCAATAATCCAGGGAGTGACGAGGTAGGAATCCAAGAACTCGGGAACGCCGGGTAAACAAAAACGTACGAAAAAACGCAGGAACCAGGGAACGCCTGGTTAACAAAAACATCCGAAAAAACACTGGAATACTCGAGCACTCTTTAACATCAGATCATTCTTTCTCATCAAAATCAATACATTCAAACATCGATCAAAACTCAATACTCCCCGACGAAGCGGACACAGACCGGGGTTTAAGTAATGCAGTTCATTCAAAATTAAACAATGTTAAACTAGCGACCCCTGGACACAATAATTAGAACACAATGGCAGAACAAAGGACCAATCAGGAAGTGGGGCAAGACATGACGCAACACAAAAACAGAAAAGCACATGGCAACATAAACAAATGCCGAGTTCATGACGTAGTCCAGAGAGTTCCTTTGAATCGCGCTGGAATGCGCTCCGTGGAGTGCAGAAGATATGCTGCTCCATAGTGGAGCAGCGAGATATGCTGCTCCGTCGCGGAGCAGCGAGTAGAGAGAGCTAACAGAGCCCCCCCCCCCCCCCCCCAAAGGCGCATCTCCCAAAGCAGCAAAAGTTTTGCCTGTCCTGGCAGACCCGGGCCCCTGGGCAGGATTGGAACATCTGCCCCCTCTGGACCCGAGGCTGGTGAAGTTCAATGTCCTGCAGCCAGAGCAGAATGTGTCGCGTTGTCCCTGAGAACTTGGACGAGAACTTGGACGAGAACTTGGACGAGAACTTGGAGTGGTGCTTGAACTGGTGCTTGGCCTGGATCTCAGAGCTGCACATGACCTGATGCTTGGCCTGAGCTGGGAACGGAGCTGGGAACGGAGCTGGGAACGGAGCTGGCAATTAACTCAGCAACCGAACGGAGAACCAATGCAAAAATAGGGCTAGAAATAAACTCAAACACAGAGCTGGCCACGAAATCACGAACTGGACTGGAAACTGGACTGGAAACTGGACTGGAAACTGGAATGGAAACTGGAATGGAAACTGGACTAGGAACAGGGTTGAAGACAGGACCGGGAACGGGACGGGGAACAGGAGCAGGACTGGAGCCGGGAACGGGAGCAGGACTGGGAGCAGGATTGGAAACGGGACCAGGAACGGGACCGGGAGCAGGATTGGAAACAGGACTGGGGGCGGGATTGGAAACGGGACTGGGAACAGGACCGGGGACAGGACCGGGGACAGGACCGGGAACTGGCTTTGGGCATAGGCTGAGGCATGGACTGGGAACAGGCCTTGGAAAAGCACCGGAAACCTGACTGGGAACTGGATCAGAAATTGGCCTTGGAATAGGGCAGTAATCTGGACTTGGACTCATACATGGACTAGGAATAGGGCAGGAACCTGGAATTGGACTTGGACATGGACTAGGAACCGGGCAGGAACCCGGACATGGACCTGGACATGGACTAGGAATAGGGCAGGAACCTGGACATGGACATGGACTAGAACTAGGCCAGGAACCTGGACATGGACTCAATTTAGCGCTAAAACATGGGCTAGAACTTTGAACGGAGGTCATCCCGTGGACCTCAGACATGGACTGGGCTTGAGAAGATGCCATCCCGTGGGCCTCCGAGTTGGACTGGGCTTGGGAAGGGGTCATCTGGTGGACTTCTTACATGGACTGGGCTTGAGAAGAGGTCATCCCGTGGACCTCCGACATGGACTGGGCTTGGGAAGAGGTCATCCCGTGGACCTCTGACATGGACTGGGCTTGAGAAGAGGTCATCCCGTGGACCTCTGACATGAACTCGACTTGGGAAGAGGTCATCCCGTGGACCTCTGACATGGACTTGGCTTGAGCAGAGGCCATCCCGTGGGCCTCTGACATGAACAGGACAGGCGAGGAGTTTTTTTCTTGAATTTCTGGCAGGAACGTGGCTTGGGCGGAGGTTTCCTTGTGGACCTCCGATATGAGGAGGCCAGGAGAGGAGGTTTCCTCTTGAATCTCTGGCAGTAACGTGGCTTGGGCGGAGGTTTTTTCGTGGTCCTCCGATATGCTGCTCCGTCGCGGAGCAACGAGTGGAGAGAGCTAACAACATGGCATTTCCACAGCGCTACAGCTCTGTCTTTTGGCTCAGTTTGCACCTCGTGGCTCAGTTTTGCAGCTCATATCTACAAAAAAAATAAATACATTTTTTAAAAAATGCTGCAACCCAAAATACACTGCATGTTTGATTCACTTCCTTCAGTCAAGTCGATTCGAATCACTTTCTCACTAGAGTTCACATGGATGCAGACAGAGATCACCTCACTCAGAAGCTCGTGTTCTCACCTGCATAAAGAACCACAACGAGGTGAAGAACACACCAGTGTTCCATTCAGATGGACTATACATTATATATGTGAAAGCACCCCAAAAGTTAACTGAAGTTAAATTGAATTCCAAATGAGAATAATATATATGGCCATTGTTTGGCCTAGACCCTGTGCCTGAATTATTGTATCAGTCTTTTTCTGCCTGCTGAAACCCTTGCCCGTTTGAAAATGCAGCGGCCTTCACTTCCTTTTTGTCTCAGAACTATTTGAAACAGAGCTCAGAGTTCAGACTGGCTGTTTGACCAGGTTTTCATGATTTTTTTACACAAAAATTGCATTAGTAATATTCGCATTAGGAAGCTTTTTTGGGCCTCCATCCTGCTGTAAGGTGAAGCAGCATCCTGCTTAGTTAAAAGGCCTTCAGTCAGTGGTGAAGTTGTGAAATGTTTTCAGGAGGGATGTAGGGTTATATAACGATGGTGAGAAGTTGGTTATGAGGTTGTTGTTTTTTTACTGTGACAGAACACTTACACTACAAATTTCACAATAACATCGTCTTTTCATAGTATTGATCTTAGTTCTTATAGTCCTACAAATAACACATTAATTTTTTTCCCCTTAATATCATTACACTGCTCTGAACAATAAATGAGACAGATACTAAAGGAAAACCAAGATGAACTGGTTAGATATAATGCATTTCATAAGTAGTCACACCTACGTTTCCCCCATACTGTAGTGTTACAACCTGATACTGAAATGGACTTCATTGGGATTATATGTCATGAATCTAATCAAAATAGCCCATAATATCATGTTAATACATTTGCAATATAGTTGTGATTGTATAAGTATTCACCCCCATTGCTATAAAACGCTTAATTTAGTTCTGGTGCAACCGATTGTCATCAGAAGTCACATATTTAGTTAAATGGATTCAACCTGCATGTAATTAAAGTGCAGTGTGATTTTAGTATAAATGCACCTGTTCCTGGAAGAACCCTGAGTTTGTTAGAGAGCAAACCTAAACAAACAGCATTATGAAGACCAACATCATGATTTCCAATTTCTGGAACAGTATGAATCAACTTTTGGTTATAAAAAGTAAAAAAAAAAAAACTAATTTCATAGTAAAAAACTGAAAGAATATGACACAACAAATGTGAAATTTTATTATAGCAATGCTACTTGCTAAAAGTAATAACATAGTATGGGTTTCTATAGAAGTAAAGTGATGTTGTAATGCAAGGATGGGTGTATTTAATGATTGAGACATGGCCGTAGTAAGAAAAAAATATCAATAAACTGAGGAAGCAAACAAAATGGTAAGAATACAGTGGAGAAATAATTATAAATGGGTAATGCCAGGGATGCTTAGAAATGTTTAAAGGAATGTAGCAAAGTAGTGGAAATGGTGACTTTCTCCACACATTAAGAATATCCTTGGCAACCAAAAAAATTGTGTCACCACCCAATTGCTTTGAGACAACTCTGTATATTCCAATGTATAATTGTTCAAGATGAATGAAATGAGGTTATTATGATATGAAATATTACCTGCAAGTGACCTAAATAGTCTCTAATGTGAAGACACAAAAACAGCCATTTGGCATTACGGTAAACTTTCAGAGGTGGTGACAATACTTTTAAAATCTAAAAAAAAAAAAAAAAAAAAAAAAAAAGAACAAGCTCCCCTGACTCAAACAGGAATTTTCCATCTCACTGGACCACAAATAAAGGTTTTCATGCCCTGTTAACTCCAATAACCTTATGGTTGCTCAGTTGCTTATAAGTTGCTATTGATTTTCAGCCACAATAGGCTGTTTATTGAAATGCTTTGTTATGGTATGTGTTTCTGACTTCAAAACATATTGCCTTTTAGAAAAACAGTTCTAAGTAGCACTGACAGCAGTGCTCATGATAAGATGTTTGGCTTAATAACTGGAGACACTGGAGATTGTTAGCATAACTGTAACACAAGTGAAAATGGGATGTGTGGATGTAAATAAAACAGCAGCACAGGGATGGAAGCATCTGTAGTAAAAAAAAAAAAAAAAAAAAAAATCATTTCTACAGAGGTAAAAAGGTAACTGGAGAAAATTTGAATTTGGCTGAAATTTGGCTGAATTTCCATTTCTACATATAATGTATGACATCCTTCATCACATTCGATTTGCTTATTTTATTTCTGGTGATACAGAAGATGCAGCTGTTTGGCATGATGTTTAATTAGAGTAAATCCAGGAATCATAGTCAGGATCTATAGTAAAGGTCGAATACAATGATAGCGGGACTCAAAGACTTGGAATTCATCTCACAAAAGAGAGATAGGACTTTGTAACAAAACAAAAAAAACAGCAGGGGATACATAGATAAATTAATCAAAAAGTAACATGAAATAGGTGAACACAGTTGGATAAAAAAACTAATGACAAGACAGGAGCAGAATAAAGATTTAAACAGAGACAAAAACTTACCATTTGGGAACCGCAGTGCAAAGGGGGAATCCATGACAGAAATAGAATCAATAATTTGAGGTTAATCCAAATGTCTATCCATTAGAATAAGGTGAGATAATTAATATATTAATTAGTTAAATGGAAGAATAATCACCATGTAAACCTTAATATCCAAATACAATGTGGGCAGATTTGTGTTTGAGTCACATCATAGCTGGAGAAAATAGTCCCTTGTTAAATATTTTCATTAATTTATTCATCTTAAGTAAGAGTTTTATCCTGGCCAGGGTGATGGTTTATCCAGAGCCTATCCCAGGAACATTGGATATGAGGCAGAAACACCCCCTGGATTGGAAACCAGTCCATTTCAGGGCACCATGCACACACACACATTCACACCAAGAGAAAATTTAGACTAGCCATTCCAATTCCTGGCATGTTTTCAGGAGGTGGGAGTACACTGGAAAATGTGGAGGACGTAGACACGGGGAGAACATACTCCACACAGACAGTAACAGACAGTTACCTGAGCTCAGGTTTGAACCGGGGGCACTGAAGCTGTGAGGTTGCACAACTACCCACTGTGCCAACATGCTACACTAAACATATTATATGATTTAAAAATAATTGCTAGTGTGGTGGGTGGTGGACCTGATATGAAACTAACATTTCTAGGCAGAATGATGTGGGATGCAAATTCAGAGCCAAGTTGGCTCAGCATTTGATATTCACCAGACATATTCAGCAACCATTCTACCTTCTTGGTGAAAAGGGTTAAATATAGACTGCTTGAGGGTTCTTTGGGTTTTCTCCAACCCTCCCCCCCCCCTTTTTTTTTTTTCAATATAAGAACAGTGAACTATCCAAAGAACCTTTTTAAGCTAAGAACCTTTTGTTTAATAAAATCTCTTAAGCAAGAAATATATACACTATATACAGTATTTATGTGTCTAATGTTTGAAAAGTATTCATACATTGAAATTCAATTGATAGCCTTATCCTAGATTATGTTTTACATAAGAGAAATGATCAGTTTGTTCAGATTTCCTTTGGGAGTGTTGATCTGAATTCCTTTGAGGGTGGCTGGGGTTGGTCAGAATTACTTTGAAAGCAGGTAGGGTTTGGTCAGAATAGAGAAAATTGAATATGCCAAAAATTGATTTGAGCTGCCTGTCTGGACATAGCCCCACTGCTCGGTGTATGTGTTTAACCATTGGAATGGATTAAGAACTTTGTGTCTATTTTGTTTGCAGACCCCCCCCCAACCACCACTTGCAAACTCTTTCTATTGTAAAGCTTTGTGAGAGATTCATCGTCTCCATCATCTTCATCCCCTCAGGTCTCTTGACTTAACCCAGCCAAGCATATACATAAGTATTCAGTCCCTGACACTCTGGAGCCAGACACCAGTATGACAGAAGGAGAATGCAGCAGTGACCAGTCACTTGGTCATGATACAGCATCTATCAAAGGCACACCTTGAAGGCTCACCATTGACATATGATTGCCATGAACATCATTGTTTATCTGACAGTAGAAATGTAGGTAAACAGTTTTCCTCAATCAGGACTCAGGAAACTCCACAGGACTGTGACTTAAATTAAAACAAGCATGAGAATCATTGCAGTCATTTGGCACAAAATCATCAGATGGATATATGCAAACTCCCTGGACTATTTAGGATTCCTCTCAGTGTGAGCATCTCTGATTTGTAATTGTCGACATATTCCATGCGAGTTAAAACTCATTACGGATGGGTCATAAAAAGGTATTTAGTGTTGATATGCTGGGCAGCTTTGCTCCTTCACCAGCTGAGAGTTTGGGAGCAGTGAGAAGCAAATATGATGAAGACTCCATAACTTCCTGCTGTGCAGACATGCATAGAAATAATGCACCTTGGATTACAGGATGATTTACAAGCAAGGGTTGAGATTAAATCAATGTACTCTGCTGTAAAATGAGGCCATCTCAGAATGTTATCTTACCTCTGATAAATAGGAGGTTTATAGTCTCGCTGGAAACATAGGTAATGTCAAAGGCCATATTTTCATTGCCCTGTCCTGCTCTACATGTCTGAAAAGTGAGAGAGGGGAGTCGATAAACAAGTGGTCGATCCATCCACTCCAACGAGACATCAGTCTTGTCTCTCCAGATCACTTCTCTCCAGTGCTCACAGTCCCCTTGTGAGAATGCTAAAGTGCTCGCCATCAATCAGCTGAGATAACCGAGTCAAAGCATGCGGTTCTGGCAGAAGCCAGTCCTCATCATGAAACACAATGGTCTTCTGTGGTGAAAACTGAGTGATTATGATGCTTTCCCTCAAAGTAAATTTGTACCTTTCTAAGCACTGATTTACTGAAAACATAAATAAAAATGCACACAGGGTTGTGGCTGATTTAAAAAGAATAATTCCATAAATTACATTGCATGCAAGGGAAGCAAATAAAACAACATTTAAATGAGAATTTCATGAATGCTAATTGTTGGAGATATCTGTCATGAGTTCAGTTCCCAAACAGAAAATTTAGATGACAAACTTAGAGATGTTAGCAGAATAAGAAATATGTATTTTAAAGCACTGTGGGGCAGTAGTAGCTCAGTAGTTAAGATGTTGGACTACTGTTCAGAAGATCATGAATTCAAACCCCAGTACCACCAAGCTGCCACTGTTGGGCAAGGCCCTTAGATAAATTAAATAAATGTAAGTTGCTCTGGATAAGAGTCCTAGAGTAAAGCTTGTTTGGCCCTTGAGCGAGGCCCTTAACCCTCAAATGCTCGGATGTATAAATGTAAGTCGCTCTGGATAAGGGCATCTGATAAAACAACATCTACTGCCTGGTTTGATCCTGAGCTCTTATGAGTGTTCATACTTTCACATTGTCTCCCAGTGGGTTTTGCCTTGGTTATCCAGTTTCCTCTTAGGTGACTCTAGATATGTGGGTGCATGGTGTCTTGTGAATGAATGAATTTGTGGACCAGTATTTGGGAGAGTCTTTGCTGTTGATAAAACAGTACAGCTGTAGACGTTCAGAAAGATGGCCAGACTAAAGTGGAAGAACGTAAACATCTACTATGGCATCATAAAAAATATGGGTTATTAGTAAATTATGACTTTTATATCAACAGAATAAAGTTGGTTTTACATTTTAATTCAATTAAATTTTATTTGTATAGCACCTTTATCAATCGAAATCATCACAAAGGAGCTTTACAGAAACTGGCATGTTTTATTGCTTCTTCAAATGGCAAAAACAGGTCTTCTACAGACTGATACCTGCCCCTTGGTCAGTTTCACTGCATGTGGTAAATTAATCTATTCGCATTGACTCTGACCTGCATTTAGCACTTTTTAGATTTTTAGAAACACCACAATTTATGTAAGCATTAAAGCAAAGGCCCAAGACAGACAAAACATGCCAAATCCGATTTTCCTTTTCATGCATCGCTCTATGTATCTATACATAAACCTTTATGTAAACATCAGTTCTCATTGTGGAGAAAGAAAGTCAAATCGGGCACTCGTTATTTCTGAAGATATGATGTAATAAGCATGATTCATGCTTTCCAAACTCAGCATTGTGTCTGTAGAACTGTGAGAATGAGAATAGCTCCCATACTGGCATCGTATATGAATGTGCACTTCTCCTCCAATACAGTGCGCAGCATTTTCAGGGGCTTCTGGGACAGATTGAATAATGAGTAAAGAATCCTCCAGCTGTGCTCGTAGAAGATAAAATACATTGCTCTGCTGGCTTTAGAATGTTAGCACCTGGTTCATGTTCATTTTATGGCTGTGCTTTCTCAGATCCTACAGTAAATCTGCTGCTTGTCATAGATCACTGATGCAAGTAGGAGAGTAAGTCCTTAGCTCTTAAATAGATAAAGAGGCCATGATAAGGGTATGAAATCTGACAAGGGAGAAGTTCTTTAGATGTCGATTACATTATATAAACTACTGTATGAGCCGTATTCAGAGTTAGTGACTTAAACCAGAAAGTTTATTTCATATTTTTTCAATATTTATGCAGCAGAAAGTTGCACATATTCAGGTTATGCCCATGTTTAGTTAATTTTCTAGGCTTGCCATTCAGAAGATTAAAAGGACCTGTGTGTGGTTCATTCCTCCAAGACAAGGTTTTTCAATAGACACACTTGCCATTAAAAGCTTTAAAAAAATAATAAAAATCAAGAATAGAAAATGAGGACTAAAGAAGCAGATCATGTTTTTTTCCCCTTTGCTGTCGAATACAAATGCTGTAAAATACAATTTCAAATCAAATCAAATTTTATTTGTCACATAACCATAACCATACATAGTATGACACGCAGTGAAATGCTTTGTGACCGCACCGATATATAAAGAGAATAAAAATATAATTAAAAAAATACAATAAAAAAAGAGAATATAATATAGTAGAGAATAAACTAGAATATATGAATAGAAAAATTTTACAATTAGAATTAATACAAAAATAATACTTATATATACTAAACAGAGAAGAAAAACTGTATTTGTGCAAATAGGGTGTGCAAATTGTAGGGAGTGCAAAAATATGATGTGAGTGAGTGTAAAGATGTAAAAATGTAATAACAGGCAGGATGAGGTAGTGGATGTTATATGTGTGAGCCAAGTCCAGTTCTAGTCCTTGGTGCTCCCTCGGTTGAAGGCCCGAATCGCCTGCGGGAAAAAGCTCCTCCTCATTCTCTCTGTGTTGGCCTTCAGGGAATGGAAACGTTTCCCTGACTGTAACAGAGAGAACAGTCCATTGTTGGGATGGCTGAGGTCCTATATTTTCACCTATATTTTCAATTTGAAAATGAAAATATAAATGAGAAAATGGTAAACATTGAAATAAACATCTAATAGGAGTCTAATATATTGCTAATATACTGCTGCATGAATTGCCTTAGTTGTAATTATCACATTAATCACTGCAAATTTGGTTTAATTTAACAAAATGGCTTCCACCCTCATTATTCGGCAGTGTATAAAAATAGTTGATCACTTGATACACTTGATCCAGCACATCCTATTATTTTGCATTTTATTATTTTATATTGTGCACCGGTGGTGAATTATGCACACAATATAATGAAGCCACAAGCTACTAAATCGACAGCTCTGCAACTCTGAATAAGGGCCTGTATGATTAGTTTAGAGTAATCTGATTGGAAATTTCAAAGCTTGTACCAAAAGAACTGACTCTTTTTCTCCACCTACACTAGATGTGTCACTACTTTGGTCTCTGCACTACTTTCCCAAGAACAGGGCCTTATGAGATTTAAATGGTCCGTATTGAAGCTCAGCCAAAGACATTTCCAAGAATCCATCATGCTGAGAACACACCATGCTGTCAGTATTATTTTTTATTATATTTTATTTTTTTTTATGTAATGTGATCTCATAAATATACACATGAGAGTAGGACAGAATATCAGAGCACAGGGTCAGCTTGTATACAGTGACCCCACAGCAGTTATGGGTTGAAATTCTTGTTTGAGGGCATATATGACTCAGTTCTAAGTTTTCAGAAATGTGAGACACGGGTAGGCACATGTAGATATAGATATAGAGATATGGACGTGGCGCTGCAAATTTTCTACTAAACGCGTCATAGAACTGATTTAAATATGCATTTATGCTAATGAGCTGTCAATTTCAATGACTTTTGTTTAATGTTTAAAATGTTTAATGTCTGTATTTTTGGTATTATCATGTTACTTCAACTGATTTTGAACTATTACACCAGCATTTTAAGCTGCACTGCAGACTTCACCAATACTTCACTACCATCAACACCCACCCAGCACCCCCCAGAAATCTGTCTGGGGCTATTGAAGGCACAGCCTCATGGAGACTGGGTAGTAGTAGATTGGAAAATATTTGCCTGGTCTATTTTTATAGGAATAAAAGTAACTTTTATACATAGTAACCCTAATTACTAGAAACTGGGCATATTTTTTGATGCTGCTTGGCCAGGGCTGATATTTGACATAACACAGCTATTAAGTATTTTTCCTGATTCATTCTAACTAATGGCCTGCTTTAATAGTCCTGGCACTTTGCTGTTTCTCATGTTGAGGGTTGATTGTCTGGATTTCTTCCAGTTCCTTGGTTTCCTCCTATTTCTCAAAAACATGCAAGTAGGTGGATTGGTGGCTCTAAATTGCTCCTAGGTGTGAAGTGTATAAACATGTGTGTGCATGGTGCATTACTATCGACGGGCATTCAATGAAATTTTATGCAGTCTTAAATCAATCACCTGTGATGTACATATAGACATAAATACACAAATTCATATGAATTAAGCCGACATTTTGCACTTGAACATCACATCTTTGTTAAATGTCTAATCCATTGAGTTCCTGTCCTGTAACTATAGACTCTACTGAATATAATCCAAAAATTGCATCAGTGACATTTTACCGCATTGCCATACTTTACTCATTAAACCCTCTTACATATTGTACTTCTTAGTAATGGCTTCTCCCCATCAGCCCACTGAAATAGCTGGCAGTGTTCTCAAACTTAGTGCTGTGTCATTGTATATTCATCATAATCACTACTGTGTCCTATGCAATTAGTTGACTGTGAAAGGCCAATTAAGGCATTTAAATGGAAACAGCACTGAAAACTGATACAGAGCTCTAAAAACTGACATGGGTAACGAAACAAAGAGCATCACACTGAGTGAAATTGGGCCTGCAGATTAAAAAATTAACGCAACTAACCGACAATGCCGAATGGCAGGCAAATTTCCCAGGCTTGAACATCTAGGGTGAAAAAACAGATATGCATTTGTTTTGAAAAATGTAAATGAATGAATAAAACTCAGTTGGCAACACTGAACTGTTTATGTGTACTATAATATTTTACAGTAATGATCAGAATAGCCATGAACATATTTTTTGGTTGCACATTCAAGTAATCCTAATCACTTTGAGTTTGTTTTTCTTGGGATATTTTCATAATTAGAGATTAGGATTTCATACCATGTGTCACGACTACATTACCCATCAGCCCCTGCATATCACGAGATCACACTCCTGAGTCATGTTCAAGCCTAATGAGCATGAGTATTTAAGTTCTGACACTTGTAGCAGTCCTTGTCTAGCGTTTGTCATATTTACGTCATGCTCTTTTGTGTTTCCATGTTTGCCTGTTTTCATGTTGCGATCAATAAATTATCTGCACTTGCATCTGCCAATACATGACCCCATGTTCTTTAAATGTATTTATCTACTAGCATTTTACCAACGAACTTAGACATATGGAAGACATGACCTGTGAATAGTAATTGGTAGTACAAGAAAGATCCACTAAATAAAAAGGCATCTGTCTCAAATCACACAGTGATTTCAGTTACTAATGGTAAATTAGTTCCTCTTTCCCATGGAAGCAAGGGAGATGGGGGAAACCTTAGCTACTGTATGGCTATAGAGAAATGTAGTGATACACCGATCAGCCATAACATTAAAACCACTCAAGGTGCCGTGAATAACATTGATTATCTCATTACAGTGGCGCCTGTCAAGGGGTGGGATATATTAGGCAGCAAGTGAACAGTCAGTTCTCAAAGTTAATGTGTTGGAAGCAGGAAAAATGGGCAAGCGTGAAGATTTGAGTGACTTTGACAAGGGCCAGATTGTGATGGCTAGACGACTGGGTCAGAGCCTCTCTAAAACGGCAGGTGTTGTGAGTTGTTCCCGGTATGCAATGGTTAGTACCTACTAAAAGTGTTCAGTGGAGCAGTGGAAGAAGGTGGCCTGGTCTGATGAATCACATTGTCTTTTACATCATGTGGATGGCTGGGTGTGTGTGTGTGTCGCTTCCCTGGGGAAGAGATGGCAACAGGATGCACTATGGGAAGAACTGAGTACGGCAAGTTCTACTTATTTCTACTAATAAAGATACGGTGTGTGAATTTGTCTATCACATTTTCCAAACTGCACTTGCAACATAAAGAAGAGTTTTGTGAAGTTAACGACACAAAACTGCATTTTCTATATGTAAAACACCCGCATTCACAGAGCTACCTTATTACCCTACCTCATTTTCTTATAATATACAGACACAGGCCTCCTCAATCCCAACCTCTGTAATGGGCACATAAAGCAAGATTGTATTGTCAAGACCAAGCACTACATTTGCTCTCTTTTATGCCAAGCTTAATTTATACAATGCTCTCAGTGCACCCTAATACAGTGACTCTGAGCTGCATTTTTCATTATGAAAGTACCCCTTGTACAAGATGAGTATGCGGTGCCGGCTAGAAAAGAGGCAAGTTCTGAATGCATGAATATAAATTAACGATGAGCCCTTAAAGACGTCCCTGCTCGAGCTTCTTCATCTTCCTTATGGAGGCTATGTGCTGTGGGTGATGGAGTCTGACAGCAGAGCACTTCCCGTAATTTTGTTGCAGGTGTTGTTGCAATCGGACTCAAAACAAGTCTGAATGATTCCTCATTAGAGGAGATTTGATCTCAGCTCTGGGCTTTGTTCTCTCATCGCTCTGAGTTTGAAAGCTTGACTCGTCTCCTTATGCGGATTAGCTGAACTGTATCGTGGCATCTGGTTTATTTGTTTACTGAAAGTGTGATGTCTATAAAAGCCTCCTCACACAAATTCCACCCTGAATGACTTGCATATTAATGTTTACAATAAGAAAGTTTGCAAAAGATTTACTTTATAAGTCTGAGGTTTTTTTTTGTTTGTTTGTTTGTTTGTTTGTTTCACCACCTTTCATTGACATGTTGGTATCTATTTTCACTTTGTGTTAATGTTTTCCTACATTACCGTTCACAATGCCGTTCAACTACCTGCTGATAGTGGTGCACTGGGATTTAGCCCTCGCTTAATCTCTACCTAAAGAGAGTGATGCAGTGGTGCTTTAGTTCTTTAGTCATGTGTGCACTGTACTCAAACAGATCAGCTTCCAAAGCTTCAGCTTTCATGCTAATACCTCGATCAACACCATCACGTTCGCCATCTAATAAACCGATTACTAGCTGAGCCGAGTCTCCGCCGTAACTCATCGCAGCTGCATCTCATAGCTGCATTGCATTCTGGGACTTTGTGTCCAGTGTTTGCACCAATGTCTCCACTCTACTCCAGTCTGTGGAAAATGGTAAGTGAGAAAAGAAGGTTTTACTCATTAGTAACCAACAAATTAGCACCAGGATTTCTTCTAAACACTCCACAAATATTTCAATATAAACATATTTCATGTATTTCTGGAGGGAAATTAATACATCCTTTAATATTTGCATTTGCCTGAAGTGAGCAAATACTGTATTCTCAATCCGTTAGCGTGAAGTGTTGAATTGTTATACTTCATGGCAGGACCGGGGGCTACGCCAGAGGCTTAGACTGAACCGGCTGATGTTTGGTTGCTCAGTGGGTTTTAACATGAAAAATCTCTAATGACAAAATGCAGAGTACCAATGCTACGACCAAACACAGAGTATTTTTGTATTTAACCAGTAACCAGTGGGTGTATATACTATTATACAGTATAAATATGCACTATTCCATGTACAATTTAGTCTGAAACAGCTGTGACAGCTAACACAACTAAGCAATTAAAACACTTATTATAAATACATGGTTAAATAAATAAAATAAATAAACAATAAATACGTAAGTTAAATATTGCTGATGCGAAGCTTTATTGTAAAAAAAAGAAATGTTAAAAAAGTGCTACTGCATAAAAAATGGAAAGCATAATAATTAAAATGTTTAATTATTAATAATACAATAAAAACACAGATAAATAAATAAATAAATAGTACCTCATGACTATGAATTTTTGTGGCTTATACACCTATCAGCCATAACATTAAAACTGCCTGCCTAATATTGTGTAGGTCCCCCTCATGCCACCAAAACACCTCTGACCCGTCGAGGCCTGGACTCCACAAGACCTGTGAAGGTGTGCTGTGGTATCTGGCACCAAGACGTTAGCAGAGGATCCTGCGAACAGAAGAAGTTGCGAGGTGGGGCCTCCGTGGATCGGACTTGTTTGTCCAGCACATCCCACAGATGCTCGATCGGATTGAAATCTGAGGAATTTTGAGGCCAAGTCAACACCTTTAACTCTTTGTCATGTTCCTCAAACCGTTCCTGAACAATTGGTCACGCATCAGTGAGCCTTGCGCGCCCATGACCCTGTCGCTGGTTGGACCACTTTTGGTAGGAACAAACCACTGCATACCTGGAACACCCCACAAGACCTGCTGTTTTGGAGATCATCTGACCCCGTCATCTAGCCATCACAATTTAGCCCTTGTCAATGTCTCTCAGATCCTTAGACTTGCCCATTTTTCCTGCTTCCAACACATCAACTTTGAGAATTGAGTAGTAGCTCAGTGGTTAAGAAGTTGGGCTACCGATCGGAAGGTCATGAGTTCAAATCCCAGCACTGCCAAGCTGCCAATCTTGGGCACTTGAGCAAGGCCCTTAACTACTCCCTGGGTGCTGCAGCAAAAATGGCTGCCCACTGCTCCGGGTGTGTTCACGGTTTGTAGTGTGTGTGTGTTCTCTACTCACATCTCCTAATGTGTGTGCACTAACTTGGATGAGTTAAATGCAGAGGACAAATTCAAGTATGGGTTACCATACATTGGCCGTCACTTTCACTAATAAATCCCACCCCTTGACAGGTGCCATTGTACCGAGATAATCAATGTTATTCACATCACATTTCAGTAGTTTTAATCTTATAGAAAGAAAGAAAGAAAGAAAGAAAGAAAGAAAAGTAGCAATATTGAATTGGATATAACTGGATATAATTGTATTATATTACATTTTAAACACAGCAATCTTTCTCCCTGGATCTTTCCTCATGAAGAAAGATAACTCCCACCATATTGTATGAATCTTATACACATCCATAAGTCTGAATTAATCACGGCACCATAAGGATGAAGATCAAGTAAGTGCCAAAGTGCTGCACGCTTTTAGTCTTACTTTCAGCCAACATCATGAATTCCACAGCAGTACTGCAGCAACAAGTGAGACTGTGAGACGCCTGTGCTGCTTCAGTGGCTCTTTATGATGATCTATGGATATATAATGATGTAAGTTTTATTCAAACTTGCAGAGCAGGCAGAATGCTAAAACCTACAAACTGCTAAACTACCCCAAGCCCATAAGTGACACTAGCTTAAATAAATCATCATGAGAACAATAGAACAGGGTCGCGAACTAGCAAACACTACGAAAAACACAGAACAAGACTTAAAGGGAACTAATTAGAGAGTGTGTTTTGGCTAAAATAACTTAAGATATTAAGAGAATATACTATATAACAGATAAGAAACTGTTTTATTATTATTTGAAATGACACCTACATAAGCCCTTAACAACTACTGACATAACACTACATAACGTATAAAGGCTTATTCAAAAATAACTCTACATTTTAATATCTGTAAGCTTGAAAGCATCTTAAGTGCCACATTACTAAAGGGTAATGTTCATAAGGCTGCATAACCCATACATAAGCCCTCAATGAGTACTGACATAACACTAAATAAACAAGTATTAAGGCACATTCCAATATGTAACGAAACCTTTCAATATATGTAAGCCTGAAAGAATATTCAGTGCCACTTTACTAAAAGGTGAAGTTCACAAGGCTGCATGACACCTACATAAGCCCTTATTGACTACTGACATAACACTGAATAAACAAGTATTAAGGTGCATTCCAGTTTAATCCAATATTTCATTATATGTAAACCTGTAAGAATATTAAGTGTCACTTTACTAAAAGGTGAAGTTCATAAGGCCGCATGACACTTACATAAGCCCTTAATGACTACTGACATTGCCCTACATAAACATGTATAAAGGCTTATTTGAACAGGTGCAATAACAAATGCTTGCCAGTTCCATTGTCAGGTTGAAGTATGCCACCTGAGTCAAGTAACAGATTTTTATTTTATTTATTTATTTATTTATTTATTTATTTATTTATTTATTGTTTTTTACATTTGCTTGTGTTATGACACTTGGCTGACATTAGATGGTTATGACAACTGACTTCGTAGCTCAGAGTCACATACCTGTAATGTTTGTGATGCTACATTAAACATTAAGACCAAACTGTAACAACAGTGTTATGTTTATTACCTTTAGATAAAGTGAATGTCATATCTATGTGTCATAAAATCTAATGACGTTCTTATGTCACCTGGAAAGGATTAATCACATGGTAACAAAAACCTATGTCATGTTATTCAGGTGTCATGTAAAATTGACATCCAAATGAACAAAATAAACCTTAAAGACCACTGGATACTGTTGGGAAAGGCCTAATGTTTATGTACAGTAGATCTATGCAAACTGTTATTAAAAATCTTTTGTATGTTATGTAGCCTTATAAACACTTCCTGTAAAGCCAGGAGAGATGTCGTGAAAGTAATACAAATTTGATATTTGAAATGTAAAATACAACATGATAAATATAAAATACGAAGGATATAGATGAATAAAATAGTTTTCACTTTAAGCCACCTACATCAGAAAAGCTTCATAAACACACCTAGCCTAAATGAGCTAGCAACCTGAAAAGCAAGTTTTATAGTCATTGTTAGATTAATTGGGACGCTTGGTGGCAGAAATCTGCAGAGTGTCAGCCAGTTGTTTTCTCTGTTTCTTCCCGATTAGGTGACACCTTGGCAGAGGCACTCATGCACCAGAATAAAAATGACTCCTGTGGGGGCTCGATGCTCTCCCTGAGTCTTTTTTTTTTTTTTTTTTGCTGTGAGCATCACAAGGCAGGTGTGGAATTTTAATGAAGGCGACTAGAGAATCAATAGGGAGGCTTTGCGTCACCTGTGCAACCCATCACTGTTCACTGTTAAACAGTATCAGAGTGCAGTGCAGAAGATTAAGACGTGAAATGATTATCATTTCAACCAAATCGGTTTTTATTAAAAATCCACAAACGCATTGCATTACTGAGTCCAGAGAGAGAAAAATGTGTGACATTCATACGTTGTCAGTTAAACACTTGCTTTTGGAGTAACGTTTTTTGAATTAAATATTCTTGACTAGAGATTCTACAAATACTATGTTTTTCAAACCAAATACATGTATTCTGGTACTCGCTGATACTAATATTTATAAAGATAATGAGTAACTTACTTAGGATAAGTCAATCGGGGACATCACAGAACATTTATTTACAATACATAGTGATAATGAAAAGCAAGCACATGCATGCCCAGTCTCATTCATTGTCTGTACAGCTGGACATAAAGTATGTTTTTGTTTTCATTGTGTCAGAATTCCTTGTTATCAATGAGCAATAGCAGCTGATCATCAAAAAACAACTTACTAGCTAAGAGCTGTTATTTTCACTTAACTAGCATTTTCTGTAGATATTTTTTCGCTCCTAGCCTGCGTTTGCCATTAGCGATGAACCCTTAATGCTAAGAGTTACAGCATGTTCACATCACATTAATCATGAAATACACCCAGATTGCTGATGTTTCGTTTTGTCTGGTCATTAGAGTGACAACATACACCGCTAGTCGTATGTCACATAGTATCACAACATATTGGAATTTGGTATCGAAGCATTTACTTTTACGAATATGAATAAACAAGCATGGTATTGGTATCGATGCATCCCCACTTATCCCATACACCTTGAAATTTGTTTTACAGATCATTGCATTATTCTTCCATTTCCTGGTGTGTTTTGGCTGCTGCTTCTCACCAGAGATTTTTCTTTTCTTTCTTTTTTTGTTTTTCTGTTTTAATGTTTTGCTGTTTTTGTCCCTTTGTCCATTGGTTGCTGGTTTTGCTGGAGCTCCAGACCCAATCTTTAGTTGGACCCTAAAGGACCCTGACCTTTAGTGGGATTATGAGCAGCTACACTACTGAAATTAGATCCCGGGCTACTTTTAGAGGACTCTGCATTATAGGGTTTTTTTCGTTTTCTTTTTTTCCTCCGACCTTGGATTTGAGAAAGGTGCTGTAAATATGAAATGTATTATTATTATTATTATTATTATTATTATTATTATTATTATTATTATTATTATTATTATTATTATTTCAAGGTCATTGTTTGCTTAAAAAAATCAATTTTGTCACCGACAATTTTTTTGCTATTCTGACATAAACGCACAAACTCCAGAACTTCACACAGGATTTTCCTGCTACGCGCTGCACTCATTTCACTACATATTCTTTAACCTTGACATTTCTCGCTGGCATCTGCTAAGAGTCTTCTCTCCTCATCTTTATTTTCACTCATGCCTAAGGAGTTGTGACACAGTGCAGAGCCAAAGTGTTAAACTGTCATCATCCTGAGGCTTTGAAAGGTAATTTAATTAAGAGAGAGAGTGAAAACAGAGTGAGTGAAAGTGATAACTGCAGCCTGGTAGCCACTAATCATGATTTTCCTGTGAATTCTTGCTTTTTTTTATTTATTTTTTTTTAATTCAGCAGGTAAGGCTTACTTGGTAAGAATTCTAGCTTAATGATCAGAAGGTCACGAGCTTAAATCCTCATACTGGCTGAAAGAAAGTCTTAGACAGGGTGCTTAGTCCTCGACTGCAAAGGTATATTCTTGGATTGTTTTCCACTTCAATGGTAAGTGCCTTTGGATACCAAATAAATGAACGTGAAGTCACTGTTATTGTTCTTCGGGAGGAATACTTAATACACTTCTAAAGAATATACTCTTCATTAATATATGTTTCATATATATATATATATATATATATATATATATATATATATATATATATATATAATGTAAAATCATTGAAATCATGAAGCAGTTATGGAAGGAGTCTCCAGTGTCTGCACTTTATAACCATCAGAGGTAAACCCCTAACTTTAAGTTCCCGTTCTAACGTTGCGTGAACTTCACTTTTTTACTTTTCTGTCCCTCACCTCTTTGCGAGTATGAGAGAATTCAGGAAGTGTTATTCCTTGCCCGGTTTTATTTTGGGGACTGAAACACTTTCTATGTGAAGTGTTTGGGGGTGGAGTATGCTGCAGCGGCCCTCAAAAAAATAAAAAAAATAAAAAAAGGGTCTGACTGCGCATAGGCGGCTCCACTCTCGGCTTGCTCTCTTCTCAGCCGAAGGGAGTTTTGGAGCCTCGCGGCTCTGGGCCGGCCTTGTGGATCCTGCATGGATGGAGGCTGGACGAACCGGAGACGAGCACTGCTCTCTTGCTCTGTCCTCCGGAGCCAACTCTCCGCTTCAAGGTTTTGGAGCTCGCGTTGTGACTCCTACTTCCGGTATGGAGAGTTAACCCACCCTCTCTGACTCCAAGGAGCCAGAGGGGGGAGCCAGTGCACCAAAAACGGAGAGCAGCTCTCAATAATATAAAGAGCTTCTTGAAGTGATCACTAGGGCTGTAGACATGTTGAATTTAGACTGGCCCGACTTAGATTAAGCAGCTCGTAGCAGGCTGAACGAGCACTTTCTCCCCAGTGAGATTAAAACTCCCTCACACTGCAGAAATTCCCCCTTTTTTTCCAGAAGTGCATTATGAAATATTGCGCTTCTGGGAAAAACCATACACCAGCCGTATTTATAACCCCGAGACATCCGATTATTTGGCCATCATGGGGAATGAACAGTATTTGGCTATGCCAAGGTGGAGGAGGCACTTGCGAGCTACCTCTCTCCATCGACTGCAGGGAATTTAGGGGGACCAGCTTTGCCATCCAAGACTTGTAAAGCCACCTTGGCGTTGGTTGGCAAAGCCTATGCGGCGGTGGGTCTCGCTTGTGGGCCACTGCATACAAGGGAAGTGTTGCTGGCCTACCAAGCAGACCTGCTGAATGAGCTCGACATTCCTGCCTGTTCGGCGACGCATTTTATGCCATTGCCAACAGGTTTCGAAAGGCGAAACAGCAAACAGCAGCATTCAGCCACTTCCTTCCCATCAGTTCGAGGGAGGCACAGAAGGCGAGTGTGGTGGCCCGCCTCCACCCACGGAAAGCCAGGGGATATAAGAATGATCATTAATGCCAAGCAGGCAAAAGAGGAGTGGTCCTGATGGGCCGCGGAGGGAGGTATCAGGGGATGTGAGGTTGTTAGGGCAGTTAGCCCCGAGTATTACTGTAGGGCCCCCCCTAGCCAATATCGTCCCCTATATGAGTTTTCAGTCCACTCTGCTCAGTGAGCTGTCACAGGGCAGTGAAAATCTGATGCTCTCCCGCCGACAGAATGTGGAAAAGTTAACATCAATAAAAGACAGATGGAAACTATTGCCAAATGTTTCTCCATGGGTTCTGTCCACCATAGAAAAAGGTTACCGGGTCCAGTTCAGAGCTCGACCCCCCCGGTTCAGAGGTGTGCTCACCACAGTAGTCAGCATGGAGCAGAGCCCGACATTATCGCAGGAAGTAAGATCCCTCTTGGACAAAGGGGCCATAGAACATGTACCCCTTCCTATGAGGGAGGGAGGATTTTACAGACGTTATTTCCTGGTCCACAAAGAAGATGAGAGTCTGTGGCCAATTTTAGATCTGCGTCATCTGAACCGTACTCTTTGGACATACAGGTTCAAGATGTTGACGCTCAAACATTCCACAGATTCAGTTTGAGGGCTGGTTTGTGATGGTAGATCTAAAAGACTCATATTTCCACATAGAAATATTGCCCAGTCACAGGAAGTTCCTGAGGTTCGTGTTTGGCGGCAACGCGTACCAATATCGGGTTCTTCCCTTCGGTCTAGCTTTATCCCCTCGCACCTTCACGAAGTGCATGGATGCCGCTCTGGCTCCCTTGCGACTCCAGGGCATCCGTATACTAAACTACCTGGACAACTGGTTAATTCTAGCACAATCCAGGGAGTTGGCAATTCCAACATCGAGATGTTGTTCTCGCCCACATGAGGACCTTGGGGCTCAGGTTGAACCGCAAGAAAAGCATGCTTTCCTAGCACTGAAATTCTTTCTTCCTCAGTTGAGAGATCACCATGTGTTAGTTGCGACAGACAATACAGCGGTGGTCAATACAGGGTTAAGTTCATGCCCCCTGTTCAGGCAGCCGCAACTACTACTTCTCAGGGTGGAAGGAAAGTTTTTGTCAGTGAGTGCAATGTACATTCTGGGCAACCGGAATGTGGGGGCAGACATCCTGTCGAGGCAGGGGCTGAGGCCCGGGGATTGGAGGCTCCATCCACAAGTGGTGGAGTCCATATGGCAGAGGTTTGGCCAAGCGGAGCTGGGTGTGTTCGCCTCTGAGGAGATGACACACCGCCCGCTGTGGTTCACCCTCACTCCTCCAGCACCATTAGGGCTGGACGCTATGATACACACGTGGCTGAGGTCATGTCTGTACGCCTTTCCCTCGAATGCTCTGCTCCCACAGGCTCTAGCGAGAGTTTGCCAAGATCATACTATGTCTGCTGCTAGTAGCACCGGATTGGCCAGCTTGAATTTGGTTCATGGAAATATCTTTGCTGGACGGCACTCCCTGGGAGATTCCGTTTCCAGGGATCTATTATCTCAAACCAGAGGGTTGATTTTATCACCCTCGGCCGGAACTATGGAAACTGTGGTCTGGCCCCTGAGGGGCACCAGCTCATAGATGATGGTCTCTCAACCAATGTTGTAGAGACCATGTTAAATGCTAGAGCACCATCCATGAGAAAATTGCATGCATTCAAGTGGCAACTTTTTATCATGGTGTGAGGAATGCCGGTTAGACCCAGTAAACTGTGCAATAGCTACAGTCCTGGAGTTCTTACAGGAACATTTCTCAGCAGGGTTGGTTCCTTCTACAATTAGGGTCTATTAAAGAAAGGCCTGTTGTATTCCACAATTCCACACACATTCCACAATATTAAATGTAACCACAAATGAATAAAAAGTAATTGCCATTTTATAATAATAATAATAATAATAATAATAATAATAATAATAATAATAATAAAATATTGTTGGCAAATGTTTGCTGTGGTGTAAAATGAATAAAACACTTAGGACTTGCTGTAAAACTTCTGGGTGGTAACAAAAACTCTGCTTAATGTTCATGACACCAACCATCCGTTGATTATTTACCTACAACAGCATGCCCCCATAAGTACAGTGTGTTTACTCCTGACTTACTGAATGTATATTTTACTACTTTATTACCAGCAATGAAATCATGATATATCCATTAAATTTCCAATGATAAAGCTATATGTTTATAAAATATACAATATAAAACGATGTCCATATGCGTGTGTGTGTGTGTGTGTGTGTGTGTGTGTGTTTCATTTTAGTGGCTAGCCCACTCGTATAACACACACTTCTAAAAGAGATGATATGACCCCCTGAATTTCAAATGTGCTGAACTTTCTGTTTTTTTTTTTTATTCACACAGTGTGTGCAGCTCATTCTGCAGTCTACAAAGGCGGAGTGCACCAGGGTTATATTCCCAGAGCTTGCTTAGCTCGTATATTTGTTTGGTCTCTGTGGCTTTATACTAAGGAACTGAATTTTTAAGAGAGAAGCTGGGTGGACTTTCAGATTAGGAGCCATGGATAGAACAAGTTCATGTGTGGCACAGAAATTATTATTATTATTATTATTATTATTATTATTATTATTATTATTATTATTATTATTTGTAGTAGTAGTAGTACTAATTTCGTTATTTCTTTATCCATCCAAAATTTCTGCTGAAAATGCCCAGCAAACGTATTCTGCTGATATAAGTTTAACCCTATTATGCAGTGTCCATGCTCCACACTTATAGATAATCAATTGAAAACCATTTTTCGGTAAAATATATTAGAAGCAAAAGTAAAATATTAAAACTAAAGTTTCAAAAATCACCTCCTACTCACTCATTGCTGTAATTTAATGCAAATCACTACCCTGCCTTATGTATCCCACATAATAAAGACGAAGATGATATTTTCTTTCATTTTGATCAACAGTGTATTGTATATTTAAGATGTGATTGTTAACCATTTTTTATAAAAACATTGGAAGTGTTTTCTATTTTATTTTTTATTTTTTATATTATATTTACGGAATAATTTGTACCTTTGTTTACTCATGACATTGCTAAACATTCACCATCCACTAACCTCTTAATATAAGTGTTATTTAAGCCAAAACTCATATAATGTTATTTTATGAGTAAAACATATAATAAATTTTATGAGTTAAAAAGAAAAAAAAAAGAAAAAAAGAAAGACTTTGGATATGATTTTAAATAAATTACACATGAAAGGGTTAAAATGCTCAAGCTTGCTATCAAGGATGAAGTGTTCTTTAAAAAATAATTAGAATAATATTATCTTAACAGGAACCTAAGACATTCTTCTTTACAGCAGTGTATAGTTTACAAAATGTGTTTTGTAGGTGTGTAGAAATGCATTGAGTATGCTGTATGATTTCCTTTTCTGATTTTTTATCTTTTTTTACTCTGTTTTTTATTTATTTATTCATTTATTTATTTATTTATTCCTCTTTGCTCTATGTATTTTTTGTAATTAAATTCAAGATCTAAAGCTAGGTTGATTGGTGCATTTAGTGTACCGGTGCTCCAACTGGCACGAGTTTTAGCGACATGTTTTCCTGGACTTTAGTCTATAGCTTGCCCATATCCAGACCAAACCCACTTTTTGTGGTGTGCGTACAGTATTCCCTCCATCGTGTGTGTATACAGGTGCATCTCAATAAATTAGAATGTCGTGAAAAAGTTCATTTATTTCAGTAATTCAACTCAAATTGTGAAACTCATGTATTAAATAAATTCAATGCACACAGACTGAAGTAGTTTAAGTCTTTGGTTCTTTTAATTGTGATGATTTTGGTTTACATTTAACAAAAACCCACCAATTCACTATCTCAACAAATTAGAATATGGTGACATGCTAATCAGCTAATCAACTCAAAACACCTGCAAAGGTTTCCTGAGCCTTCAGAATGGCCTCTCAGTTTGGTTCACTAGGTAAGCCACAAACATTCATTGCCAAAGAAGCTGGCTGTTCACAGAGTGCTGTATCCAAGCATGTTAACAGAAAGTTGAGTGGAAGGAAAAAGTGTGGAAGAAAAAGATGCACAACCAACCGAGAGAACCGCAGCCTTATGAGGATTGTCAAGCAAAATCGATTCAAGAATTTGAGTGAACTTCACAAGGAATGGACTGAGGCTGGGGTCAAGGCATCAAGAGCCACCACAAACAGACGTGTCAAGGAATTTGGCTACAGTTGTTGTATTCCTCTTGTTAAGCCACTCCTGAACCACAGACAACGTCAGAGGCGTCTTACCTGGGCTAAGGAGAAGAAGAACTGGACTGTTGCCCAGTGGTCCAAAGTCCTCTTTTCAGATGAGAGCAAGTTTTGTATTTCATTTGGAAACCAAGGTCCTAGAGTCTGGAGTAAGGGTGGAGAAGCTCATAGCCCAAGTTGCTTGAAGTCCAGTGTTAAGTTTCCACAGTCTGTGATGATTTGGGGTACAATGTCATCTGCTGGTGTTGGTCCATTGTGTTTTTTGAAAAGCAAAGTCACTGCATCCATTTACCAAGAAATTTTGGAGCACTTCATGCTTCCTTCTGCTGACCAGCTTTTTGAAGATGCTGATTTCATTTTCCAGCAGGATTTGGCACCTGCCCACACTGCCAAAAGCACCAAAAGTTGGTTAAATGACCATGGTGTTGGTGTGCTTGACTGGCCAGCAAACTCACCAGACCTGTACCCCATAGAGAATCTATGGGGTATTGTCAAGAGGAAAATGAGAAACAGGAGACCAAAAACTGCAGATGAGCTGAAGGCCACTGTCAAAGAAACCTGGGCTTCCATACCACCTCAGCAGTGCCACAAACTGATCACCTCCATGCCACGCCAAATTGAGGCAGTAATTAAAGCAAAAGGAGCCCCTACCAAGTATTGAGTACATGTACAGTAAATGAACATACTTTCCAGAAGGCCAACAATTCACTAAAAATGTTTTTTTTTATTGGTCTTATGAAATATTCTAATTTGTTGAGATAGTGAATTGGTGGGTTTTTGTTAAATGTGAGCCAAAATCATCACAATTAAAAGAACCAAAGACTTAAACTACTTCAGTCTGTGTGCATTGAATTTATTTAATACACGAGTTTCACAATTTGAGTTGAATTACTGAAATAAATGAACTTTTCCACAACATTCTAATTTATTGAGATGCACCTGTATATCTATCTGTTCTGATTGGTGCTGCTGTTCTCCAGGTCCAGGCTGCCTCACAGTAACCTTGTGTAGCAGTGCACTGTGTTTGGTGTGACTGTAGAGATTCACAGCCTGGTGAAGCGTGAAGACCGATGTTGGAGTGTCAACGTCTGCCATAATTTTTTTATTATTATTTTTTTTTAGGCTACAGTTTCTGGACGTCTCTGTTGGCCAGCCTTATAATTTGTAAATATGAGCATGTTGCAGGTACTTTTTGGTAAGTCAGATATATTTGAGCATTAGCCTCAGCAGTACCAATTCCCAATAAGCTCTTGAAAGTAAGTAATAAGTAATAAGGCTTGAAGTTCCTGACCGAGGCAAGGGAACGAACAGATTGACTGAGTCTCAGATGACTGAGTTGTATTTCTCTGGGTATACACAGTACACTGCTCAGCACCAGGTTCTCCAGTGTTCCTAATCCGCAAACATCTGAGAAAGAAGGTGTATAAGTAAGGAGTAACACATAACAGACTGTGTTCCTATAACAGCACATTCTGAAATGTGTTATTCCTCTGATACAACATCGATTTGCCAACACTAACAATTTTGAATTTATTAATGAACAGCTTGTCACCCTTTCTAGTCATTTATAGCTGCATTTAATGTTATGGAATATCCACAGAAACCACAAAGCATAATCTCAACAGTCCTGAAGACTCTTGTGTCAGAAAACTTGTTAACTGTTACAATTTGTTGACACTGGAGACTCCTTCATAAATGTTGAATAAATGTTTCCTTACAGAAAACTTAGCATATAAACAATTATACCATACATTACCATATAAATGATATACATCAAGCCATTTATTAGCCTTAGATTATGTTGAGCATAAAAGCGAGGATGACATGCATAATTTTTATTTATACTTAAACCCCCTTGAAAGTACACTAAACAGAAAAAAACAAAAAGTCAATATCTGGTGTGACCACCTTTTGCTTTCAAAACCAAATAAATTCTCTTAGGTACACTGCTGTGCAATATTTTAAGGTACTTGACTGGAGGGTTGTTCCAAGCCTCTTGGAGAACTTGCCACAGTTCTCCTGCAGAATTTGGCTGTCTCACTTGCTTCTCTCTCTGCATGTAATCCCAGACTGGCTCGAAAATATTGAGACCAGGGCTCCATGGGGGCCATACCATCTGTTACCAGACACCTTGTTATGCTTTTCGCTGAATATAGTTCTTTATGACTTTGGCCATTTGGTTGAGGTCATTGTCATGCTGCAGAATAAATTCAGGACAGATCAGACGCCTCCCTGATGGTACTGCATGATGAATAAAAATCTGCCTGTACTTCCCAGCAGTGAAGGGGCTAGTAATTTTGACCAAATCACCAACTCAATTTGCAGAAATGCAGCCCCAAACCTGCAGGGAACCACCACCATGCTTCACTGTTTATATACTGTAGTGCTCTCCAACTCTATAACACACAAACACCATTTCCATTTGTTTTGCACCAAGTGCTCTTGTTCAGTTCGGTTCGATCTACACATCAAGTCTTTGATCATTAGCACCTGTTTGTTATATACAGTATTGTGCAAAAGTTTTAGGCACATGCAAAGAAATGCTGTAGACCAAAGATGCCTTCAAAATAATGAAATTAAATGTTTCTACATTTTAAAAAAATACTTTAAAAAGCAGTAAACAGTAGTAAATGAAACAAAGTCAATAATTGTTGTGACCAAAAAATAAAATACAATAAAATAAAAATAGTAGTCTCCGGTTCAATGTGTGCAGTTTTATAAGGAAATGAGCTGGTAAGTTTTATTGAGCATCTTGCAGAACCAGCCACAGTTCTTCTGGAGATTTTGACTTTCGCACTCGCTTCTTATTTTCACAGCAAAACCCAGCAGCCTTCATTGTGTTTTTTGTCTAAAAAGTGTCTCTTATGTAATATGCTGCGTTCTTTAATGACACAAACATTTTTCTGTAACGTTTAATTTTGTGCTAGAAAACTAATGTTTGGGAATCTAAAATGTTTTTTGTACTGACTTGATAATGTAGAAGTCATAAAACAAAAAAATCTATAACAAAGTTTGTACTAAAAAAAAAACAGGGTGCCTAAAACTTTTGCACAGTACTGTATGTTTACTCATGTAGGGGCTAAAATATCTAAAATACACACTTTCCTCCTGACACACTAATGCAGAAGATACAAAATGTCCATCTAAGAAATAAAAAATCTGTAAACCATCTAAATATTGATAAAGTGGTACATAAAAATTGTAGATAGTTGTATTATGTTTCCTGTATTAGTGTAATGTGCAAATGTGCCAAGCAGTCATGGTGTGGTTTATTATGTCACTTCTGATTGTTTCTTTCTTTCTTCTGATTGATTCTTTTACTTTTACATTGTTTTTACTTTCAGCTAAACATTTTCAGCAACACAGTTAACAACAGAAGACTTCAGCTTTACCTGTGCATGTACTTAACCCAACGAAACATGACAAACGTATATACGATCTTTCTCAATTCTCTGCCATGAGTCAGCACTTGACAGCACATGTTGCCATTAATGAATGAAACACATGCTTAGAATTGAAATATTTCATAATTGAAATAAAAGTCCAATAAATACCATTCAGCAAGTAGTCATTAAGTGCATTATTTCAAAGGGAAATTATATTATGGTTAGTACCAGACTTGCCTAAAAGATAATGAGAAGCTATAAAACGCAGGCTTATTGTGTGCTGTGAGTTTGATCGGCATAGTGCTCAGTGTTTGTGTTTCCTCCAGTCTCCTGGTTTGAGAATTCTGCTATCATTTGTAGGGCACAGTTGCCTACAGTGCAGCTTGGCCCCACTTATCACTGTGACACCCAGACCTGTCTAACAAAGGAAAACTAATTCTGTGGCCAGATATTAAATGAGTGCAAGTTTCCGGAAAGGTCCAGTTGCTAGTGTTTCTTAATGGTCTTAGACACAAATACTTGATCTTGATAGATTTTCTCTGTGGTAGTTGAGAGCACTGGTGATTCTAAAAAGGCCACTTTATGGTCTTATGGTCTTACCCCCTAAACATATAAATGTGTCTAATTAAATGATCTTCCAATATGGTATCCCACAAGGTTGTACTTTAGGCCTGATATTGTTCCATTTTATATACAACCTCTTGGGCATGTAATTCACAAACATTTTTTACCTCTTTTGCTGATAATACCTGAATATAAATGCAATTCCAGCCAGTTTTAAGAGCTGAGCAAAATGGAAATGTGTGTTAAAGACATAAAAAGTTGGGGAAAAAAACTGGGATAACTAAGTCAATAACAGGCAAAGTCTAAAAACTGGAGTTGCACAAAACAGGAAAACAAGCCTCTGAACTTGATACAGAAACAGAGAAAGGAAACAGAGTTTAAAGGGCTAAACATAGAACAGGTGCACATATTAGGGAAACAAACCAATCACATGACAGGAGTGGAGACAGGATTAGAACCAGAACAAAGACACATAGCAAAACATAAACAAAAGCACTTGTACGACAAATAACAAGTGTAAGCAGCGCCCGAGTGCCAAGAGGAGGTTATTTGTAACAACATCCTTCTTCTAGTTTCTGATTAAACAAAAATACAAATCCACCTGGATTTGAGGCTGATTTCACCTTAAAGTTAGGATCCTTGATCATGCATATTGTCATTTCAGAAACAGGCAAAATTATACATGCTATTTTGTACCAGTCTGAGAAACGAGTGCATTCATTCAATCACTTAGATCAGAATATTACCAATCAGTTAGATCGGAATGTTACAAAATGTCGATTACTGCTTTGCTGTCTCCTTAAGTACTTTTCAGCTAGCCAGAATGCGGAAACTCATTTGCATATTAAAGGCATACTTCAGTCTTATTGCATCTCCATTTCCAGGTTCCTCACTGACCACAAAGTCCTGCTCATGGCATTTTAAATTCTGAAAGATTAAGCGGCAACACGGTATCTTGAAGCAGTATAACATACACTGAGCACTTCAGCTGTTAAGCTCAGTGAGTAGAAGATCGTTGAAAGCTGTCTTTATGTCACGTGATGTTTATGTAGGACTATATCAGTTGGCATGGGAGTATGTCACATTTAACATATTGCTTGTATTGCTGGTCACCACCCTAATGTGTTAGCAAATATGCTAGTAATATATTAAAGTAAATGAAGTGATGAGAAAGTATAATTCACTCCACTGACTTTGTGCAAAAGTCTTTTTTTACAGCAAGAGTATTATCAATATAATAAAACATATACAGTGCATTATACATGTATTTTTTTTAAACTGAACCAATACAGTATTTATATGCATATGTAACAGTTACAAATGTAAATGTTTACATGATCCTGTGTATGTCATCACTGCTATACATATTCATATATGAACATTCAGTAATATTTGGTTAAAAATATTAGAAACATTTTGTTCACCTCAAGCATGTCATAATAATGATTGTGCAATTGTTTTGATAAACAAATGATCAAATAATTTGAAAATAAATAAATAAATTATATTAATAATATGACATCTTTCTGCAAAACAGCATTATGAATCAGATATGCATAAATTACTTACTGGTCCTTTAATAAATAGTAGGTTTGGTTAGCAGGGCCATGGCTCAACATTCTCATAGTGTCACCATGATCATTTGTTTAATTGTAAGGTTATTATCACTCTGAGTGCTTTAAATCATCATGCTTCACAGGGTCATTGCTTCTGTTTCTGCTGAAATGCTAACAAGCTGATTAGCCAGTGTCATTTCTGACATATGTAATTATGTTGCTGCCCAGGCTTTTTGTCAATGTTCAGGATTTTGTTATTTTATTATTATTATTATTATTATTATTATTATTATTATTATTATTATTATTATTATTATTTCATGGCTTGCATGCTGCAGGGTGACACAGCCTCATGAGAGATTAAAGCTGAAATAATTCCCTGGTTGACTAACTTTGCAAATTGGTCATGTCGAGCATGCTGGGAAGTGCCGAATCAGCAGTGTTGTACACTGAGAGTTAGCATATGACTAGCCAGTCCAATTACAGATTGATGTCACATTTCCAGCTTTTGTAGAAATACACAGGATTGGGGTTTGAACGAATTGTTCATCCAAGAATATCCTTCTTGTTATTATTATTTCAGTTATTCAAGTAAATTTTATACTGGCATATTTTTTATGAGTAAAGGGAGGAGAAAAATTGTATTTTTTTTTTTTTTTAACAGAGCAGTGTCAGCTCACTTGTGTAATTGCCTGTCAACTTGTAAAATGAGTTTGAGGAAGTCATTTAAAATTTGTCACTCATTTTAATGCTACCTTGCAGGTAGTTCTTATCTGATCACAGTCCAAAAGAGTTAAATGCCATATCTGGACAAAAGCATAAAACTTTTTTTTTTATTATTAAAGAAGCATCTCTTTTGTCCTGTGCTCTATTCAAGGACTTATGCTGCTTAGGACATTTCCCAAGCAATTCTGTTTCTTTTCCCACATCAAGTTATCAGGACTGGTGGTCGTTTTACAGGGCAGCTGGAGGACAGACTTGATTACTTATTCTTGTATAACCCAACCAGGCAACTCTTTCAGCCCTATCATGGGATGGATGGATTGAATACGGGAGAAATATAATGCTTTAATATTTGTCCTACAGCAATGCTTTGGGTAAGCAACACATCCTACATTTTCGCATCTTCTCTCTCTTTAAAATGAAGAATACTGCAGAAAGTGCATAAGCTCTACCCATGCTTATAAGATCTTCAATTTTGTGTTGATGTAGCACCGTGCTTTCACTGCACTCGGGTGGCTTTGATATCAAACCGTGAACTGTAAAATTGCTTTGGCTACGAAGCAAAACTGCAGTGTTTGCGTGTGGCCCGATGTATTACTTAAGCAAGGAAGCGTACGCCTTGAAATGGATGTGCAAAGGGTGTATTGTTTACAACGCTTTGCCAATTTGTTCAGCCTGACAGCAAGATGTCAGCATCCATTTGGTCCTGACTGATTGGGGAGGGTGATTGTTGTCTGGTTTAGAGAGCGGCTATGGCTGAACAGTCTAAACACTGCCAATGTGCATATGAGATGCATAAATTTGGCCCAGGGAGTGATTACCTCTTGCTTTCTTCCTGTCTGGCATGAACTCTCTCACACTGACTCATGTCAGCTTATGTAACACTGACATTATGGGAAAATACATTGGAATCAGCACACCATGCCATGTTTCAGTTCGCTTGATGAAGAAATGACTCTGTATGTCATTTTAAATGGAAAATATCATAAATATCAGCACAGGAATTTGGGCAGCTGGGTCCTGGGTCAAGATGTACAAATGCAAGCTAAGATGATGTACTGTACATTACCAGTCAACAATTTACCAGACAAACTAGACTGAATATATATTTTTAATTTTCTTTACATTTCTCTTTACATTAGGAAACTTCATGTTTATGTGTAAAAGTATTTATATATGTAAGTGCTGCCTCAAATTAAATCGTTTACCCAACATTTAAGAAAAGCCCCCAAGAGTGTGGTGAAGACAGTAAAATAGTTTAATTTTCTAAACAATTTTCTTGTTGCCACTCAGTGATACTGAGCTTAGGTTAATGTATGTGTAGATTCTCCCTGTGTCCATGTAAGTTTACTCCACGTTCTCTGGTTTCCTCTCACTGTCCAAAAACATGCAGGTAGGTGGATTGGATATGCGAAACTTCCCCTAGGTGTGAGTGAATGTGTGTGAATGGTGCCCTGAGATGGACCTTTAGGGGGTGTTCCTTTGGGGGTTAATAGGGTCTTGATCCACTGTGACTCTATACAGTATAAAGTGATTACTGAAGTGGTTAATGAATGAAGGAATTTTCTTGGTCACTGCTTAAGGCTGTACAAACATTTGACTGTTCGTGTATGCCAGATCTGCTGATCACTATACATCCAAACAGGTTAATCCAGTTCAGTGACCACATATGCAAGTTTACTTATCATTCACCAGTCTGTTCATTTGCCATCCATTTTTCCTGGTGGGGGACATGTTGGAAACAGGCTGAGAAGGTCAGCCCAGACATCTCTATCCACAGACTCCTCCTGTTGGATCCCCAAACATTCCCAATCCGACAATATAATCTCTCCATCATGCCCTGGGGTCTCGGTCAAGTGGGACATCCCTGATACAGCTCTAGCAGGATCAGACCAGGGGGCAGCCTTGTTAAGTTCCCAAAGCACCTCTCATGGAGGAACAGCAGCTCTCCTTCGAGGCTCTCCCAGATTTTTGAGATTTTGAGTAAGCTCAGCAAACCTGCGCAGCAACCCTGTGGAGGAACCTGTACTCATTCTTCCAGTAACAAAGCACAGTTTGTGACCATAGGTGAACAGAGAGTTTCGACCACAACCTGAGCTCATGCTTCACTACCACTGACGGTACAGTGACTGTAACACTGACCCAATCCATTATCAATCTTGTGCTCTCTTTGTAAATTTAATTATTAATTGAGTGAACTGTATTAGAAAACTGTATACTTCTGTGAAAAGGCAGATACATTGCAACCTCCTGAAGCCATTATCATGTCACTGAATGCCTAATAGCGATGGCAAGAAAAGCTAAACAGAACAAGAGCTACTTTTATAAAACCATGATAACCACCAAAAGCAATACAGATACTGCGAGCTGCAAAGGGAAATGAAGGATGGCAAAAAGTAGTTAATAAATACAGTATGTTGTCACTTTGTTATGTTTATTTTATTGTTTATTGTGGTAGCATTGACCTACTTGTGCATCTTATTTGATTATTTTATTCCCAGAGAAAATATTAGGGCAAAGAGGGAAATACATTAAATACATAAAACACATTATTTTGAGGTTTATATTTTTTAAACTACTACAATTATTGACAATAAAACTGGTGGAGGCCCAAGAAAATAAATCTTAGTGGCCTCAGTAGGCTTTTGTCAGATGTACAAATCCACCCCAACATAAAAAAGTATATGTCTATGAGAACATCATAGAGGTTTAAAAAAAACAGTCTGGATGATTTTGCAACATTTGTACGTCCGTAATTGCCCTTTAAATTATTATTGTGCCTATTTTATCAGGCTTCTTTCAAATACATAGAACGCCCACAGCCATGACAAAGGTTCTTTACTGAGAACTCTTCCAAATGCAAGATCTAATCTTGTGTACTGTATGTGTAAGAAGCTGCTTCTGAGCACTTTCGATTTTTTTGCACCCTACATAGTTGATTCATCTGTCTTTCATATTCAGTAAGCGCTTTTATTCTGGTCAAGGACATGGAACGTATTCGTGCGAACACTGGCTGCTTTAACAGACCCCCATCTCACATATTTTCCAAGCAAACAAACCAAACTACATATGTTTTCTTTTTATTATTCTGTGGAAATAATAGGAATTTTAGAAAATTGTATTTGCAATAAGTATGGATTTCACATTGCTCTTCAGTATTAGATGCTAAATATTATCCTCCATGAGCACTTTAGAAGTTGCTTTAATGCTCCTCAGGTTCCAGCTTGACCATTTGTTCATGATAATTTCTCACAGTGGTTGCTCAGAATTTCTCACCCAAGAGTTCTGTGTATATTTAGCCCTCTCTTCAATGAATTCTCGCATGTAATACTGTATATACTATATGTACACTGCGATTCTGAACTTCATGACTGTAGTTTCTTCTAGTTCCTTCCATTACGGTCCCTAATGGAAACCAGAAATCAGTAATTTACCAACAGTTAGAATCATGCTTTAGGATCATTTTGTTTTTGCTCATGTTGATATGTGGATTTATTTTTAAGCCAGTGCAAGTGGATATTGTTAACATTTAAGCAAACCTCATTAAATAAATTACTTTGGTACTTTGTGAACTTGCAAGGAATAAAACACATTTTAATAGCCAGGCATTAAATGGCATTAAACTGCAATGCACATATCTCTGTACTGTAATGCATAGACTGCACTTGACACTTTACCCAAAGTTTACATGCACATATTTATTTTCCTACTCTGTCCTTAATGCAGTAAATAGTTAGACATAGTTTAAATTTGTACCTGTCATGGTACACATCACATGACCAACTCACATGCCTCACTGATCACTCACGCCTGTTTCCTGTTTCACCCAATTAATGTCACTATTTACATTCTGGATTCTGTTTGTCACATTTGCTGCATCCCAATTCACCTACTTATACTATGCACTAAAAGTGTGTACTCTTTGTGTGAAGAAAAATTACATACTTTTGAGTGTGTGGCAAAAGAGTAAGCAAGTACTGGGGCATACTAACACGTCATGTAACAGAAGAGAACATTGTTGCCTATTTACACACTGTACACAAACTCCTCGTTGCATTTCAGCTTTTGTTCATTCATTATTCCTTATGTTATTTATACTATATAATTTAATTTTCCATTCCCTTGATTTATTTTTATTTATATTTATATTTAATGCTTAACATTTATGTTCTTACATAAATAGTAATAATGGAAATAGTAGACCATCTGGGTACCTTTGGGATACTCATTTCAGCATACTATGATTTGGGACGCAGCAATTCTCTAGCTTTTGTCTTTTGTAGTCACGTTGTATGTTACTCAGCCAACGTCGTGTTCATGTTCTTACCATGTGTAGCTATTTTTTTTTTTCAAGTACCTCCTCCTCCGCTACCAATTCCTGACAGTACCTTACTCACACATTACATTCAGTGCAATGCATGATTAAGCGTAGTTATATTTTACATTTGTATACATAACACACACATTACAGTATATTTATTTGTTATACATTCTTCTATTCATTTAAAATTAATGCTTGATTCGGGAACTCAGTGACAATTTTTTTTTTTTTTTTATCCTGGATAAACTGTGACGTGACAAAGTCTAAAATCATCTGGGGGCGATCTGTTTTTGGAAAATAATCAACTACAGTTGTTTGGGGTGGAGTTGTTATCACCCCAAGATTATTTTCCTATAAAAGCACTTCCATTTGTGTTTTATTCCTCTTACACCACAGCAATTTTCCAACAATGAATTTTTTGCATTAATTAAAAAACTTTTTGTTTATCAGTTTATAGTTGCATTCATTATTGTCGAACATCCAGAAAACAAGTTAGTTCCTGTTATTACTTATGTTACAGCAGCTATACACAGTCGTTCCCTCACCAGCCTCTTTTCATCTTGATCTTGAATTTAATAAGACAGAAAATTGAAAAAAAAAAGAAAAAAAAAAACTTGTCATGTGACTAGACAATTGGAAAGGACAAAGTCAAAGTTAGATGTTAACCTCTGACTGAGGCTCCTTTCCAAAATAAATAAATGTCTCTTGACAGAAAATACCAGCATATCAACGATCATATACAGGTGCATCTCAATAAATTAGAATGTCATGGAAAAGTTCATTTATTTCAGTAATTCAACTCAAATTGAGAAACTCGTGTATTAAATAAATTCAATGCACACAGACTGAAGTTGTTTAAGTCTTTGGTTCTTTTAATTGTGATGATTTTGGCTCACATTTAACAAAAAACCACCAATTCACTATCTCAACAAATTAGAATATGGTGACATGCCAATCAGCTAATCAACTCAAAACATGCAAAGGTTTCCTGAGCCTTCAAAATGGTCTCTCAGTTTGGTTCACTAGGTAAGCCACAAACATTCATTGCCAAAGAAGCTGCTGTTCACAGAGTGCTGTATCCAAGCATGTTAACAGAAAGTTGAGTGGAAGGAAAAATTGTGGAAGAAAAAGATGCACAACCAACCGAGAGAACCGCAGCCTTATGAGGATTGTCAAGCAAAATCGATTCAAGAATTTGAGTGAACTTCACAAGGAATGGACTGAGGCTGGGGTCAAGGCATCAAGAGCCACCACACACAGACGTGTCAAGGAATTTGGCTACAGTTGTCGTATTCCTCTTGTTAAGCCACCCCTGAACCACAGACAACGTCAGAGGTGTCTTACCTGGGCTAAGGAGAAGAAGAACTGGACTGTTGCCCAGTGGTCCAAAGTCCTCTTTTCAGATGAGAGCAAGTTTTGTATTTCATTTGGAAACCAAGGTCCTAGAGTCTGGAGGAAGGGTGGAGAAGCTCATAGCCCAAATTGCTTGAAGTGTGTGTTTTTTGAAAACCAAAGTCACTGCACCCGTTTACCAAGAAATTTTGGAGCACTTCTTGCTTCCTTCAGCTGACCAGCTTTTTGAAGATGCTGATTTCATTTTCCAGCAGGATTTGGCACCTGCCCACACTGCCAAAAGCACCAAAAGTTGATTAAATGACCATGGTGTTGGTGTGCTTGACTGGCCAGCAAACTCACCAGACCTGAACCTCATAGAGAATCTATGGGGTATTGTCAAGAGGAAAATGAGAAACAAGAGACCAAAAAATGCAGATGAGCTGAAGGCCACTGTCAAAGAAACCTGGGCTTCCATACCACCTCAGCAGTGCCACAAACTGATCACCTCCATGCCACGCCGAATTGAGGCAGTAATTAAAGCAAAAGGAGCCCCTACCAAGTATTGAATACATGTACAGTAAATGAACATACTTTCCAGAAGGCCAAAAATTCACTAAAAATGTTTTTTTTATTGGTCTTATGAAGTATTCTAATTTGTTGAGATAGTGAATTGGTGGGTTTTTGTTAAATGTGAGCCAAAATCATCACAATTAAAAGAACCAAAGACTTAAACTACTTCAGTCTGTGTGCATTGAATTTATTTAATACACGAGTTTCACAATTTGAGTTGAATTACTGAAATAAATGAACTTTTCCATGACATTCTAATTTATTGAGATGCACCTGTACATTTTTAAATCCGTTTACACAGAGTTTCCGACATACAAGTCTCTGTGTATGTTGTTCCTATAATAACAATAAGATATTAGAATGATATAGAAAATTTATAGACAACTTCTGACCAATTAGAATTGAGGATTCAACAGTGCTATAAAGTATAAAGTTTCTGGTTTTGCCTGTTTGACATTGTCTGTGCTATGGATACTCAAATCAAGTGAGTTTTTATTGTCATTCCTCTATAGCCTGTATACATTGGAATAAAATGTTGTTTCTGCAGGACCATGGTGCAACACATGACTACATAACGTGCAAGTACACAACAGTGTGAGAAGGGTGCAGGACAATAAATACATAGAACAGTATACGCATAATAATAAATACACAGGGCAATAAATACACATACTGTAACAATAAGCACACAGGACAATAGATATGCAGAACAATAAATACACAGGACAATAGGTACACATACTGTAACAATGAACACACAAGACAATAGATATGCAGAACAATAAATACGCAGGACAATAGGTACACATACTGTAACAATGAACACACAAGACAATAGATATGCAGGACAATAAATACACAGGACACTCGATACATAGGACAAAAAAACAGTGCTGTATAGGAAAGTTATTACTAATATATTAATACTAATATTAATTAAATAAAAATGCATTTTACACCATCTCACTGCTGGATTTCACTATGTCTGTAAGTGCACATACTATATTTTTATAACATTATTTACTGATGCTGTTTTAAGACAAAACAGGAATGACTCAGCTGAGATTTCTGAGCTGTGTTTTGTCTGTCAGGGAATGAAACACCTTCCATTTGGAAACATTAAATGTAGCTGCTTTTAAGATGTATATAAAATACTCTCAAACAACAGGTATGCAGACCAAACAACACTACCAGATCACAAATGTGAATATGTTATAGATAGATTTGTGGATCAGTTAGTTATGTACAGTACATACATGACCTTGGAATCACCTTGTAGGTAATACATTAATTATTTCTTTGCAACTCAGTCATCTTATCCACACATCACTGCATTCTGATCATTTCAAAAGGGAATATCCACATAAAGATGAAAGTGTACAACCACCCAATTTAAATCTGATCACTCACACAACCCCAGGAGGTCTGAGACACCTTTTAGCCATGTTATACAAATGTAAATACATCTGTCTTTGCTAAGCCTTATTTGACAACCAAAATCCCTTCTAAGGCATTATGTCAAAACACACATGGTCCATAACAGCTGGAATTGCCATCTTTAAGGAATTATGGATGATGGAAATAGCAAACACCACAGGAGGTTGAAGGTAATTAGTTGATTTGCATACTAGCGTGCAAAACAGCAAACAGATTACATTCATACAAGAGAAATGAAATGACTGGGGTTGAGATGTTGATAAATTAGGTCAAATGTTGGAGGTACTGACTAAAAATCATCAAGGAGCAGGAATGTCTAAAGATGAATGTGACAGAACAGTAATACATGAGATCTTCCTCGTATACAAGGTATCGGAAAAGTCAGGAACCAATGGGAATATGTCGGGGAACATGCCGATTCGAATATGTTGAGCAAAATCCACAAAAACATGATACACCAGCTGAGAAAATGCGTAGAGCATAAGGGCAAACACACAGAGCATATGTTGTAAATAATAAATACAAAATTAAGTTTATGTACAGTGCCTATAGAAAATCATTATACCCCTTTGAAATAGTCACTTTTTTGTCTTACAGCCTGAAATCAAAACCCAAGCTTTATTTACACATTCTGACTTACAACATTCAAGTAATATAAAAAGGCAACAGTTCGGAAATGTAAATAAAAAAAAAGAAAACTAGAATAACAGAGTTGAAATGTGATTAATCCCATGATTTAATACTTCATAGAGCCACCTTTTGCTTTAATTACAGCCATCAGTCTGTTTGGATATGTCTCTTTTAGCTTTGGGCACCTAGAGTGGGAAATATTTGCCCATTCTTCCTTGCAGAATTGTTCGAGTTCAGTCACATTTTGTAATGAGCGGCGATTGACTGCTGTCTTCAAGTCCATCCACAGATTTTCAATTGGACTTAGGTCAGGGCTCTGACTTGGCAACTCAAGGACATTCACCTTCCTATCCTTAAGCCACTGTGTAGTTTTTTTGGCGGTGTGTTTAGGGTCGTTGTCATGCAGGAAGCTGAACCACCTGCCCATCTTCAGCTGTCTAGCGGAGGGCTGCAGGTTTTCCTCAAGAATTTGGGTGCACTCAGCAGCATCCATTTTCCCTTCAATCCTGACCAATTGCCCAGTCCCCGCTGAAGACAAACACCCCCACAACATAATGTTGCCACCACCATGCTTCACCGTAGGTATGGTGTGTTTTGGGTGGTGTGCTGTGCTTGGTTTTTGCCAAACATAACGCTTGCATTTCAGTCCAAAAATTTATTCTCATCTGACCATAAAACCTTTTGCCACATGGTATTAGAATCTTCCAAGTGTTTTTTTGCAAAGCTTTTTCAGAAGAGGCTTCTTTCTTGCCACCCTGCCATACACGCCAGCTTTGTGTAAAGCTTGTGAGATTGTTGTCACATGCACAGACCAACCAATCTCTGCCTTAAGGGCTTGTAAGTCCTTCAAATTTGCCATTGGCCTCTTGATAGCTTCCCTGATCAATATCCTCCTGGCTTGGTCATCCAGTTTGGAGGGATGGTGTTGGTGGTGCCTTACACTTTCCACTTCTTAATAATGCTCTGAACGGTACTCAGAGGAATAGTTAAAGCCCTTGAAATCTTTTTGTATCCTTCTCCTAGCTTGTGCCTTTCCACAACTTTGTCCTGGAGGCCTTTTGAAAGCACCTTTCCAAGCATGGTGTAGTCTTTGCATTGCCATGCACTACTAGTAATGGAATCATCATGGAACAGCTGGTTTTCTTATGAAGTAATCAAAAACCACTGCAATTGATGTCAGGTTGGGGGCAATTAGCATGGTGTGTGATCTGGGAAGTGACTGGTTGTACCTGAGCAAGCTTATAATGGGTACTCTAAGGGGCTGATCACTTATCCAAACTAGGTATTTCACTAATTAAATTTTTAATAATTGTTCAGAATTTTTTAAAATGTTATTTCCACTTAGATGTTGAGAGTTATAATGTGTAAATACAGCTGGCAAAAGTTAGATTTAATTTATTTTAATTTCCAGGATGTAATGTGACAAAAGGTAAGGATTTTGACAGAATATGATGATTTTCTATAGGTACTATAGTTTTACTCTCATTGGTTCCTGACTATTCAGACACCCTGTGGAACATGCTAGAAGATGACCAGACTTGCTAAGTTTTCCAACATAGAAATACATCAGGACTAAATATATTCAACATGAGATGTTGTTGAATGGTTACAGCTCAAACAGACACATACATACCTATGGTTTTAATTTAGATGTTAATTCAATCCAGTGTTTTTACAGCATTTTTTTAATGCAAATGTTTTAACAATTACAATTTTATTGAAATTGTACAAGTTTATTTTTTAGGTTTAATATGAACACCTCTGTTGAATATACACTGTAAGCAAAAAAGGATTTGGACCTCGGAAAGGAATACCTCTGTTTTAGGATTCTACAAAGAACCTTTACAGGTTTCCCCAGACATACAATCTAAGATGAGTCTTTATTTTCAATACGTGTAGAGGTGGGAATAAACCCACCAATTAAATGCATGGGAAAAGTCCTATCATCAGTCCTATCATGCCAGATGGCAACAATAACATTTTACCATGTAAGAGCATACTCAAAATATATAAACTTGTTTAAATGACAAAACATAAATGTTAACTTATCTCAGATAGTGTTTATTTTTTTCCTTTAAGTAGTTTTGCCTAAATATTGAAAAATTAATAAACTTTTGAGAGTTTCATATCATTGTGTGTATTTTTCTTATGACTGCTGGTGGTCCTGGTACACTTGGTTTCACAAATATCCAAAATAATACTGTTATTATTATTATTTTTTAATCTTTGAAAGACTTTGAAAGCCCTTCTAGATCATTTACACAACCCACCCCTGGTTACATAGCAATCAAACTGAATCTGTTGAACAAAATGGTGATATTAATTGACAGGTAATATTAATTAAGATGTCCACTGGAGGTTTAACAGGAATAAAATGTCTTCTATGTGTTGATTGTATTTATTTTTTTTTTTAAGCTTTTTTTTTTTTTTTCTAGCTTGTTTCAGCATAGTGCTCGTGAGCCGGATGTATTCCTCCCACGGTGTACAGTTTGAATTGCTGCAATTTGTCTGCATTACACACTTCTTCAGAGTCACATTTTTATCTACAATGAGTGGAGGAAAACAAAAACAGCACAATGCATTACTCTTCATTTAGAAGGAATACAAAACTTTATAAAACACACTGAAATTTATCTCAGTTTTATGAAAACCTAGGTTGCTAGCAGTTTGGCTGATGAGTCGCAAATAAATACAGTTATTCCACAACTGGGCATCAAACCAGTGACTTTTATCAAACCTGACTCATCTGTGAGGGAAATACTATCCAAATACTATTAAAGGGGGAAAAAGGTATCTGAGTATGTTTTCATTTTAGTGCAATATAGGAAAAGAGAGTAAAGTGCAATGTAATGCCAAGAGCTATAAGATACTGAACATACTAATTATGCAAATTGTACAATTCTGTAAAGAGATAAATCAAATGTTGCACAATATACAGCGTAACATTGTCTTGCATTAAGGCATAAACCAAGACGGTGCATTAGGATCTGATCTTGAGATGCTTCTTAAAGCTTTTAAGAGCTACAAAACATGAGCCATTCAGGAACCATCTATGAGAAGTGCTTGGAGTGAAAGCAGCTCCACACAATGTTCATTCACAGAACACAATCGAACGGAAAGGAGCACAGAGTGTAACTCTGCAGTATGATACATTTAGTGAATATTGGGGGGTTGCATGAGTATTTTTACAGGTCAACCAAAAACATAGTCAACTAGTCTTGTTTTCCGTAGTTAAAGCAAAAGCTGATTCAGGACATCAATATTTTATTAGTGTGGTTAAATGCTGATTTTAAAAAAAATAAAATAAAACTAGCAAACAATGCATGAAACTGCACTTTAAATAACAGCCTGTCAGATAGTGCAGGGTGAGATGGATACAATTGCAGTAAAAGCTTTATTATGAGAGAGGCAGGCAGACAAATTCAAAATGTGAGTCGAAAACGTAGTCAAAAAAACGGGCACAGGTCAGGCGATCAACAAACGGGCAAAACTAGGCAAAACCAGAATCATTAAACGCGAGAGCAAAAGCAGGATCAAAAACCATGAAACAAGAACAAAGAACAGAAGTCTCGGTACGGCTCAGGTGGCAAACAGTGAAACACAATACTTCGCAACTTAACAATGAGACACGGGGGTTTAAATATACAGTACAAACTAATCAGGAGAGGCAACACAGAACAGATGATGACAATGATGACACATAAGGGAAACTACCAATCACAAGACAAGGACGGAGACAGAACATAAACAAAAAACAAAATACACGTGTGAACATAAACAAGGTCATTGACAACCCAGAAGGGTTAGGGTTAGGGGGGAATCTCTGACACAGCTGCACTGCAAAAAAAAATTATATCTTAGCAAGTGAAAATATCTTGAATATAGTCAAATGTATCTAGTATTTCCTATTACAAGATTACAATAAACCAAATGTAAGATTACTGAAACCTAGTTCTGGACGTTTTTATTCATTCCAAGCTTGAAATAGTCTTGTTCTACTGGCAGATGATTTTGAAGCATTTATTTCTATGAAGAAGCCAAATGATCTGCCAATAGAACAAAAAAAGTAGTTTGAAATGTCTAGAAATAGGTTTAATAATCTTATATTTGGTTAATCGTAATGTTATAATAGGAAGTACTATATAAATCTGAATATATTCAAGATGATTTTTGACTCCCCAAAACCAAACCTGGAATTCCCAGTTAAGCTTTTTCTTCGTCAAGAGTAACTACGATGGTTTTTGCTTTCTGAATTGATGAGTAATACATTAAGTTAAAAAGTCTGCATGTGCTGGTGGATGCAAGTCTACCTTTAATGAAACCGGTTTGATCTGGATGGATTATAGATGGCGTGACTTTTTCCATTCTATGAGCTAGTGATTTGGTGATGATTTTAATGTCTACATTAATTAGAGAAATGGGACGATAGCTTGATGGTAATGTTGGGTCTTTATTGGGTTTGAGAAGGAGTGGAATTGTGGCTGTGTTCATGTTAGCTGAGAGTTTTGTTTTTTGTTTTGATTCACTTATCATTCGGATGAAGAATGGTGATAAAACGGACCAAAAGTGTTTGTAGAATCCATCAGGACCTGGTGCTTTATTGTTCAGCATGAGTTTTAGGGCATTAAAAAGTTCATATTGTGTTATGGGTGATTCCATGCTATTTGTTTGATGTTTACTGAGTTGTGGCAGATTGATACTGTTGAGAAATGAATTGATGTCTTTCCGATTTGGGTCTTTTTCTGCATAATTTACTGTAAAAATTTTGAAAGATTTGGTTTATTTCTTCCAGTGAGTTAGTGGGCTTCCCTGCTGTGTCCGTAATAACTGGGATTGTTGTTTTTTCCCTAATTCGTTTGATTTCATTTGCCAAATATTTACCGGATTTATTACTGTGATGAAAGTCTTGTCTTAGCCTATGTATCAGGAATTGGGTATGTTTATTGATTAATTCATTTAGCGTAAATTTATATTTTCTTAATTTATTCTGTGTTTCTTCTGTTGGGTTGTTTATACTGATGTCTTTTAGTTGTTTGATTTTTTTGTTCCAGTTCTGCTTCTTGTTCCTTTTTTTATTTTTTTATTTATTTATTTATTTATTTATTTTGTAAACGGAGAATGGGATTATTTTCATTTGGATGAAAAATTTGGAGCATTTGGATGTTGTAGTCGCCAAATATCGCCAAGACCAAAATCGCTCAAAAGTTTTTATGGTTTCTGCAGACTGCCAAATGCATTTATCGCTTGAACTATTAGATCTATCTTTTGTTGTGTCGAGAGCTGTGTTGAAATCACCTGCTATTATGACTGGACAGTTAGAAAGGTTTGAAATGGAGGAGAAAAAAAGTCTGAAAAAAAGATGAGTCATCTGTGTTTGGGCCATATAGATTACCAATTGTAACTGGGCTATTATTAATTGAAATGTATATGATAATGAAACGTCCTTCGGGGTCTATAGCAGTGGTGTTATGAACAAAGTAGATTTTTTTTACTTATTAAAATGCATACTCCTCTTTGTTTTGTGTCGTAGTGAGCCGAGAATATTTGATTGTACTTTGATGATTTAATTTTGTTGTAATCTGATTCTGATAGATGTGTTTCTTGCAGAAGGCACATGTCGGCTTGTAGTTTATTTAAATGATTCAAAACTTTGATCTTCTTTGTCTGAGAACCAAATCCACGAACGGTCCTGGTTAGAAAAGTGATAGATGAGATGCTTTTATGAGGAAATGGAAAATAAACCTAAATGTATATCAATGCGTGAGCATGTTAGTACTGTATATGTATAAGTTTGAGTGTATAAATCCGTGCGGTTATGGCAGTGCGTATGTGTGTGTGCATAACAAGGCAATGTTGTTGGCAGACTAACAAAACTAAAGATACCTAAGTGACAGAATATAATAACAATAAGATATAATTTGTCCGCTGCAATGGTTGCCTTTTTCCCTTCATTTATCATCTGTTTTCAGATCGGGAAAAGCTGTTTTCGACGTTCAAGAATATCCTTTGGGTATTGCTCATTGAGTCTGTAGTTTGTGCCTTTAAGTTGTCTGCCTTGCCTCTGAACTAGCTCTTTTTGTTTGTAGTGTTCGAATTTTGCGATGATTGGTCGTGGTCGATTGTTGTTGTTTTGAGATCTGATACGGTGCACTCGGTGAAAGATGATAGTCTGAACAGTTTTGGCTGGTAATTTGATTGTTTTATCATAAAGTCCTTGGCTGATTTTTCGGGGTCATCTGGAGTTTGTTCCGGGATGCCTGTGAAGACTAAATTGTCCCTCATGCTGCGCGTTTAGTCCAGAATGTTCTCTTTCATGGTTTTGTTTTCTGCGACTACAGAGGTGAGTTGAGTAGTAGTAAGTGTGTGAACAGAGTGTTTTTTTTTTTAGAAAAGGCTACCACATATCTGTAGAACCCCATCTGTGAGGGCATGGAGAGAGCCGGATTAGCAGCTTTCGCTCCCTCAGGTCCGAGTGTGTGTGCACGCGTGTCTTGCAAGCTCTACCAGCAGTATCACACTCTGTTTCTCTCTCTCTTTCATGGGATACGGGAGTTACTGAAAACCCAAAGAGACACAAATACGTAGACTGCCATTAATGAGACACAGGTGAGAATTATCACGCATTGCTTACCGGTTTGACCCGCCTCCTTCGCCACAATATCATTTGTAAAAATGTATGACCTGGTGGGCATGGTCAGCTGAAATTGTATTGATTCCAAATATCTCATGTCCACAAACAAACCCCTCCTTATAGCTCAATGAGCGGCCTTTCAGATTTCTACAGCAGCATCTGGGAGGATTTTCCATGGATCCAAGGGTTGAACCTTCAGCCTCCAACCTTGGAGGTATGAATGTTCTGCAAATATCTAATACAGTGTAAAGTCATAATTTCTAAAAGCTTTCTCATTTCTCAATCTTGAGATGCCAGATCATCATTTTGAGAACTCTAATAAAATATATTAGTTTTGACTTTAATAAAATTTTAGTTTTATAGTTCAAATGACAGAAACGGTCTTCCACAAGTTTAATACCGGACATTCAGTCATATTAATTTTCATATGCAATCTCTTTCAGTGACTCTCAGGCTGCAGTAAATTAAAATGCAGGTGCTAAAATTAATCTATTTACATTGACTACGTCATGTATTTACAACATTTATGTAGAAACACCCCACATTGTATATTCAATAGGACAAACATGCAAAACCTGTGCTATTTTTGCCACATGAAAGATCAAATCCACCGTCAACCCAGTGAGTAAATCAGCTTGGACATTTGTTCTGGATGTTTTTACACACACAAACCTGAGTGTATATCAGACGTGCAATATTTGCATTGGCTACAAAGCAAAGGCAGTGCTGTGAGCTGACACAAGGTGACACGGGATGGAAAGGATGAAAGAGTCGAGCAGCTCGGTTTAGAAAAAAGGCTGTCACCCTGAAGTGGTCCGTGCTGTAAAAGCGTTGTCATATCTCATCTAGCCCGTCAGCTAACCTTGTGCTTCAGGTCAAACTTGTGTGATCAGAGAGCGGGGCACTCGTTAAAGCCAGATCTGTTGGCTAGAAGTCAGAGCTGTTCACCTGGCTAAAGGCTGCAAGCTGTGATCCAAGGCACTTGCGTCTGCTCTGATTACTGGCACCAGTTCAGACAATAGAAAACAACAAAAAGTGAAACAAGACAAGATTTGCAGTCATTAATCAAACATGTGATTGAATAATTATGATAATTAGAGACTGCATTCATCATTATGCCTCTCATATCTCCATATTTGGTGATACAGCAGGCAAATGAAAACATTGAATTTTATCAATTATGTAAGCATACTGTATGTAAGGAATAAAACACTTGGGGATGTGCGGTTAGAGGAAAATAATACACAGCAGGGTTTTGTGATGCAGCCTGATGCAAAGCAGAGTCTTATCAGCTGTACATTGATTATTTTCCAATAACGGCATGCCCCAATGTGTTTTAAAGCCACTGCGTACACTGTGGAAGTGGATTGACTTCCTGCCTACACAGTATACATCCTACTCAACTTCATCAAGCAGAAGGGTCATGTTCAGCTCCTAGTGAACCTAGAAAGGTATAATCCTGAGAAGCACTGCTGAGCCCCTGTGTCGGTTTATTGTGGACTCCATACTGTCCCGATCCTCATCCATGTGGCCATTCCACAAGCCGGCTTTCTGGGTTTTTTACAGACATTAGCTGGAAAGGGGGCACTGTTATCCTGCATTCCACTTCGGACATGTATTCCAGTCTACCCGACCTCTGACAAGGAAAAGTGCAATGGAACGGGCATTCAACTTGGAATTCCAAGTTGGGATCTTGGGCAACATCCACCTTACCCGAGTTCTCTGGCATCACCAAACCTGACGTCACAACAATAACGTGGTGCATAGTCAACAGTAAATAGGTTTCCACTAGATAAAATTGTAACTGATATGAAGCTTTTCTGATCTCGCACAGGAAACTCAACTTGGATTGCCAACAATGCAAACTTTCTATGTAACTATTTGCCAGCCTACTAAACTATTGGCCAATCTAATTAGCACACCTGTACCTCATCAGGCCTAGTTTGCTCACACCGCAGTGTCCTGCCCTAGTTATATTCAGCCTTTTTTCTGTTTTTTAGCTGTGCTTTTTGGGTTCTCTGCATTTCCTTGTTTACTTGTTCCACCTCATAGTCTGGAACACATTTGTACTTGTAGACATTTACAATAAGGCTCATTGTTTGTATCCACCCACCTCAATATTATGACAGCAGTTGGATTTGTTTTCTACACCGTTAAGCAAATCTGCTTTCCTCCTTTCAGCAATGATGTCAACAACTCACTGGTTTCTTATTACAACATATCAAGAGGAAAAATAAGCACATCATTAAAGTCTAGTATTAAACTTTAATCATGTTATGGTCGGCTGCATAGTAAAAAAAAAAAAAAAAAAAGAGAGAGTGAGAGACCTGTGCTATTGAGTTATATACTCATTGTGTAATGACATGGAGAATAGAGAAAGGTCAAAAGGTCAGAATTTTAAGATGTTAATCCTTGTTTATCAAGCTGGATATGAATGGATTTATGCGTAATTTGTTCATGAGCTTTCACACAAGAAATTTGGTATTCATGAAAACCATGTAAATTTGATAAAACGTTCGTATCCTACTCGTGCTCCTGTGTGTGTGTGAATTATGCTTCAAGAAGACTAACTAATGTAAACCTCAACTTGATTGACTTCAAGTCGTGTAATTTGCATGGATTACTGCACTTATATCAATTCGACAAGCTTTATTGGAATATCATGTCGAGTTTAAATTGCGTTTTGTGGGCGTCACTACGTGCAAATGAGCTGTGTCGGGAACTCCCAGAATCCTCAGCGATCCATGTAACAACCACAAACTACATGGGTGCTTCCCAAAACTCTAATTAATGCCTCACTGATTCCAGCCTCCCTCAACCTGTGACCTGGAAATCGACCAAATTATCATCTTTAAAGATACCAATTCTTAAAATGACCTCAGATGAATCAGTGAACAAGGTGAGAGGAGGCATCAAGTGTGAGGATACATTAGTGCTTCCTACAAGGAAGTAATTGTTTTTATTGTTGCTGTTTTGGTGCATGATGTAAGCCGTATAAATGCTCCTCTTCTCAACAATAATTATACAATAATAAGAACCGCATATACAAAATGAATAGCCTTTATTACGTTTTAATAAAAATGGGTACAAATAAAATGCTTGGATGAAAGTCAATTAATATGCCTTGCTTTAAAATCTGAGAGTGATGAGTAGGGCCTCGTTGAGTCTAAAAATGTATGATGCACACATGCAATAATATTTTAAGAATAACTGAGTGTATAATCACTGTTGTTGTATATATGTGGATTTGTTAATTGAAAGTTAATATAGCTAATAAACATGTCCTCAATAAGAGAATCACTAAAGTCGCTTTTAAGTGACACTTCAGTGAGCAAGACTGTCTCATCCAGTTGATATGTTAATTTAATCTCTCCACTTCCTCTGAGGGAGGATATAAGAGTTGAAAACAGGAAGCAAAGAAAGAAAACGAGGAGCACCCACCCTATATGTGAAACTTCTCAGTCAGTCCATTGATTAGAAGCCATGTCACCTGACTTCCTTATATGACCCCTAGCTCAGATCACAGTCCCCTGATTACTAATCACACACACACACACACACACACACACACACACACACACACACACACACACACACACACACACACACCCCTGTTTCCCATTCACCTCAAAAAATGCAGACTTTCATACACGTGTATGATTCGTGTGATCCCTGTTACTGGTGTTCATGACCCTTAGACCGTTCAACTGTTTGTTTGTTTTTTTTGTATTGCTTTGTGAAGACTGGTCTGTATAAAGATCACCTGACCCTTCTTTATATTCTGGTGAAATCATAACTTATTAACTCATAACTCATTAAGTCTGTAATCAGTCTTATGGAAAAGTCTCATACATTTCACATGCGATTATGTGAGTAATATGTGATCACATGTAAAAAAAAAAAAAAAAAACAAACAAACAAGTGAAGGTGCATTCCATCATGCCATGCCCTGAAACTAAGCTTGTGACAACTCAAGTAAACATGTGCCATTATGTGAATACTATCTGATCACGTGTGAAAAAGAATTCATGTGAGAAATCATATCTGAAAAAGGAAACGTGAAAATGAATTGAGTGTGTGTAAAAGTTGAAAATAAATGAATCAAGTGAAAAAAAATCACCTGTGAAAAATAAATCATGAAAATCTAACGTGTGTCACGTGTAAAAAGAAATGAATCATGTATTTTTTTTTTTTTAATCATGTGAAAATATATGAATTGTGAAAACATTCAAATCAATGAAACCTTCTGAAATAAATGATTTATGTGTAAAAAAAAAAAAAAAATCAAATGTAAAAATGTATCAGGTGAAAATCTGACAGGAAATAAATTAGTAATCTTAAAATAAAGGAATCATGTGTAAAAATCATAGGTGAAAATGAAAAACATGAAAATTGTGTGAAGAAATACTGTATGAACTGTCTAAAACCTACATGTGTAAATAATCATGTGTCAAGTTGATGTGACTCTTCTGTAATGGCACTTATCTTATCTGCACTATTATTGTACTGTTCTTTGTGTGGGAATCCCTTGGAATATTCACTTCACTAATTGAGTCTCAGAGCCACATTTGGGAATTATTTATAACCCTTATCAGCTGTGTGACATGTGATACAAATGCTGTTTAGCTTCTCTCAAATAACAGTTTCATCACTGTGCCAGAGATATCATTATACACATCACCCCAGCTCTCCCACTGATACTCCTGCTGGTTTCCTTTGTTCCAGTGAAATAAATCTTTTCCACTCAGGCGTATGCCTAGAAATTATTCTCATGGCACTGACGGAATGTCTCATAATCAAAGCTACAAGCGCATAAATTTGTGTGTTTGTATTTAACAATGAGCAATTTGTGTAATTATTATGATAAATATTATTATCTGGAGTTCTTAATATAAGGAATATAACACTTTGGGGCATGCTTTTATAGAAAAATAATCAATGATGGGGTGGTGGAATGTGATCTGACATGAAGCAAGGTTTGCCATGGTATAAAATAGTATAACTGACGAACTGACAGCTCACAGACATTCACAAAAATGTAGTACACAGTAGGAGTGTATGAAAGCTGAAAGTTTATACATCATTCTATTTCATCAAGCAGGAAAGATGGAAAAAAGAATTCTCCCAATGTTAAGATAAAACTAATCTTTTTTTTAATATTTAATTTCATTTGAATATCATATTATCTCTCCTCATTTTCCAAACTCAATATATAGGCACATTTTACAGAACTGATTTCATCAAATAAATGAAATTTATGTCCTGCACTGGCTTTGTGGTGGTGTAATTGCCTCCACATCTGTAGGTAAGCTCCTCTAACAGAATAATTCATTTTAAACCCAGGATTTTGTGTAGATAAACGTATATTAAAATTAAAATGTGCAGTCACAATGCTGTAATAGATAGCTGAGTCTTTGGAGCATCATCTTATATTTCATGGAACATGGTGCCGTGCCATGTTCTAGATGAACTACTTTATTCTTAAAACAAATTGAATTTCAACACAAGACAAATTATTTCATTCACAGCCCTCCGCCAGGTATGTAAGTGTTTATAAACCGATGCTTGTAATTACATGACTGAAAATAAATATGACCGCAGTACCAGGGAATGGATTTTGGACAGTACATCTACACTTAATCGATTATGGTGTCAGAAGTATATAGAAATCTGTGGAATAGTGAAAACACGGTTCAAGGAAGAGGAACCAAGACTCAGCATGGGGGATCCTATCCTCCTCTAGTCACCACTGTTAATCATGAGTTATCAGGTGGTACTGTATAGGAATTGGAGAAATGACCATGAGATTGATAAGCAGATCTTGTCAGCAGCAGGAGCAGCAATGTTACAGCTGCTGTACCAGTCTGCAATGGTGAAGCAGGAGCTTGCAGACAAAGCTCTCTGATTAGAAGTCAAACTACGTCCCTGTCCTCACCTATCACCACAAGCTGTGGGTAATGACTAAAATAATAAGGTTGGGATTACACGTTGCCGAAATGAGGTTCCTCTGCAGGCTTGCTGAGCTTTCTCTACCTGAAAGGGTTACGAGCTTGACAATCCAGGAGCCATTACTTTTCCATATTAAGAGAAACCAGTTGAGGTGGTTTGGGCACCTTACAAGGATGCCCCCTACTCAGATCCCACTATAATTGTATCAGACAAGTTAACAGCTATCAATATCAATATCTTACTCATCACCCCAATCAGTATACTGTAGGTGTAAGAGATTGGTAGATGGTTGGTAATAGTAAGCTATCAGTCACTGAAGAGAGAGTTGGAGCTTGTAGTTTCCTGGATGGGAAAAGGGACTTACAGACCTTGGTTTTGCCAAATTGTTATGAAAGATGCTTAATAGTTATTAAAAATGTATCCAAGGTAAGGCAAAAACAACATTACCTTGGCCACTCAGATGCATTTTGAAATGCAATAGGGAAGTGAATTGGAGTTGTTGCAGCTGTGGAAGTGACATGTATGGTAACCCATACTTGGAATTTGTCCTCTGCATTTAACCCATCTAAGTTAGTGCACACACATACTACAAACTGTGAACACACTTGGAGCAGTGGGCAGCCATTTTTTCTGCAGCACCTGGGGAGCAGTTGAGGGTTAAGGGCCTTGCTCAAGTGCCCAACAGTGGCAGCTTGGCAGTGCTGGGATTTGAACTCACGACCTACCGATCAGTAGCCCAACTTCTTAAGCACTGAGCTGCTACCACCACCCCTGTGGGTTATTTGATGAAACTGGCACATGGTGAGGTTGGGAATTGTAGGGAAATGGGCCTACAGGAAGCCATGTTGGCTGCATATTAATTGGACAGTGGAATTATATTGAGTATTTAATGAGAGGAAGCCACTCAGCCACTGAACTTCACCATACATCATTAAAACTAGAAGTGGAATCACGTGTTGTGGTCAAATTAGACTAAATCCAAGCTTTTTGGCCATGAACACTGTGTTTACCAAAAAGGCAACAGTATTCAAAGAGAAGCTCTCAAACCCACTGTAAAATCTGGTGGTGGATCTTTGATGCATTGTTGCACCTGGTGGAACACTGGCTCTTGAGATGACCACTGGGACCATGAGTTATGCTAAGTAAAAGAATTTCTATGCTGAAGAGGTTATGACTTTTCCATAGGTGTACCTTTTAACAAGATAATGATCACAAGCATACATCCAAATCAACATACAAAAACTTATAAGAATGCATTTCAGAATTTAAGAGGACGTCCACATGCACAAACTCGATCGCACCATGATCCCATTAGAAAATGCCTTGATAGACATTGTTAGACATTTCTTTGTTGTTATTCTCTCCAAGAAAGGCTTCACTAAAAATACAAATATACATTGTGGGGGTGCCAATAATTTTCCAGTGTTTTGCAGAAAGAAAATGCACTACATGAGGTAAGTATTTTGTTTGAGGAAAATATAAAACTATACCGTGCCTTATTAGTCTTAAAATATCATCTTTTTTGTATATGAATTTCAGTTCATTTGTATGAAGAGTGCCAATAATTCTAAAGCGACTGTATTTTATATTGGTTGCCAGCATAAAGACATCTCATTTATGTTTGAGAATTTTGTTAAAAAGCCATTTGGTATTTAATTACAAACTAAAATGTTTATACCGGTGAACTTGGAATAAGAATGTAATTTAGACATTTAATTAACTACTACACCAGTGCACTGCTATAGAAATGAGCTCACACAGAGTAAGGAAGGTATTTCCAAATGTACCTTCCAAAATTTCCTGGTTAATCACAATTAAAACATCAGCATCCTGTTGGATCTGCCATGCTCCATGTTGAACACTACAGCCATTTATTTATGTAATTGGTGAGGCAGAGGCTGTATCTTCAAAGACACAAGCCCTCGGCACTTTCTCATTAAAGAAAGAGATTCATGTCATTAAGAGATCGTGTTCACTCTTATTCAGATAACAGAGTCTTTTCTTCATCCTCAACATCGACCAGTAGTTTTTTTTTTTCCCTTTAGAGTCTCTGGTGCCAGAGAGTGACGGCCAAATAACAACCTCCTCCAAAAGAACAAGGGAAGTAATAATGTGCTTTTTGCTGACCATGCACCCGATAGAAGGGGGGATGTATGAAAGTGACAATTTTATTGAATAAACAGGATCATTGCTACTAAATTATAAAGTCGAATGTAAGTACAGATGGTGAAGCAGCAGAAAAACTCTGAATTCAAGAACAGTGCCTTGAAGTGAAAATGCTAATGTTATAATTCTTTGTTTAATATCAAAACTATGATGAGATTAAAGTGATTGCGTTATTGTACTCTCAGTGTTCTCACAGAAAATGTGAACATTTTTGTAAATCGTAAAGTCAGTTGGTGTGTTATATGTACTGTATATATATATATATATATATATATATATATATATATATATATATATATATATATATATAATAATAATAATTATTATATATATATATATATATATATATATATATATATATATATATATATATATATATATATATATATATATATATATATATATATATATATATATATATATGTGTGTGTATATATATATATATATATATATATATATATATATATATATATATATATATATATATATATATATATATATATATTATTATATGCATATGTACTGTATATCAGGTACATCTTAAAACGGTTATTTAATGGTGAATTGGTAAGGGGTGGCCAGTGCCACCCTAATGTGAAGCATGTCCACCACACTGTAAAAAAAATATTGGATTTCTTCATTTCGTTACTAGCTACTGTTAACTAATGATATTGAATTCATAATGCTTGTAACTTTACAAGACATTGCTTACTGTTATGTTAGGTCGCTTGATGACAAACAAATGTTGCTTAGGTGGTGTGACTTTTATGTTTAGGCCATAAACAGATAGGCCACATTATGTCATTTTTCTATGGATGCAGATTAGTACTCTGATTGCCCAACCCTAGATTGTCACCCCAATAGTACAAAGTCATTGTATCTAATCTGGCCACCCCGGTGTAAAAGATCTGGCTATGCCTTTGCTAATAACTTTTGAAGATAATGCTGAAAAATTACAGTGACAATCTTAGACAGTCGACCCATAATGAAAATTAAGACTCTTCTCTCTTTTATGGCAAGGCATTTATTATATATGGCATATACTATATAAAACTTCTCATCACCTCACGAGTTTGGCCAAAAGCCTTTCATGAATTCTTCTGTATTACCCTATTAAAAATTAATTCTAGTCTTCTAAATATGTTATGAAGGCACCTTTCAAATACCATATTTATCCAAAAAAATGTTTCCCCATTATGTGATTCTGACATACCATGTAACTCAGCCCATGTGTCAGAAACATCTATATTACTTGACTTGGGTGTTATGTCAGTTTGAAGACTTTATAAGAAATGATCTTTCGAAATATTTCTGCATGGTTATAACTTGTTGTAATGGGCTTATGTACAGCAGGTGTCATGTGGCTCCATGAAAAGCTCCTGTCCTTAAGTGTTAGCAAAATATCTACCTGTTCAGTATGTTAGTCAATATATATATATATATATATATATATATAGTAAGCACGCAAGACTGTAAACAGTTATATAACAACATTCCCAAGCTCAAGAATATACTGTACAACAAAGATGAGTTAACTTGGGTAGACTAGGCAACTATACACTTGCACAAAGCAACAAGGTTTAAACATTGTAGAGTAGCATGAAGGGATGGGTTTTCACTTGGGGTTTATGTGATAAAAGTGAATCTGAATCATGGAGGATCTGGGAAAGTGAATTCCACACTCTTGAAGCTGTGCTGCTAAAAGCTCGACCCCCCATGGAGGGTAGGGAGCGTGAGGAGTTCCCTTTTAGCCAACCACAGAGTGCGTGATGGGATATACGGGTGAGGAAATAGAATCTTATATGTGTGACAGACTGGGAAAACCATGCACATGGTGAATTACTAATATTTTTTACTCTATATGGTTCTGAAAACTGTGGAAATATGTTTTCCTTTTATATGGGTCTCAATCAGACATTTGAGCATTTTAAAGTCTTATTACCCCCAAAAGTCCAACGAAAGATGCCCAGCCCCTTCGATTATCAGCATCATCCACATCAGTATCTGTGTCATCACCTGAGGTAAAAGTCACTTGTGATGTTTAAACACGAGCCTCATTGTTGTCTCTTCACTCCATTGATCTCTGTTCATGCTAACATCAGTGGGGAATTGATCTCTGATTCATTCAGTCAGATATTATTAAGTCATTTAAATATTTTAAAACTTTACTGTTTTCTGTACAAAGGTTGTAAGTGCTCTTCTCTGTTCTGAAGTCGGAGCATTATGGCATATAGCTAACCAACAATGTGATATTTACTGTGTGAGGAAATCCCACTTAGCTAGCGAGGTTTTTCCTAGAGATGAAATCATAGCGCTTTTGTTTTTTTTCAGATTTTTTTTTCTGGTACTTGTCTATGCAGATACCAAAATGCATAGTATTAATAAGGGATGTCAAGGAACATTTTATTCAAACATGTGGGTGTGTGTCTGTTCATGCACTTAGGCTACTAGGCTCGTATTTTTATAACATTAGCGAGTTTATTTTAAATGAAGTGAATTAGTTAGCTCAGCTCAAGTAGGGTTGAAGTGGAGAAGCATGAGTTTTGTTTCTGTACAGCTGTAGGGAAAGTTAGGTTTTTTTTTAGCTCTATCTGAATGGGATTGAATGTACATGAGGTCCTGGGGTAATTTCCTATTTTACAGGAGCTTGTCTGTGACTTTATTTCCGTCCGGATCGGCCATGTCAGTGTTTTTCTCTTCTGAAAAAATGACAGGCTGAATTACCTGCTGTTTTTCACCAAACTCTGATCATTTTAGTCCCGTCTGGATGCCCATGATTTTCTATGCAGACGTCACTTTGTGTTGGAAAAAAAGATGTTTGACTGCTGCTACTTGCCGTATTTAGTCTCGTAGCAGGCATATCAGTGACCTTCCCACAGATATTAAACACTTCCCGAGTTGCGAAATGAGAAATGGATGCTTCTCGTACATTTTGTGATTAGTGGTTCACTAATTCAACCACTCCTTCAACCACTCAGACGCCATATTGTGAATTGAACATGATCACATGACCACGTGACACAAACATCCAGGTTTGTAGAAAATACAACCCGCTCGAAACTCACTCCTCTTGAGGTCATTTTATTGCTGTCTGGATGCGAGAGTTTTATCACAGTGGAGACCCGCTGATAGACGAATCCAGTCCGAATAGGGCTTTTGTCTTTATTGTGATGGAATACCTTGTTGTCAACGACTGATCGCGGCTGATCATCAAGAAAAACATACAGGGTAAACGCTGTTATTTTCACTCACCTACCTTAGCAAGCATTTGCTGCAGTGTTGGATGCTGTTGTGTGCTACTAGTGATGATCTTTTATGTTTAAGATGTTTTATCAGATAACTTTTATTGTAGAAAGATGCTGCAGCTCATTTTTTAAATATTTTTTCACAGATCATAGTGTAAATGAACACATTATCGGACCAATAACCAATGCATCCCTATTATTTTTTTACGTTTCAATGTTAGTTTGGTGAAATATACTGTATTTATTGTTTTTTTTTTTAAACTTGAGTTTTCAAAGTATTTTTTTTAAAGTTATTGGCTGAATAAATTGAATTTTATTCAAAACTTGATTTTCCTAAATTCTGCCTCAGGGTTTTCCCAGACCATGTCACTTTATACTTTATATACAATGCAAAACTAAAAATAAAATAAGTGTTCTGATTTATAGTGAAGGATGTTGGTGTATATTTTCGTCTCATTCATGGAACAATTTGGAAAGATGTTCAATATTATACACCACTTCTGATGATTAAAAGAGAAGTCTTTGTCCTTTGGCTCCTCTGAACGCATGCTTTGGAGTTGTTAATAAACTCGTGATAATAAACACCTGAACTCAAGTGTTGGATCGTATTCTCGGTTTTGGCATATTCTTGACAAAAAGAGGAAATCTAAACGAGCAGCAGCATTCAGAATATATTTTAGCCTGTTTACTGATTTGCCAGGAGGACGGAATAACAGGGCATTGCAGTAATCCAAACAGGATGTGATGAAAGATGAAAGCGTGGATCGTTCACGGAAACAGCGGTATGATGATGTTAGTGCTCGTTTCTCCTTATTAATTGTGTAAAGCGAATTATTTCATGGCCCATCTCGCCTGACCCAAAGCCCCTCGGCTGATCCCCGCAGTGGAAACGGACACACCAGCATTTGTGCAGATTATTGCCTGTTGTCATGCCAACCGCTAAAGGAGACTTGCCATTAAGTTTGCGCTATTGATAACACAGACGCCCAGGCTGAGCAGTGTTATTGAATGGAAGAGCACTCTGACAACCTCCATTAGACCCCGGAGAACCTGCGAGACACTGACAGAGAGGAGCAGGTGGAAATGAGCTGTGCTGCTCTTATTGGGATCTGATCAAAACACACACACACATGCACACAAAATAAAAGGCACCCATCACACATTATGTTTAGCCTACCTCACAATTTAGATCAACATGAACAGAGAAAGCCTCAAGACTTTTCCGGGTTTTATTGCGCCGCACATTAGAAGCACTTAAAAATTCAAAGAATCAATGTGTAATTACGGACCCATAATCATCCTTCTTCTCCGTATCACCCTCTTTCACGTTTGACCCATTTGTATTTTTCTTTTTTCTTTGCTCTCACTTCCTTTTGATACACAGCCAGGTTTTTATTGGACCGTCTAAAAAGCACCTCACACATTACCGTCACCGTATGATTTGTGCTAATGGCTAGCGAAGGAAATTTATTTTTAAATGATGATTAGTTCAAATCTCTTTACACACACACACACCTACACATACACTTCGGTGACGTCTTCTTTGATGTCATCTGCATCACTGTTTCTTTGGAGCACTGCCACAGGATTCACGCTCTCAAATCCCTCTTCAGGATGGCAGAACAAAACAAAATGATGCACTAAAAATGAGAAATGCATTTCCCTCCATTTTAGTCATGGGGCTTTCAGAGCAAAAAGACATATGTATTTGAACGAGCACCTGAAACCCAACAATCTTATGAAAGCACAATTTTCAAGCCTGTTTTATCTTTTCATAATGAATCATCTGAATTGGAAGTGGGAAGTGTTTGTCCTTTCCCTAGTAATGTGAGTCTTTCAGTGAAAAAAATAAATAAATAAATAAATAAAATAAAAACTTATAGTGTTGGACTTTATATTAATCTACACTACTTCCAGAAAATATCCAACTCTAAAATGGAGATCTTTTAATCCTCTGGCACATGAATAAGCTCGTTTTTAAAAGGAGCATGAGAATATTTTTTGCTGATTGAAACAAAAGGCCGATATGGAGCGATGTATTAATTATTAAAAATATCCGGCCTGAGAAGATATCAACACTTGCAAAAATGTGAGTGAAACCAATTTTCACATTTGCTGTAGGGAATCAAACACGAAAACACAACTTTCAAACATTACTAACAGTCAGAATGACAGATTTGTTTTGGCTTTAATGAGCTCCGTAATTCTCTTATAAAAAGAATAAAACCATTCACACTGGTTTGTGCTAATTTGTGTGATGTGTCTGTGCCGGTTTGATTTCTGTGATACTCGGGACTCGTTAACATGAATACCGATATTTTTGAAAACATTTTTTTTTCTGCATTTTGGCCTCTCATACACATGAAAACAGCAATTTGGAACACTGCAAATGAAGCATTTTGAAACTGCTCTCCAAAGTGGAGAAATCTTAAAACTTTGTTGATGAGGGAAGTTAGAGGAGAATGGCCAATGACTGTTTGGAGCTGACAGAAATGCTATGGTAATGCAAATAAGTACACTTTACATCTGTGGTGAGCAGAAAGAACATCCCAGAATCCCAAAACTTTGAGGTGGATAGGCTACAACAGCAATCTGAGGCTACAGTGGGCTCAGGATCACTCATACTGAACAATTGAAGATTGGAAGAACACTGTTTTTTTCTGATCTTCAACTGTCTAAATTAGTGTCGTGCAACCCATCTGAGAAACCCTGGCAAGATTTCGTGAAGTAAGAATGGTTGAGAGACATCAGTGTTATATACAAAGAGTCCCATTAAGGTGTTAGTTGTTGGTAGATAGGTGATCATGAGCATGACTGGTGAGGATCTAGAATAATGTGTCCTGTCTGAAGCTTGGGGTGTCATCAATATGAAAAGATATGAAGGTTAGAGTTACAGTTAGCATCCATAACTTCATATGAAATGTCAGGAAATCCAACCACATCATCCTCACTGGTTTGAACTTGTACTAAATACTACTGGATAAAGCAAGTCTTCTTGTAATCCAGAAAAAAATTAAACATGGCTATACTTTTACCTTTTTTACACCTTTACACTGGAATTCAGAAAGAATAATAAATTCACTCATGCTTGGACAAGTTATGACCAGGGTTTTGGATTAAGTAAGTAAGGAAAGGAGGGAGGGAGGAAGGAAAGAAGTGCCGAGACAAGGAAGGAAGGAAGGGATGGAGGGAAGGAGGGCGTTAGGAAGGAATTAAGGAAGGAAGTATGGAAGGAATAAAGTAGGAAGGAAGGAAGGGAGGGAGGGAAGGAGGGCGTTAGGAAGGAATTAAGGAAGGAAGTATGGAAGGAATAAAGTAGGAAGGAAGGAAGGGAGGAAGGGAGGGAGGGATGGAAGGAGGGAGTTAGGAAGGAATGAAGGAAGGAATAAAGTAGGAAGGGAGGAAGGAACTCTGGAAGGAAGTATGGAAGGAATAAAACAGGAAGAAAGGAAGGAAGGGCGGGAGGAAGGGAGGAAGGAATTAAGAAAGGTAGTATGGAAGGAATGAAGTAGGAAAGAAGGAAGGGAGGGAGGAAGGGACGAAGGAATTAAGGAATGAAGAAGGAAGGAAGGAAGGGAGGGATGCAAGGAGGGAGTTAGGAAGGAACTAAGGAAGGAAGTGCGGAAGGAATAAAGTAGGAAGAAAGGAAGGAAGTGCGGGACAGAGGGAGGAAGGAATTAAGAAAGGAAGTATGGAAGGAATAAAATAGGAAGGGAGGAAGGAATTAAGGAAGGAAGTACGGAATGAATAAAGTAGGAAGAAAGGGAGGAAGGAAGGAAGACAAATAAATACATGAAGAAGCAAAAAGAGTAGAGCCAAACGGGTAAATAACTTATTGTATACTGTATGTAAAAGACGTAATCGTCCTGTCAGTAAGTCAGTTTGCACATTTTCCGGGGAGTGTTTCCAAGTTTAAGCACATTTATACTTGCATTAACTATTAATCTTTAGAATAGCTGATTACAACCGTAATCGTAAGTCGGTTTTCTTCCATGTGCATTTGAGCTTCTCTTTACTGACTCTTTACTAACTCTGATCAGTATGAAGGCAGAAAGCCAGGAGTCAGAGCTTTAACTGTTCACCTGCAGCTCTGAGAGAAAATCGATGAGTCTATTAATTGGGATTAGGAGACACATGATCGTACTACAAATGTAATCAAATAATTAAGGAAAGAAACCCCCCAGGTTTCTATTTCTTCCACCTGATACACATTTAAAGCTAATTAACTCATTCTAGTTCATTTAATTTATTTATTTACTTTATTTATTTATTTATTTATTTATTTATTTTCACCATCACCAGGGAAACTGTCCTGTGCCTATGCTGGGTGAGGTCCAATGAGAGTTTACTAGTACACTGACATGCAGAATAGGTCTGAAATACATCTCTTTCATAAAACAATAACAGTCAAGGCCTATGCATCATTTGCAACTCAATTAATATTTCCCCTACTTTGTAAAATAATTCAGGTCTTCCGCATTTTTTCTATAAGTGCATCCACACACACTGAACACTAAAACATTCACAGCTAATTACAAACATTTGCTCATGCATATTGGAATAATGGCTATGCAATCTGCACATGAACATGAGGTTTTTTTTTTTTCCATGCATGGTCATAGCCTAAGCACTCATCTTTCCTTTTTTTAAGATATCTGAACAGTAATGAACAACACTGTGGATGTAAGCATTGATATCCTAGTATTAATTATTATTATTATTGTCTCTAGTGCACTGAAAGGAAGGTGTGTCTGTGTGTTTTTTTTCAGGAAAGGACATCAACATGTCCTCCTACTCCACCCCGCATTTCATGTTACAATATGCAAGATGTAAGGAATATCATACAACACACTGTGCTGTTATAGGAAAATAATCCATACCTGGGTGCTGTGATGCGGCCCGACATGAAGAGGACAGGATACAACCCTGATGTTGATTATTTTTCTATAACAGCATGGCCCGAGGTGCGTTATTCCACTTACACAACGGATATTTGCCAATGATAACAATGTTTAACTTAATCATGAATGACATGCCATACATCTTAACTGCTTATAGTTACATTTAATGTTGTGGGTTGTCCATGAGACAAGTGTAAACTCCTCTGTCCTGAAGACTTTCCCATAGTGGAAAACTTAATGACTGTTCCAAAGCGCTGACATTGGAGACTCCTTCCATGAATGTTACATAAACCTCTCCTAACAGAAAGCTTCACCATATAAACAAGTATTCATTTTTGCTGTTGTTGTTGTTGTTGTTGTATTTTCCTTTCTATTGCCTCTGTGTTCAGTTCAGTTTTTTGAGATTAACAAGATAAATGAGACTGCTTTTTTAAAACTAGTCTTGTGTCTCTCTTATCTTTAGTCCTCTGCTGTAAACATGTTTTCAAGAAACAAGTTGTCCTTTTTTTTTTTTTTAGCGATGTTTCTTTTGGAGTTGTGCAATTATCCTCCAAATTGCCCCCTTAAAACCTCCTTTAAAGAAAAAAATATCTATCACAAGCTTTGATTTTTGTCTAAATATTGATCTATTTTGTGAAAGATGTTGAAGAAAGCTGTAACCATCACGTATGAGTCTAGTTGAAGCCATACAAGCTGCATGAAGTGGTCCATTAAAGCAGCTTACTCGTTTTCTACGCTTTCTTTCTGCTGATTAGAGCAATCTCACGATTACAAAGCTGTAAGCATTTCACAAGACAGCGTTTATGAGAAGTTACAAAACCGCTGAAGTTAGTTTAGGTTCAAAGGCTTTTTTATATCTTCTTCTGATTGAAATCAAACAACATCGGTCGAGCTCATTAGAATTGTTATGACTTGCGAGATCAGATTGTAATGCGTCTTTAAAAGATTTGAAAGCTCTTTAAATCCTACAGTTTTAACGTATATGCTGGACCTCATTATATCTGTCTGTAAGGATGTTCTATGGCTTAGTGCTGTGGAAGAATACATGATTAGTGTAAGAAAATATTTTTCCTTGATCCTCTTGGTTTCATACTGCCAAAATTCTTTGATAGGGCTAATTTGAATAATTTTTTTTTTTGTAGAATTCTGAACATTGTGAATTTACTATCATCTATATATATATATATATATATATATATATATATATATATATATATATATATATATATATATATATATATATATATATATATATATATATATATATATAATTTATAATTTATGAAATCAGTTGAAATAAAAGCTGAAGATAAAGCTGAGTATTATGGTGTGCTGTTCAGTGGTAGACAGTAACATCTATCACATGTAATTCATTACTGTGCTTAAGTACTTTTTCCAAGTATCTGTACTTTCATTTTTGCACTTGCATTTGCATTTTTGATATTTACTCTACTACATTTCAAAAACAAAAAACTTCTTTTGCTCCATTGCTTTCTCCAGCATGTCACCTGTTACGTAACACTCTGAACTAGGAGAAAAATGAATTGGCTGAAATATGACACACTTTCAAATCGAAGCAAACCAAAGCTAGTTGTCTATTTACAGTGGCATCCAATGGCATGCATTACTGTGCTATACATTAATGTGCTATAAATACAGAGAAACATATCACTAAATAAAACTTAACTAAATTAAAATAACAGTATTTTTGACTATAGTTAAAATCTATAAAAGTTGCACTCAACTAAAATGACAGTATTTTTACAGTTGATACTTAAGCACAGTTAAAAGGGGGTAGTTTTATCCTTTATCTCAAGTACAATGGTAAACAGAAGACTTTCACTCAAGGAGCACGTTACCGAAGGTATCTTGACGTTCACTCAAATGCAGGGTTTCTGTACTTTTTCCACCTGTGTGAGATTGTACTCTCAGCACTAAAAGAAATATACATTTTATCTACATCTGTCTTTTTGAGAGCTGTGCATGTGTCTGCTGAAGTCTCCTGTGTCTTCACACACTGCTATAAAGCTAGCAAAGCTAGTGTGTGCATCGTCTGACTGTGTTTTGAGTGATACTGAGGATTCACACTTTTCCAACTTTTGACAAAATAACTAAATAAAAGTAGTCTTAGAGTTTCATTCATTCAGTCATCTTCAGTAAGCGCTTTCTCTAAGTCTTGTTATATCTCGGTGGCTCTGGAGCCTATCAGTACACAATACAGGACACAGGAATATATGGAATTAAATTTGTGCCTAAAGTATTGAATGGAATTTTTCAAGAAATGAACAAACATATATATATATACAGTGAGAAAGAAGAAAAACAGTCTGAAACTGAAAACAGTGAGCTCAGTGGCCAAAATTTAATATGGTCTTCAAATAAACAGCATTTTTTGTTAAGCTTCCTTTTCGCTAATCAAGGTTTATGAATGCGCTGCCAGAGTTTTCGTTTACGCTCCACAAGTTTACGGTCCCCATTCAGGCACAAACCTCTCGTGTGGGCGGGGCTCAACAGCGATTTACTCTCATTGGCTAGTTAGAGTTGGATCGACAGCTCCCTGATCTGAAAATAGGAGGCTTCAGTGGCGCAAATTTTGGAGAGCGTTCTGGATGCGGTTCTCTGTATAGTTATAGTGTTTATACTTTGTAGTGGAAATGACGTTTGGGTATTTTCATACGACTATTTTTTAGATATAGCTGTCGATCCAACTCTCACTAGCCAATGAGAGTAAATCGGTGTTAAGCCCCGCCCACACGAGAGGTTTTGTGCCAGAATGGGGAAGGAAAACTTTGAATGCGTAAACGAAAACTCTGGCAGCACATTCATGAACCGTGATTAGTGAAAACGAGGCTTAGTTAACAAAGAATGCTGTTTATTTGAAGACCATGTTTCATTTTTGCCAGTGAATTCACTCTTTTCAGTTTCAGACTGTTTTTCCTCTTTCTCATTGTATATTTTTGTTTGTTTCTTGAAAAGTTACAGTACATTCAATACTTTTGACACAAATTTAATTCCATGGGAATACACCCCGGATGGGATGTCAGTCCATCATGCACACATTCACATACACTCATTCACACCTAGCAGCAATTTAGCACATCTATTCCACCTGCTGGCATGTTTTTGAACAGTGGGACGAAACCAGAGAACCCAGATGTGAGTAGAACATGCAAAGCCTGACACTGACAGTAACCTGAGCTCAGGATTGAACCGGAGATCCGGTCTTCTGTGCTGCTGTTTTGGCTTTAAAGTGTATTGTTAAAACAGGATTACTTATTGATACTTTATCGCACAGGAAAGGCTTGGAAAAGGCAAGTCCTTCTGGTTCTAACAAAGAGCAAAAATGCCCCCAAAATTGTGTTCATTGCATTCTAACAGTCAATTGTAGATCAAAATAATAAGCGTGCAGGTGTTTGGGACATCTCACTTCTGAAGGAAGAGATAAGGAAGCTTAAAATGACATTTAGTCTAGTTTCTTAGAGTAATTGTCCAGATCTTTGAGTTTTAGCTGCACTGCGGTGGGTTTAAAAAGCTGCAGAATTGGCTTTGCCGTTGCTTGCTGTGTACAGAGGATTTCCTGTCAGTAAATGATCTGCAGGCCAATTGAGGTCATTTGCTCGCTCAGAGAAATGACTTGGCCTGAAGTGTTTGAGCTACACCCAGACAATACATTGTGGGATTATTGCTCCTCTGAGGATGTCTGTTATAACAGAGGGAGGAAAAAAAATTTCATTTGGGGAACCGTACAGTTCCACATTGTTTTTGTGCAATGATAAACCAAAAGGGTGATATTTAATTAAATAATGAATCATAAGTTGCAGTAAAGAGGACTTAAGTTGTTGCTGCAGCATTGATAAGTGACATACCGCTGTAGCACTTTTCTCTGCAGAAACTGAATGTGTGTGAATAAATCTCATCCATGCTTTAAAGCTAACCCAATTTGTGTCTCGAAGTACATCTTTGATTGTGATTAATGTAAGGGTAAATCATTTCAAAAATTATTTTTATGTAAATTTACAGCATAGCATAAGGATTAGCTATTAGCTCTGATATTTTAGATCACTTCAGACAGGAAGAAAAGTACGAAATGAAACACTTTGGGGGTGTGCAGTTAAAGGAAAATAATCAACAACATGGTGGCGTGATGAAAAGCTCAAGTTAATTACTTTCCAATAACAGCACATCCTGAAGTGGTTTATTCCTCTTATATCACAGCAATTTGCCAACGATTACGATTCATTTAGAAAATGTTAATAACATTCAATAAAGATACAGCTATGAAACCAATTATACAGATAAAATTATACAGGAAAACCTGCATAATATACTGAAGTGTGAATCAAAGACTCCTTCAATGACTCTGTTCAATAACTGACTCATGAAGTCTCATTCACCTTTATAATTGACATTTCTCATGTTGTAGTGACTGTAGTTACAGGTTTGTTAATGCCTCACATCCTTCACTGTGATTTCATGATGTATGTAATTGTGCAAAACAGCTATATAAGAATATCTAAAAGGAAAATTAAGTAGGTAATAAAGCAGGTAGGATAATCAATGTGTTCAAAACAATCATCTAGTGTGTGCCACTGCATCGGCAATGACAGACTCTAGCCTTGTTTACATCCCTGCAGGGTAAATACTTTTTGGATTATATTTTATATTTAGATACAGAACTTTGTCAGTTACCAGCAGGGGAAATAAAACTCATCTCAAATACTTCAGCTCCCAGGACTCTTCAGTGGGTCCAGATTTACTTTCTTCACTCTTATAACTACACAACTTTCCTAATTCACTGTTGTTACTGAGTAATGTGATTTGATATAAAATAACTGAATAATAAGCTCAGGCGTTATGAGATGAATCCACTGAAAAGCCATAGCATGCAGTATCACATGCCAGCTATATGTGTTCTGGTCTCTTGGTTGGGAATAGACACCCTTATCCAGAGCTACTTACATTTATTTCATTGACACACCTGAGCAGTTGAGGGATAAGGGCCTTGCTTAAGGGCCGAACAGTGGCAGTTTGGGGGTGCTAGGATTTGAACTCACAACCTTCCGATCAGTAGCCCAACATCTTAACCACTGAGCTACCACTGCCTCAGATTTAATGTTAGAAAGTTTATGATAAGTTACAAAAGTAGAATGACGGTTTCTAGCTATTAAGCAAGTCAGTGTGCGTGGCACAAAATAACAAGGTGCTTGTTCTTTATTTAGTTCAAAAAACAACTTAACAAAATTTCACTGAAATGCCTGACAGGTTTTAGCTTTATTTTTTTTATTTTTTTTTTTTTATTTACACCAAAATAATAATTCTGTTTTTTAGTTTTTTTGGTGCTGTCTGCAATGTTCATGCTTTGGAACAGTCAGAGAAAATCATCAGGAAATCATCAGCACTGATCTGATATCCAGTCTCATTATCGGGCCAATACCAGCAAAAATACCAGTATAGTGGACTAATAAATTGCCTCATTAAAACTTAGTGTTTATGGCTGAATGCTGTATGTTACTGCAAAAGCTATAAGATATTTAACTTTCTTTATTTTTAAAAACTGTCTCCTAAGCCACTGCCAAGTACATTTCCTCAAGATATATGACTTGGCCACCATATAACATTGATTTCCATTCTCACAGTTTATAGAAACTAACTTTTCTTGATATAAAGTACTGTGCAAAAGTTTTAGGCACCCTGTTTTTTTAGTACATTTTGTTATAGATTTTTTTATTTTACGACTTGTACATTAATTATACATCTTTGCTCTACAGCATTTTTGTATATACAGTATATATAATAGTTTCCTCAACATTGTATAAAGTATATTGTATATATATTGACCTGATAATCTGATAGAGTCTGTAAAAGGAAAGTGTTCAAATCCCTATTTCAGGACTCTTGGTAAACTTTTCAATCATCTCCTAATCTAATAGAAATACTGAATTGTGACTGGTGGAAAAATTAAACTTCTCATATTTATGATAATGCAGTGCTACACTTGGTTCTCTGGTGTATGTAATGTTGAGCCTTCAGAGGAGGACAGAAACAGCACCTGGACCACAGAGGACAAGATTTCAGTGCCACAGACAGCGACCCCGATGACAGGCAGGACAGCTCGCCGAACGAAAACGATGCAACCTGCACGAGAGCCTGAGTCGAGCACAAGCACCAACGGCTAGAGGGCAATTACGGCTCACGCTTGGCCCAGCTGGCAGCTTGTTTGGGACAGAATAATCAGGAGACACGTAGGCACCAGCGACAGAACCGATGTTTCTCCATATAATATCATTCTCTGCACTTTTTTTCATCTCAGAGGATATATCTGACCTCCGGATACACTGAGGACCTCACTGAGTAGCAAAGTTGTACACAGTCACCTATCTGCATATGTAAATAAATAAATCAACTTCTGTGTCTCATATGTATGTGCTCATGCATACTATATAGACTATACACACTATATGGACGGCATCATCAAATGGCAGCCCACAGAAAAAATAACAAGGAACGACGATGTAAGTGAATATATTTGGTAATAAAAAGCGAAGGCACATTTTTTCTGCAAACACGATGACCATCTCAGTCCGAAGTTTCATGTAAAATTTGTAGAGCCGTAGTGGCATTTAAAAAACAACAACAACAACAACAAAAGCTGTACTTGTAAGAGTAATTTTAATTTGGTTGACATTTTAATCTCACTTATATACAGTGACTTATTTTACAATAAAAGAATATCAAATGGTGTGCACTGCACATAGTGCACTAAATAGGGTGTATAATGCAATTACTATGTCATATCCTATAGAGTACATGAAATGTCGGTCTAATATTTCTAAATTTTAAAAAATTAAATCAATGTAATGTTTGTACCTGTTATAAATTCACTATTATTGTATACCATTGTAATCAGCAGACTCAACACGATAAGTGTGTTAGGTGTATAAATGAGGGAGTGTGTGTGTGTGTTGAAATTTCTGAAGAGGTGTTCAAATCAAACACTCGAAACATTACAATAAAACTCACCACATGCTACCTCACATTATTAAACAGTGATAAAACTCTCAACGGGAACAACAAGAGTATTTCAAACCCATAATCTCTGGTACAGTTTGCAAAAGTAAAAAGTGCCCTGTAATTGCTCCGCCCCTTCTTCAATGTGGAGAAGGTGGTGGAGATGTGCACAAAAGTGTCCATTGTTCGACATCTTACTGTGTTTTTCAGAGGTTAGAGGCTATCGTCCCGGTAGTAATAGTTCAATACAAATAATTGTGCTTCCCAACAGTCCTAACTACAGTACACGTTTTGAAACAATAGAATCCTACCATTATTCACATGGAAAGTTCATGTGATTTTTCCATTAAGGGCCTTGAGGATGCTTCTTAGATTTTGTACTTAAAAAACACACATAAAATAGACATTTAAACACCCCTGCAATGGGCCATACCATTTCTTAGCTGTGAACAAGGATTCCTGGTACTGGTCCTGGTTTGTGAGTTGAGGTTTGGTTGTTTTGCTTGTATTATATTCCATTACTGTTATAGCACAGCACAGCTGAATTCTTGAATCTGATTGGTCAGAAGGTGTGCATTATTTTGTATAACAGCATGGCTCAGCCACACATAATCTTGTTCCACATAATCCAAGACTAATAATCAACATTTTTTTTTTTTTAAATGTGTTGTTTATCAAAGAAAAATGTGTAACCGTTGCTGTTGATGTGATGAAGGAAACATTTATGTAACATTTATGGAAGGAGTCACTGATGTCAGCCATCTTGCTTTGTAAAGTTTCCCAGCACAGGAAAGTTGTGCGGAGTTTACAGACTAGTTTAGTCTCAGCAACATGACAAGCTGCGTTTTTTTGAGCATGAGAGAGAAAAAGAGATGCAGGTGAAGGAATGTCTGTTCATCATTGCTATTAAGTAAGTGATAACAAAATCTAACTTGTCATGTGGAGGATCTGCAGCGTTAAATCTATGAACGCATAGATTTAAAAGCATGATGTGTCATTCATAAATTAAACTTTGGCAATTCAGTGTGGTGTAAGCAGAATATCACACTACAGACTATGCTGTTATACACAAATAATACACTTTGGGCAACAGTGCCACCCTGTCCGTTACTCCTTATATATGAATGTCTTACAACTATTTAAGCTGTGTTTTTTAAGACAGTGTCTATGACATACAGTATAATTATGATTAAGCCCATGGCAAGTCACATATGTAGCGTTTAATCCATTTGAAGTGAACACTGGTGTGTTTTTCTCTCTCTTTGTGGGTCTTTAGGCAGGTGAAAATAAAGCAATTGTGCTCAGTTGTGGATCAAAACCACCAGTTTGCCAGCATCTGAGCGAGTTGGTCTCAGTCCCAGTTGAACTGCAGTGTGGTTTAATTGCAGTGAGAAAACAAATTGACTCTGAATCCCCTAATCGACCCGAATGCAGAAAGTGAACAAAATTATTTTATTTTATTTTATTTTTTGGATTGTTTAATTATATGTCGTGTGAAACCAAACTAAACCAAATAAACCAAATGTATCAACAAACTAATATGTATGAAAGCGTCTTAAAATTTTATGAATTAGCAGGCAGGAATAAGGCAACTGTGGTAGATGAAAACTGTGAAAATTACATGAAATAAATAAAAAAAAAGTATAAAAATTATAAAAATTACAAATGTTACTGTTATCATATACCTGTACTACATGACCTGTTTGTTACTGCTTTACCACAGAAACTTGCCAATGCAAACTTTTTTTTTTTGGTGACACTTTCTATGAAGGTCATATGTGTACTAACTTATGATTACATTCATAACACAGTATAATGCATTTATAACACATAACATGCGTCATTAGTATTGTCATAAATTATAAAGGTATTACACACTGTAGCATTGTTTATAAAACATTTATATCGCCATTATATCCTTACTTTGCCTTATGCAAAGTGGGGTTAAAGATTAAAGATGTTAAAGATTCATAATGCATAACAAAGATATACAGTACTGTGCAAAAGTTTTAGGCACATGCAAAGAAATGCTGTAGCAGAAAGATGCCTTCAAAATAATGAAATTAAATGTTTCTACATTTAAAAAAAATACCATAAAGAGCAGTAAACAGTAGTAAATGAAACAAATTCAATATTTGGTGTGACAAAAAAAATTAAAATAAAAATAGTAGTCTCCGGTACAATTAGTGCAGTTTTATAAGGAAATGAGCTGGTAAGTTTTATTGAGCATCTTGCAGAACCAGCCACAGTTCTTCTGGACACTTTGACTTTCGCACTCGCTTCTTATTTTTGCAGCAAAACCCAGCAGCCTTCATTGTGTTTTTTGTCTGAAAAGTGTCTCTTACGTAATATGCTGCTTTCTTTAATGACATACAAACATTTTTCTGAAACATTTAATTTTGTGCTAGAAAACTAATGTTTGGGAATCTACAATGGGTTTTTTTTTGTACTGACTTGATAATGTAGAAGTCATAAAATAAAAAAAATCTATAACGAAGTTTGTACTAAAAAAAATAGGGTGCCTAAAACATTTTCACAGTACTGTACAGATAAAGTATAAAAAATATAAAAACATATGTTTAATTCCTCATGAATGCATTATGTCATATGAATGTTTCATAATTTGTTATAGACATGATCTTCGTAGAAAGTGTTACTTTTTTAATATATTAAAGAATGACTCATCAGTTTATAGTTATGTTGTGGATCCATGAGTAACTTTGTATTTAATGTTTATCGTATTACTTAATTGATTGTAGTCGTGATTGTGGGGTTTAATACAAGGTGGTTTGGTTTTGCTGATCATTGAGCTGGTTTTGTTGCGCAGACCTGGCAACCCTGATTGTGAACACTACTCAAACTCAACTCATTCATGTATCCAATAATATTAGCTGCTAATTAGCCACTAGACTGCGAATGTTCCCTTAAACAACCAGTACACCTCCGTTTACTAAACTATATTATGCAACTGCTCTATTAGTCTATACGTGGATATTGTATGCACTCTGTACAAGCTCTATGTTGAGGTGGGGTCTCCAGTTTAGCATTATACAAGCTGTATGTCTAAGAAAAATCCCCTTCCAATGAACAAGTGGAGTCGATAAATTACTTAATAATGATGGCATTCAGCTCTACCTTTCCAAAGACAAACTGTGACTCTAAAGTGACACAAACTTCCTGCATCTGAGAATAATTACATAAGTGAAAATATTCTTCATATTATGTGAATACTGTGTGTGCAGAATATTCCAGTTTTAAACATAATGCTATTTTAATGGAGTTTCTCATTTTTGAGAATGCAATTATATTGTACATTTTGTCATCATGTTATTGAAATGCTTTGATCTACTGTTGATCTGAGAGAGCAACTTTTCTCTTTCCTATGATTTAAAATGCTGACTGTGAGAAGAAAGGCCCTAATGTTTGCAGTAAAGAATATTTGAATAAATGAGAACATTTGTTTAAAGAAAAGTCGAGTGACATTTTTTTCATCCGGAAGTAATAACACACACACACACACACACACACACACACACACACACACACACACACACACACACACACACACACACACACACACACACACACACACACACACACACACACAATGGCAGTGATGTCTTCATCTTAAAGGTGATAGACTGATGTAGACTGGATGATATTGGGAGAGATAATATTTCTTTGTCAAGTGTGCTATATATTTTAGCGCCCACAACTGTTAATTTTTTTATTTTATTTTTTTGGCAAACCCTTGTAAAAAATAGGAAATATTGCAATGTCAAAAAGCATCATTAGATCATTTCAACCTATATTTACCGAACGAATTTCACAGTAATATTAAAAAATTATGTAAATTAACACTTTATTAAATTGGAACTACAATAAAACTCCCAAAACAGCCCAAAATCATGCTTTGGGAGTGAAATCTGTTTTGTAGAAAAGTGGGCCATTGTGATATCTAAAAAGAGGAGCCAGACTCAAAAGGCAACTCATCCTGTTCAGAGTGACACCAGATTATAAATCATTATAGTATACAGTCATGCAATATTAAAGACAAACAGTAATAAAAGCATTGACACTATGAAGCAATGTTAGGTTTGACATATTGACCAAATAAATATCTAACTAACTAAATAAATAAGGATGAATCACATAGAATATGGGGTTTTGGATAGTCACACCCTGATCAAAACATTTTCAAAATATACACTATATTCACAAAATATTCAATTAAATTCAACACAATTTTATTTGTATAGCGCTTTTAACAATTGACGATGTCTATTTCATATACTTGCCACCGTCGCAAGCCAGTGGCGAGGGTGGCAAGTATATGACATATGACAAAATATGACACCTGACCATCACACCCATATGTGCCCATTCCAGAACCATGGGTACCATGGATTTGGTCCTCCCTTTTGCTGTTATAATAACCTCCACTCTTCTGGGAAGGCTTCCCACTAGATTTTGGAATGTGACTGTGGGGATTTGTGATCATTCAGCTACAAGAGTATTAGTGAGGTCAGACACTGATATTGGGTGAGGAGGTCTGGGGTGCAGTCGGTGTTCCAGTTCATCCCGAAGGTGCTCAGTGGAGTTGAGGTCAGGACTCTGTGCAGTAATATGTTGTTCTAATCCAACCTTGACAAATCATGTCTTCATGGAGCTCGCTTTGTGCACAGGGGCATTGTCATGCTGGAACAGGTTTGGGCTTCTTGGTTCCAGTGAAGAGAAAGACAATTATGTGCTTCCAACATTGTGACAGTTTGGGGAAGAACCACACATGGGTGTGATGGTCAGGTGTCCACAAACATTTGGCCATATAGTGTATAACAGTAAATAAAAATACTTGGATAAAACTGTAATGATTCATAGTCTAAACGGCTTATTCACCACTTATTGCAAAATATTACAATTTTGCAGGTATGAAAACTGCAGTGAATTATAATGATATTACCATCCTAGCCTGTTAGAACTATTTACACAGTGGAATGAATAACGTAAACAAGTATATGGATGCCCTCAATGCTGCTCATGCCTCATATTATCCCTCTATCAGTAGGGGAAGCAGTAAGCCCAAAATCCTTTTGCTAACATAAACAAACTTCACCTACCCATACCTTCCAATCCAATGTGAGGCCTTCATAAGCTCCGTCAAGGATAAAATTTGTGCAGTCTATCAGCATTACCCTCCTGTCCATTCATCCAACCCAGATGCACATCATCCTGACTGACCCTCAACCTGCTCAATCTTACCCCAAACTCCATTCTTAATGCTTTCCCTTATTTTATATCTCACGTTATTAACAGAACCCTTGAGACATTTCTTTCCTTTTGAATCTCAAAACTACTGCTGTCACTCCAATTTTCAAAATAACCAATGTGGACCCTAAGGAGTTTTCTAATAATTGACCAATTTCTAATCTTCCAAAAGAGTGGTTGTCATTCAACTTCACAAGACTGTTTCCCCAGAATCTCTTTGAGACCATGTTCAAATCATGTTTCCACCTGTTACATTCACTGAGGGTCAAATGTATAATATTAATCTGTTTGTGCCTGAAAGCCTTTTGATTTTTGTATAAACCTGGCATACAAACCTAAACACAACACATCTGGGAACACACAAAGTGTAATTCTACCTCATACAAACTGATCAGCCATAACATTAAAACCACATGCTAATATTGTGTAGCTCTGACCCATCAAGGCTTGAACTCCAGAAGACCTCTGTAGGTGTGCTGGCACCATAATGTTAGCAGAAGATCCTTTAAGTCCTGTAAGTTGCGAGGTGGGGCCTCCATGAATCAGACTTGTTTGTCCAGCACATCCCACAGATGCTCAATTGGGTTGAGATCTGGGGAATTTGGAGGCCAAGTCAACACCTTGAACTCTTTGTCATGTTCCTTAAACCATTCCTGAACAATTTTTGCAGTGTGTGCAATATCCTTCTGAAAGAGACCACTGCCATTAGGGAATACCGTTGACATGAAGGGGTGTACTTGATCTGTTTAGGTAGGTGGTACATGTCAAAGTAACAGCCACATGAATGCCAGGACCCAAGGTTTCCCAGCAGAACATTGCCCAGAGCATTACACTGATTCTGACAGCTTGCTTTCTTCCACTAGTGCATCGTGGTGCCATCTCTTCCCCCGGTAAGCGACGCACACACACCCAGCCATCCACATGATGTAAAAGAAAACATGACTCATCAGACCAGGCCACATTCATCCATTGCTCCATGGTCCAGTTGTGATGTTCACATACCCATTGTTGGCACTTTGGGCAGTGGACAGGGGTCAGCATGGGCACTCTGACCGGTCTGAGGCAATGCAGCCCTATACGCAGCAAGCTGTGATGCACTGTGTGTTCTGACACCTTTCTATCATAGTCAGGATTAACTTTTTCAGCAATTTGTGCTAAAGTAGCTCTTCTGTGGGATCAGACCAGACAGGCTAGCCTTCACTTCCCATGTGCATTAATGAGCCTTGGGTGCCCATGAGCCTGTCGCCGGTTCACCGGTTGTCCTTCCTTCCTTGTTTTGGTAGATACTAACCACTGCATACCAGGAACACCCCATAAGACCTGTCGTTTTGGAGATGCTCTGACCATCTAGTCACCTAGTCGTCTAGCCATTACAACTTGGCCCTTGTCACTCAGATCCTTACACTTGCCCATTTTTCATGCTTTCAACACATCAACTTCAAGAACTAACTGTTCAGTTGCTGTCTAATATTCACTACCCCTTGACAAGTGCCATTGTAACGAGATAATCAATGTTATTCACTTCACCTGTCAGAGGTTTTAATGTTATGGCTGAGCATTGTGCAAAAAAAAAAAAAATGGAAAAATGTAAAGTGCAGCTTATTTCATGTTTTTTCCATTGTATTAAACATTTCTAGGGGATGGGGTTATGTTGCTGTTTCTTACCAAATATAAGTCCAATCAAAATGAAATTTGGTGAACTGCATCATTGTACTTATCAGTAAGTGAATTTCTAATGATGACTGGTTTACTCAAAAACATGGCTGTCATCAGCCAATCAATTTTCAGCAAGCATTTCAGAGTGTTAGCACTGAGCTACCATCACAAAGCTTGAACAGTATGTTTTTATCTATGGAGTCTTTACTGTTCTGTGTAACTTGGCATAAACTAGCCACTGGGGGTATTATTTATTAATAGTCCTTGGACCCCACAGGTAACTGCTTGAGGCACTTGACACTCATGACATGCAGAATAAACAGAATCTAGATCACACTCTACTGTGCACTGACTTGGCCAGTTCCTTATCATGCTTCACTCCAGGTGAATTAATGGAGTGACTGATTATATAATATTCAAAGAAAATTTCCTTCTCAGTCCTGTTGCATAGCTTTCAATCAAGAACAAAAGCAGAACATTAAGAAATACTTGGAAAACACTGTATAATAATTTTTTTTTAAATACAAAGAGAGAAAAATAACATGAAACAGCTGATAGGGAGAGTGAATGCGGTACATGTTTCCACTGAGTGGCAGGAAGATTTCAACACATTGTCCTGCTTTTCCTGCTGGTGTGTTTCATTGGTCTGTTGTAGGAAAGATACATACTGCAACAGAAGCCACATGACACTAGATTCATGTTTAATTGCAGTGTTTGAAAATATTTTCACTATAGTATTTAACAATGTTTCACACGTCAACTTCTGTTTATCAACTAAAGTTAATGGAAAAAATGTTTGGCAATATCTGCACCAATAAATGCCTTTTTAATTGCCTTATAAACTAAGCCCCCTGGGGGAAAAAATAAGTTGCATGTGTCATAATACTTGATTACGCCTCAGTTTGACTTAATAACAGGACCGATTGTTTCTGCTAAAGATTCCCACAGTGTTGTGAGATCAATTTTAGGCCACTGACTGGGTGAAATACAGCTGGAGTTCATGGAGTCTTATTTCAGTGCTTCACAGCTCACAGTCCATTGCAACATATTGGGAAATTCCATTGATGTGTGTGCTTTGCTATACCAAATGTAATTACACCCTTGTGTGACTGTTTCTTCTAATACGTACTCTTTCGATGCTAAATGCTCAGCATACACCAGAGAGTCCGGACAACAACACACCATCTGATTTTATGCTAAAACAGAAAAACAAAAAAACTTCCAATACCCAGCTTGCATACTAAGTGTGCACACTCTTTTATAATTGGGAATGTGGTAGTGTTCAGAATCAACCAATCACATTCAAACTCCTGTTAAATACTAATTAGTATACACCTGCCATCAATTAAGGTGATTTCAAATAAAAATATTAACCTCAAATAAAGTACAGCTTTTCAAAGCAGGTAAAGGATCTCATTGTTGAAAAATATCAATCAAGAGAGGGTTATTGGATATACTGTGGAACAAGGCATTGGATATACCGTGGAACACTGTAAAGACAATAATCAAGAACAGGACGTCCCTTTAAAAGTGATGAGAAGATCAGGAGAAAACTGGTCAGGGAGGCTGCCAAGAGGCCTACAGCAACATTAAAATAATTGCAGCAATTTCTGGCAATTACTGGTTGCTCCCTACATGCGACGGCAATCTCCTGAATTCCTCATATCTCTGGGCTATGGGGTAGGGTGGTGGGACGGAAGCCTTTTTTAACCAATTAATAAATAAATAAATATATCCAATCTCCCAAAACTATGTGGAATAATGTGTTATGGTCTGATGAGACCAAAATTGAACTTTTTGGCCATAATACCAAAAGATATGTTCCGCAAAATATCACAGCACATCACAAAAGGAACACCATCCCCACGGGGAAGCATGGTGGTGGCAGCATCATACTTTGGGGCTGCTTTTCTTCAGCTGGAACTGGGGCTTTAATCAGGATGGAGGGAATAATGAATAACTCCAAATACCACTAAAACACTAAAGATGAAGAGGAATTTCACCTTTCAGCATGGCAACGACCCGAAGCAAACCTCCAGATCAACAAAGGAATGGCTTCACCAAAACAAGATCAAGGTTTTAGAACCTTGGCCCAGCCAGAGTCCAGACCTAAATACAATCAACATTGTGGGGTGACCTGAAGAGGGCTGTGTACAGGAGATGCCCAGCCAGTTTGACAGAGTTAGAATGCTTTTGCAAGGAAGAATGGCAAAATATTGCTAAATCAAGATGTGCCAAACTGATAGACTCTCACCCAAAATGATTGAATGCTATGATAGAATCTAAAGGTGCTCCAACTAAGTATTAGTTTAGGAGTGTGGACACGTATGTAATCAGGTTATTGAACATGTTTTATTTTTCTTTTTTTCCCCATAAAATGGTTCTTATTGTTTTTCACTTTAATTAATAGGTTAAAATTTCACAATAGAGGTAGAAAAAGGTTCTGACATGATTTATCACAAAAGCCTGCCATTTTAACAGTAGACTTTATAGACTTGTAGACTTTGTAGACTTTTTAGATCCACTGTATTTATTTATTCATTTGTTTATTTATTTATTTACTTATTTGTTTGGTTGTTTTGTTGTTGTTTTTGTTTTTTTGTTTGCTTAGGAATTATTAAATAATTTATATTATTTGTTTGTTTGTTTGTTTGTTTGATTGCTTAAATTTTTTAATTGTTTGTTGTTTGCTTAGCATTTTTTTATTTTATTTATAAATGTATTTACTTATTAATCTATTCACCTACTTATCTATTTTTGTTTTTTTATTTAGTTGGTTAGTTAGTTGCACTGTATTTATTTAATCATTCATTTATTTATTTCTTCATTTTTATTATTTATCAGTATTTTGTTTGTCGTTTACTTTGCTGTTATTTATTTATTTATTTATTTATTCATTCATTCATTCATTCATTCATTTATTTAACAGCCCTTTTATATGTTTGTTGTTTGTTTGTTAGCTGTTTTTTATTTATCTATCTATTTATCGATTCATTCATTATTCCGTTCATTCATTCATTTATCCATTTGTTTGTGTTTAGCTGTTTTAATCTGTTTGTCATTCAATGCTGTAGAGAAATCAGAGGACTGGAAATGTGTACAATTGGAAAAAGAAAAAAAAAAGTTCGCTCTCAGGAGTTGAGCCTGCTTGCCTTGTGTCTCTCCTCATGTGTTTCCAGCCGTCGATAAAACAGAACTTAACATTCAGTTCGTCACTGTGACCCAATTTAAAAGCCATTATGCAAACACGACTGCTTCATTCACTCAACCATGCGCTCGGGTCAGGGAATATTTGATTTCAGGGCAAATCAATGAAAAAGCTGGCCTGTTCAGCACATGTGATAATTTTCAATGAATTCTAATTTAATCAGACGGGATGACACGTGGAAAGAGTGTTACTCGTCGCTGTATATACAATTATTTGGGCGGAGACAATTTAACACCGGCTATGATATGAATTTTTAATAGCAAAAAGAACGGCTGAAGTGTTTTGCACTTAGATGTTACTCTTTATTGCATCAGCGCTGTTTCTGAGCGTAGTAATTGTGTAGCAGCTCATGTTAGACCTGTGAGATGAATTTAACCTCAGCGAACATGTTACAGTAAAGAAGGAGTTCCGAAGGACCAAAACCTACAGCCACGCCTGAAAATTTCTCTCCATTTCAATCCATTCAGGTTAAATATTAACCTCAGACTTTCTCCAAGGTTACAGGAACATGTTGTACTAAAACCAAAGGGCCAAAGGTTGATTTTTTTTTTTATTTGATTTACTTATTTTCACTAATCTCTATTGTAAAAGGACCAAAGGCACAGAAGGAAAAAAATAATAATTACTGGGAACATTTTCAGTGAGTTAATGGAAACTCAATTAGTACATTCAATACAAACATTCAACATTGCACAAAAAAGTGCACAATGATACTACTGTCTTTATCTAAATGATCTCTGTCATGCACATACAGCCCAATAAGTAACAATTTTTTAAAATGAAATATAATACTATTCCTTAATATAGAAAATAAAGTTGTTGTTTTTGTTTTTTCATTAAGCAACACCAAGAAACCACTAGCAAAAACGTTTAATTGTTATGTAAAACGGGGGAAGGGCTGGATGCATGTTCAGGGGAAAAGTCAGTTTATTAAAGAAAAGGGGAAACACAAAAGAACAGCAGGGTCCAAAAAACCAACAATAATCCACAGGAATATAACATAAATCCACAAGGAGCAGGGCAGTAATCCAACAGGGAGCATGAACAGCACAAAACGGCACGAAACGTAAATACAAAACAAAGACAAAGCAAACACATGAGACTTGGCTAAGGTCTAGGAACTATGGACATTGATCTATGGTCTATGGGCGAGAGAACATGAGAAGCGAGCAAGCGCACAAGCGCACAAGCGCACAACACATGCATAAACTTACTTACTTAGTTAATACTCCGCGAGGAGAGAGAAACACAGGGGTTTAAATAAACAGAATTAACCAGGACTAACACAAAGCAGCTGAAACTAATGATGAGACAATGAACGGAAAACCAGTGAAAGAACAGGGGCGGAGACATGACGTAAACCAAAAGCAAAGAACCAATGAACAAACGGGGGCAGAGACATGACATAAACAAAACAAAAGCACGTGGCGAAGTGAGAGTCTATGAGCGATTCAGTTCAGCAGAGTTTGTGAATGGAGCTTGCGCTACTCTCCGTAGCAGCGCGAAGCGTGGAATGCGGAAGTGTTCACGTAGCAAACGACTCCGGGAGTCAGCCGCTCGCTTAGCGAGCGACTCCGTGTGCGAGGGGTTCTCTAACATTAATAGACACACTCCAGCCAGCAAGGGATCACCAGTTGTGCATTAATTTTTGCATAACTGTTATTTAATTTAAGATTTTATACAGCATATTATCATACAGTGTACTGGACAGTGTACAGTTTCAGCTGTGAATACTGAGAATGAGAATGAACTAGAGCTATGTCTCAAATCTCAAAAGTTTTATGCTATGTTCAGACGGGCAGGGTCAGACTGGGATATTGAATTTGAGCAGATTCAGTAGGCCAAATAAATAAATAAAATAATTTATTAAAATAGGCATCAAGCCATGTATGTTTGTATGGGTTTTTAAGTCTGATTTAAAATGGTATGTGGATTTATAGACATGGGATTATTATTATTATTATTATTATTATTATTATTATTATTATTATTATTATTATTATTATTATTATTATTATTATTATTCCATTAATAAATTATTGTTATTGTTGTTGTTGTTGTTGTTGTTGTTGTTGTTGTTTCTATGGAATATGCATCAATAACATTACAATTAGAACTTTTCCTATTGTAATTCGTGGCAGTTTGATTTCACCCTCTTCAATGAATCTTGCCTTAGGTAGGTCATGAAAAGCGCATTTCCTCAGCTCCACAACAACCCTGATACTGATTTAGTTTGAAAGAGGCAGAAAAGATGCTTTACTGCCACTGCTGCTGCTGCTGTCTCTGGTAAAACCATAAGCAGTTTTTAAAAAATGTAAAAATTCAGAAACGATGGCCATCACACACATCCTGGTCTCTGTGAGGATCACGTCATTCAGGACTGTACTGTGTCCTCCATACTCAACAACAATTCCACCATCTCTGTCTATATTCTTTGCTGGCCTCTTTAGCAACCCAACGAAACAAATACACCTTGATACGTAAAAGCTTATATTCCCACCTCATGCCCAGTATTCCTGCAACAAGCTCCAGATCCACCACAACCCTGACCAGGATAAAGGTTCTTAAGATAATAAAGGGTTTTAAATTCCAAAACTCTGAACTGTTTGTGATAGGGAAACCCCTCTTTAATGGATCCTCCTGAAGGACAATCAAAGAACACTTTGAGAAGTGTAACAATTGTAGGAGGCATGCTGGTTGGTACCTCACAAGTCCAGGGTCACCAATTCAATCCTGTGGTGGAGTGTGTTACCAGGATAGGCTCCGGCTCCACCACAACCCTGGCCAGGATAAAGCGCTTACTGAAGAGGAATGGATGAATGAATAGCCAGATTCTTTACACTCTAAAACAGTAGAACATGGTAATTGTTATCATTTACAAAACACTTACAAAGGAAGGTAGGAGGAAACCTGAGAATACAGAGGAAACCTACATGGACACGGTTAGAACATGGGAAACTCCACACAAACAGTAACTCAAGCTCAGGATTGACCCCTGGAGCTGTGAGACTACACTCTTAGAAGAAGAAAGAGTTCTTTAAGGGTTCTTTAGATAGTTAAGGGTTCTTAGCTTCCAAAATGGGTTCTACTTGGAACTGATGGTGACAGGGATATGCTCCTTTAAGGGTTCCCCCATAGAGACAATAAAAAAAAAAGTTTTTATTTTTTAATTTAATTGTAATTTTTATTATTTATTTATTTATTTATTTATTTATTTATTTGTTAAAAAAGTGTGTTTGTTTGTTTGGTTGTTTGTTTGTTTTTATTTTTTTTCTGTGGGAGGTATTTAGAGTTGGCAACTTAATTCCAAACATTCCAGCAGGATGTTTCAGGGAAAGTTTTGCATATTCAGAGATGGGTTAAGCACATACTTAAGTCAGATTTGAATAGCATTTAGACCACCACCACATTGTTTTGTGTTATAAGCTTTGTTTATTTATTTATTTATATTTCTCCTTTGCATCAACATGGTCAGACAAATTCCAAACAATTCACATGACTATGTATATAGTGGGGTTGGCATTCATACTTTTTCTTACAACTTAATTCCGATAAAATCGTAAAAATATATATATATATATATATAGCACCACATTTTTTGTCTGACATTTGTTCACAAAATGTACTGGATTTTTTTTTGCTTGGGTTTATGACACTTTGTTACCATTGCTGAGATGTTCAGTCCTGCACTCTGAATGATCCTTACTAAATTATAAGGATACTTAATCAAGCTCAAACCTGAGAAAGCTTCCTAAGCAAAGCCATAAAAAACAGCTTACAATGCAAGCCTAATGCACTGTGTCTGCACGACACTGAATCTCTTGGCATTAGTCATCTACTTCATTTCTAATACAGAAAGCATATCTAAAAGGATTGAATATGTCTGCTCTCCTTTATATATACATACAAAGAGGATCTCTCTGTACCTCTACCTTTCATTCATTTTAAACAAAAGTGCCAGATGGAGAGAACTAATCAATATTTTACTGGATGCTTTTCATTAGGAGAAAATGTGGTGAAATAATATAACAGGTGGGAAAAGGAGCTTCAGCATTTGAAATTAAGGTTTGCAGATGTTTTTTTTTAAAGTCACACCAATGAATGCAAAGCCCATACTGTAAAGCTATGTTTTTTTATGTTACACATTTTTCTAAAACATCCTTTTCAGCACATCCATTGTACAAACTTGTACAAAACCTCAATTATTAATATATGAACCAGAATAGCAAGCAGGCTTATTCAGGGTCATCCCACATACAGACACATTCTTTTCTTTATTTCTACCACATACTATGTATAATATGAATGGAGGCCTTTTTTAATGAAGCCGTATACACTATACAACAACACTTGTGTATAAACACTTTAACGAATACACTGAAGTGAACAAGGACAAAAAAAGCTATTTCTAGAGAATAAGCGAAGTTTGCGTCAGTCCTAGGTATTTTTTTTTAAAGACCGTGAAGCCAGGCACTGATGTATAACTCAAAAGGCCAAGCAAAATACACTTCTCATGGAACAGCCAACAAACTACAAGCTCTGTATCCAAAATTGGCAATTTAAATCTACACAGGGAAAGTTATGTGTAATCAGAGTCAGGTTACTAAGGCATCTGATTCTGATCATAGTAATTACCTGATCATAATCATGTTCAGTTCATGCCTGTGGATTTGTGGTTGGCACATTTGCCTCACAACTCCAGGGTGGGGGGTTTGATTCCCACCATGTTTCGGGGGTTTCCTCTGGGTACTCCGGTTTCCTCCCCACAGTCCAAAGTTTGTGTTGTAGGCTGATTGGCATCTCTAAATCGCCCATGATGTGTAAATGGGTGTGTGAGTGTGTGTGCAGTTATGCCCTGTGATAGGTTGTCCCCCGCCTCGTGCCCCGAGTACCCGGGGAAAGGCTCCAGGCTCCCCGTGATCCTATGTAGGATGAGCAGTACAGAAAATGGATGGATGGATAGTTCATGCCTCTGAGGTTGCCAGATTTTTCTTGAGTATAAGTGTCTGAGACAAAAAAAAAAATAAGAAAGAAACGGGAGAGAAAATGTGTCCTGAAGACGCAGGCAGTGATTTTATTCTTTGCTGTTATATGTAATATGATGTAACATAAAAGTGAGACGATTTAAAAGCTAAAAATAAAAAAAAAGACTATAATATGAATGAGAAGATGGCAAGTACTGAAATATACATCTAATAGAAGTCTTAGTATATTGTGAATACATTGCTAATCATAATGATCACGTTAATGGGTTTTTGATTGTACTTTTTGACTTTTTATTTGTTTTATGTTGTCTGTTTGTAACTGTGAAATGACTTGCTGCTGCCAGATCGCTCTTGAAAAAGAGATTTGTATCCTGGTTTAGAGCCTTTCCTGGTTAAATAAAGGTTAAACAAAATAAATAAACAAAAATCACTGCAAATTTGCTTGAATTGAACAAAATCAATCATTATTCAGCAACCTATAAAATAACACTTGATCAAGCACATCCTATTATTTTGCATTTTATTTATTTGTTTATTTATTTATTTTCATGCTTCACAAACCTTAATGAAGCCACAAGATACTAAACTGAGGTCATGAAATTGTAACATGCACACACAGGATGTAAGCTATATGTAGATCTAGACTGTGCCTCGTTTTCACAATTATTCCATCTAGCTTAGCTCAGTTTACTCAAGCTTTATCAACAAACTATTTGATATACTATTTATATATGTTCCCAGTTTTGAGTATTGCTTTGCTCTTCTGATTTGTTTGATTTGTTTATTTAATAAAGCCCGCACCTGCATTCATAACAGATTTAGATATCTGATCTACCAACCTATTTTAGATTTTTTATTCCATATTTTTTTGCTACAAACATTTCCTTTCTCGTTTTTTAAAATGTCATACTTCCTGGTTAAGGTGGAATTCTCCCATTATTTCATATGTAATATGAATAATTAAGTAATTGCAGTTAAATCTGTACAGTGATTACACATATGCATTTTGTGGGAAGGGTATACATATTAAATATTTGAGGGGAAAAAACAGTAATAATAAACTAATAAACACAAATATAAATTTTGGAAAAGCCATTTTCCAAAATGGCTTCCAGTTTTATTTGTTTGTTTAAATATTAGCTATCTAACATGTTAGTTAACATTTTGAGAGGTAAACAATAAAGCTGTTGTTGATTAGTCTTAGGTAATGTTTTCCCAAAATTACTTGATATATTATCATCACTTTTAAAACCAGCATGGCAAACACACACGGGTAAGCATTGACGTTCCCGGCCCTCTAGGTGACCGCCAAGTTCAAGTAGAAACGGCCCTGAAAACCAGTGTGTGTTTTGAAATTGATGCAGATCTTTTTTTGTGAATCTCTCTTTTTTGTTTATACTTTTCTACTTTAACCTGAGTGAAGAATTTGAAGCTTTACTTCTTTCTTTTTTTTACCACAATATTTCTGTAGATGAGTAATTACACTTTTATTGAGGAAAGAATTTGAGCATTCTGCTAAGCGCTGAGCCATCATAGTCAAGCACAGGTTTGAAGGACATGTTTTAATTAATTCGTGAAGATGTGCCTTTATTATTTAACTCACATTGCTGGCTTTGAAGCAACAATATGAAAACTGGTCAGACATTTAAAAAAAAAAGATTAAAAAATAAAAAAAAAGTTCATGTTGTGTAATATGCTGGATATTTCACTTAATCTTTGACAGCATTCACTATGAGAGTCTATTATAGACCTTTGAAACACAGCAGAAACGGTAGAAAGAAATGAATGAATTGTTGGATATGATTATGTACTTTATACACAGATGCAAGCAGATTATGTGAATTACCGGTGTGTAGTTCATGCGTCCGAGGTTGCCAGATTTTTCTTGAGTAGTAGCCTATGTGTCATGTAAATACCGGTAAAGGACTAGAGACTACAGTTCCCATCAGCCATTGCACCTCACCCGATCACGTCACATGACTGTCTGCACCTGATTCACGTTTGGGGTTAATTAGCCCTTGTATATAAGTCACGATTTGCACTGCTCTCATTGTCTTTCGTTTCTCTTTCTTTGCTGTTGTTTTCTGTTGCTGCGTTAGGTTCATTTTTTACGTTTCCTAGTCTTTATGTTTTTTGCCTGAGTACCATAGATCCTGTTTTGTGTTTTATTTTCTTTATTATTAAATCTTTATCTGCACTTGCATCAGTCTTCGCCTCCGTCACATAACACTATGAGACATGGTTTTTCAGTAACATCTAAACCATGTCCTTTAAACACAAAGACCTGCCTTTAAGACCAGAGAATTAGAAATAGAAAATGCAGACTTAAGAAGGAAATAGCTTTTTTTTCCATTTGCTGTAATCTAACATTTAACTGCAAGAGACAGTTCAAAAAACACACAAAAATATGATGACACTATATGAATGAGGAGATGACAAGAATGGAAATAAACACCTAGTTGCAGTCTATATTGCCAATATATTGCTGCATGAACAGTCCTAGATGTAATTATCATATTAATCACTGCAAATTTGGTTGAATGTAACAATATGGCTTCAATATACAGCAGATTATTAAATAGCACTTGATCCAGTACATCCTATTATTTTATTTCATTTTTATTCTGTTCTATTTAATTTCTTTTGACACAGCCACCAGATCAAAGTCTTGAAATTAAAGTCATGTAATTGTATTTTCTCATCACACGTGATGTTTTTGCTATTTAGATTTATCAAATTAATTTAAATTTTATGTTTTAGTTTATTTGATGCTGTCTACTGTAGTGAAAATCTGACCATTATTTGAAGGATAAGCTGACCGAGCACTCATCTGCTACACTTAGAGTTTACTTTAATTTCTAATTTTCTTCTTAAAAAATTCAGCAATGTCTCCAATTATGATATTGTCTCCTCAGATGTTCTTCATGCAGAAAAAAAGTTTTTAAAAAAAAAATCTTGTTGTGGTTTAAACTAATAATTAATCAATATTGTCATATTTATGTGTTTAATACTGACACATTTTTTGTGTCAAAATGTATCATATTTGTGCCCTTTATCCTCTTTCCCAGTCCTGCAGTAACACACTTGGTTGAGACGTTTCACTTAAACCACCAGAGTACATCTTTCTCTTTCTGAGACCTTACATGTTTCATTCATCTGGGAAATTCCTGTTCCCTGGCATGTGATGTGTAAAGGAAGTCAGTTTGAGCCAGTGAAGTGTCACAGCACACTGGCATTTGGACAAGTCTTACTGCGGCATTATCCACGAGTCCGGAGACAGATGACTGCAAATTCTTTCAATATTTAACATTCAAGGATGGAACAGCGTGTCAGGCACAGAGTATACACTGCAGGAAGGTTGGATATTTTGAATCTTTCTTTGCATACTGAGTACAAGAGAGAAGCTTCTGCAAGAAAAGTACAAAGAAAACCGAAATGGTGCGAAATATACTGACAAATATTATACATGGAGATGATGTAAAATTGGAAGGTGAAAAGATTAGCATAATAATCTAATGTCTAATCTAATTTAACTTGTCATTTTGGCTAGTCACTAAGAAGTGGTATTCCTTTAAAGGCATGCCCAAGGTGAAAATACTTGTTAATGTATTCATTAGGCATTGATATTATGAACTTTATTATGATTTTTTTTAAAAATTATTTATAATTATTTAAGAAGAGACATTTCAATTTGTAGGACTGTTTATAATGCATTTCATAATTTGTTAGCAGAATGCATTGTGTTCATGTAATCAAGGAATAAAACACTTTGGGGCATGCTGTTATAGGAAAATATTCAATGATAGGGTGGTGTGAGGATGCGGAGTTACAGTTACCACCTGGTTGTTGATTCCTTTCCATTAACTGCACCCCCTGATGTGTTCTGCTATCACTTATGTTATAGCAGCTATAAACAGTCGTTCCCGCAACAGCCTCTCTTTTTTTTCTGTTAAATACAAAAAACACAGCTTGCTGTGTTATAGAAACCGCAAAGCGTAAACTCGTAAAACATTTACAGCATTTGGCAGACGCTCTTATCCAGAGCGACTTACATTTATACAGCTGAGTAGCTAAGGATTAAGGGCCTTGCTCAAGGGCCCAACAGTGGCAGTTTGGTGATGCTGGGGTTTGAACTCATAATCTTCTAAGCAGTGGACCAATACCTTAACCACTGAGCTACCACTGCCCTAAACATGAAAACTTAACTTATAGCTTTACCTCTGACTGTTCCAAAGCACTGATGCTGGAAACGCCTTAGATAAATGTAAAATAAACATCTCCTTTAAGAAAGATGTCACCCTGCATACTGTAATTCGTTACTCTGGAAATGATACCGTATTCGAAAGAGCATGTTTACTCTATATAAACGTCTTTTTCAGCTGTGCTACTGTCAAAGCTGCTGTTAGAGAAAATTAATCAACCTGTACATGTGATGTTGCATTTACCACATTAAACATTTAGCAGTGATTATAGTCTTTATCCAATCACTGTACATTATTTATAAAGGAAATGCGTTACTGAAGAATGTGGAAGTGATGTCTATGAGAACGTGTCTTACCCTAGTGGATTCTCAATCTGTGGATCACGGTTCAGATATGAACGAGTGGTGTTCTAGCAAAACAAAGAATTACAGAGGTGCATCGAGACAGAATTTACTGCTGCCACTGAGAGTAACCAATCAAAGTCGCTCTGCTCAGTTCCCACGGCAGCGTTGTACTGGAGCCTGATCTCACCGCAGAATTAAGGACAGCTGGATTTGAGCCGAACACGTATTTGTGAATCTGTGGGCCTCAAATCACAAACAGTCGAGTCTAGTGATACAAGTAGGAAAACAAGCTTGCCACGTTATAGAGAAAGCAGAAAGTATTACTGACTTTTATAAAGTACTGATAATGGAGACTCCTTCCAAAAAGTGTGACATAAACATCATGTAAAAAATGTGATTCCATTAAAGTAAAAGGAAAAAAAAAAAGTTTGTCATATGACTGAAAAAGCAGAAAGCTCAATTTCTGTTTCATAAAGGTTACTGGTCTTTGGAAGGCTTCTTCCAAATATGTGAAATAAACACCTCCTTACAGAACACTTCACCATACCAACAGTTGTTCATTGTTAACATAACATTTTTCATTGTTATTCTATTTAATATATTATCCATACTATCCGATTATCCATACTAGTCCTTGTGAATAAGCAATAAAATAGACAAGATAACTTACTAGATCAAGCTCGTTAACATAAACGTTGTGATTTGCATCCAGAACTACTGTCAGACCCGCTGTTACAGCAAATTAAACACCTGACCAATCAGAATCGAGCATACAACAACACTGGGCTATTATAATGACAATAGCACATTCCTGCTGTTAAATAAGTGGTGCACAATAAGTTCACACACACTGAAGCCCAAAAGCTATAAATAAGGTCATACTTTGGGTCCGGGTTCCAGGGAAATGCCAGCCGCGCTGAATGGAAACTGACTGTAGCCTAGTTGAAAAGGTCACATTAATATTTAATATGAGATTAAGTAGTTTAAGTAAAAAGACAAAATGTCACACACAATGCCAGCTGAAGAGGACAGCTGCCCCACAGAAACAACTCTCTTGAAATGTCATATGAAGAAAGTGACTCTCACAACGTACCCCAGCTCCAGAAAGACATGTGGCGTATAAAAAATTTTTATTCTCCCTATAAAAATGAGAGCAAAGGGATTAATTATCATTCAAAATGATTTGTCTATTTTGTTTATTCACAGTCTGATGCCGAATGTGATCTATAATGCAAGAATTTGAACAGTTACGCTTTACATTAGAAACATGTTGTTACAGAACCGGAAGGAGGGAAGCAGGATGCACTTGCAGGGGAAATAGGCAGTTTATTAGGAACATCCAAATGAACAGAACATTCAAAAACAACGGAACACTCAAAGGTGAAGGCCCATTTACCAAACCACAAAACAAAAATCAACAGAGTGTTCAGGCAAAAAATCCACAAACAACCAAGACAGTATTCCACAAGAATGACAGGGCAGTAATTCAAAAAAGGCTAGGCGATAATCCAAAAACTCACAGGGTAATAATCCAAGAGCTGACACAGCGGTATTCCCAAAAAATGGCAAGGTAGATATCCAAGAAATCTCGAGGCAATAATCCAAAGTTTAGGAAACGCACGGAAGACAAAACATAGAGGAATCTACAATTCCTTATCTTCACTTTACTCATTAGTATTCACGATAATTACTCTTATTACTTTTATTACATTTAATACTCTGCGAGGAAGCGGACACAAAACGGGGTTTAAATACAACAGGGTAATAAAGACAAACAAGATAAAACACCCAACACCTGGAAACAATAATCAAACTATAAACGGAGAACCAATGACAGAACATGGGCGGATACAGGACATGAACCAAAATAAACGGACCAATAAGGAAGCGGGGGCAGAGACATGACGTAAACCAAAAACAAAAGAGCACATGGCAACGTAAACAAAACCAGAGTTCATGAATGAACAGTCCAGAGATTTTTATGAATAGCGCTCGTGCTACTCTTCCTCGTAGCACGAAGCGTGGAATGCGGAAGTGCGCTACTCCGCTAGCCTCCGCTAGCAGCATAGCGAGAGGGAGATTCTAACACGTCTCACCAGAGGTATGTGCGAAATTGAAAGTTAAGAAAAGGATATTGTATATCTACACCACATGCTGTAAAATAAAACAATTAAAAATTGGGGGTCAATAAATATAACACGTGAATTTCAGAAAAGTTACTTAAAATGATTCTGTTATTAACTGCAGTGTGTGATTTGGGGTAAAATGCAGAATCGCTAACTAATTTTATTCAGTAAAACAAACACTTTAGAAAAGCCATTAAATGTTACTTACCATTGTGCGTATAATGTAATAAAAAATTTCAAGTAAAATCTACCACATGCAAAAGCCCGTAAAATGTACCTAATTAAATTATCAATCAGACTAGTACAGTAATCACAGCCCATGTTGAAGGAAACCTGCAGAAAACCAATTCTTTCTGGATTCTTGCGTTGGATATTTTGGACACATTGGGGACATTCACAGGACGTGACATTAAAAAGTGTGATATTCATAACAAGAGATATTTTTTCTTCTTTGACAAAAAATATAGGGTAAGTGTACCCATTAAGCCCACCAAAATCTAAATCTAGGTTTTTTTCGTAAATATTGACATGGTTTATACGAAAAATCATTTGTTACAATGCAAGATTTATCTCTCATTTGAAAATGTATTAATTAGTTGATGTACATTTTAGAATATAAAATTAAGATATTTTATGAATAAAGTCAGAAGTCTGGCATGGGCCTAATTGGTACTTTGGCACCATTTAAGCCCACGTGTGTTCCAAATAAACCCACAATCATGAATGATTCACAAAATATAAAAATTTATTGATTTTTATAGAAGTGAAACATATATATATATATATATATATATATATATATTCAGTGACAGTATTTAAAATATTCCTTTTTACTAATGGTTGCTAGTGCTCATCATCTGTACCAGTAACATTCAACATGAAAAACATAGGCCTACAGTATGCAAAGCAGAACACTTCATGAACAAAGAATGCAACCATTCGCAATTACTGTTTTGTTACTTTTGTTACTGAGCTGATTTCATTGATTTAAGTTTCTGTATGTAGAGGTTCTCTACTTCATTGGGGTTTGTCAGGTAAAAAGGGCCAGCACCTTTCAGGTTCGCCCTGCAAAGGATTAACCTGCACACTCAACATCTTCAATCTTCTCCCGCAAAGTAATTTTCTCACTGAAAACAAATGATACACATTAGCAGACATCTATTATATAATGGTGCTACACAGTATGTAATTTGTAGGCCTATCTAAATATAGTTGTAAATTGAGGTAGTAAGTGAGGTAAGGTAAAAGGTTAGTAAGGTAAAAGCAATGTTATCATTAAACACTTTCACTCAGAAAATTGATCAAAGTTTGTAATTAGAGGGATTCCTCACTGAAACACATAGGTTGGGCTTAAATGGTTCCACAGTGAGTAATGGTGAAAAAAGACAATGTTCTCCTTTAAAAATGTAAGATATGTTTACAAAGGCATGCATGAAGCTTAAATATACTCTTGACTAAGCATCATAGTAATTTTCATTGTGCCCACATTAAGAAATGTTATGTTTTTTTCATTCACAGTTAGCTTGTGTTGGCTATAATTTGCATGCATTTTGTGGCACTGTACCATTTAAGCCCATCTTTAAAAAAAAGTTAATTTATGAAAATAATCTGCTCCACAACACAATTTATGATGAACTTATTTGTAAATTAATGTAAAATGAATCAGAAAACATTTACTGTTTGTAGTTCACATGCTTAATTCGTTGGCAGTCTATCTTTCAGTAAGGCTATTTATATTAATACATGTATCTCTTATTTGACATAATATCAACGTACTTACCAAAGAAATGGCTGAAAATTGCAGAAATGTCTTGATTTCTGAAGAGTCCTTAAACACCAAAGTTTTGGGGTGACTTTGTGTGAGGTCCCCTGAGACAGCATGCACATAGGTGGGGCTAACTCAGCATTGCCAAATGTGATTGGTATGCAATAAAAAATGTCAGGGAAGTAACAAATCACTGGATTGGTTAAAATAATTAGCAGTATAAAATATGATTTTCTCTTTTTTTCATTTAACTTCAGAGTTGAAAGTGGGCTTAAAGGGTACATGGGCTTAATGGGTACACTTACACTACTTTCAGTTCATTTCTGAGTGCCAAATAATGCTAGCTTGATTTGTTGCTAAGTTAACAGAAACATCCCGGTTAATGCTAATTTCCGTCGTTTAGTGGGTTAGCTTAGCAGCTAGTTTAGAGAAATGAACATAGCAACCTCTCCTGGCACATTGCTACTCAGATTTCGCTAAAGTTAAGAGTCAAACATACTTGTACAAGCCCTTCTTAATACAGTGCTAATGAGCCATTGTAAAAATGGTCAGCTAACTTTTTTTTTTGTTGATAAATGTTTTATAACAGCAGCTCTGATAGTAGTTTTGGAGCGTGATTGGTTGGGCTATAACATTCTGGTGTGTGATTGGCTGGGTAATACAATTTTGGAGCGTGACTGGCTGGGTTATAAGATTTTGGGTTAAAATCCAGCTGCAAGGCAAGTCACAGGTTTATATTAATGCGCTCGGTAGAATATGGTGGACTTGGGGATTGAAACATTCCAGACATGTGCTGTGGTTAGAATACAATCAAAAGTCTGCTTTTTTAATATTATACCTCCTGGTTCCTGATTATTTTCCTATAACAGCATGCCCTGTCATGTTTTATCTCTTACATATCCAGCATCATATAATGTATCTCCTCAACACATTTCCTGTCCATACTCCAATGGCCTCATCAAATGTCTTTTCTGGAATCAGTGTCATTGTAAGGATTTTGTGCAGATATGATTAAAATCTAAAGTGTTTGTTGCTACAGTTCGTATAGGAGCCGAGGGAAGGCTTTATAAAAAGAAACAGCAAGTGCCCGAAAGTACCCTTGAAGAGAACAGGTAAAAGCGGTTTTATATAATGAACCTCACGCTTCACAACTCAATTTCTTCACTCTGGAGAAATGAAATTAACTCAATTTATTGGAACATGTAAATAATATTGCATAAAAAAATCAAACAGGTTGTCATCTATAAAAAAAAAAAAAACAATATTGCTTTAATATATTTACATTTACAGCATTACAGACACCCTATTCCAGAGCAACTTAAAGAGATGCTTTATAATCTTCATCAAACACATACACAGTACAGATACAGTATGCTGAAACCTTGTTAGAGGGAAGTCAAGGTTTTGTTTGTTTATTTATTTGTTTGTTTATTAACTAGTCCTCATTCAAATGCTCACTTGCATTCAGTAGATATAAATTGTAGGTGCCAGTATTTTTGAAATCAGTGTTCTGTACAAAATGTTCAGGAGATGCACATAATATTTTCAGCTGGCTGTGCAAAAGGACATCGTCAAAAATATGTGTGTATGTTTCTTTCAAAGAGTTGAATGCAGTGTCTGGAAAGGTCTTATTGTACTCCACAAAAGAAAGTCCAATTTTTCCATGGAGGAAAGCCTCTTCTCCATATTTAAATCAATGGTGTCTAAAATTTTTTATATCGTTCCTTTTTGTCAGCACCTCCTCCTCTTTGAAGAGTCAAGATGTTCCTCTATCAGCGCATATATGCAATCAAACTCTCCTCGTTGTCTTTGCAAGTGCTCAGCTGTTTTCTTCATTTCCCTTACACAAAACCCAATGTCAGTTTCGTCCCAATCCAAAGGGTTGTTCACTATTTTGTCGAAGAGATCAATCAAGGATTCATGTTTCCCTTTGACAGTGTTGACTAAACGAGATGTGTAGTTCCATGTGCAGGTGCAGCTCTGGGAAATCGCCTCTGCACGATGTTATCCAAGGCCTGAGAGCGCTTTGTTGAGGTGGTGAAGAAGGAGGCTAGGCTGTTTAAATTGGAAAAAAAAAAAAACTTGTAGTCTTCAGAGTGCTGCAAGCATGTGAAAGCACTGAATTGAGAACATGAGCACAGCAATGCACAAAACTTGCACAGGGGTATTGTTCTCGAACTTTTGCCTGCAAGCCATTTAGTTCACCAGACATGACAGGCGCGCCATCATATGTTTGGCCAACAAGCTTGGAGCCGAATTCCATCCCCACTATGGCAGCAAAAGTTTGTTCTGCTAAGGCAGCGGCTGATCGGTCAGTGCTCACATCAGAAAACCCCACAAATCTTTCTTCCACCACTCCCTCATTGGTAACGTACCTCCAAACTGTCGACAATTTATAGTAATGTTAATATCATTCATTAGCCAATCACCACACTCATTCTCTCAAATGGCTTGGGTATGCAGAACATTCGTGGCTTATATGGACTGCACGCCACTGATATGATATATATGTATGATATATATATATATAAAATGTTCTGCATCGATGCCGTAAAAGTAAACATGGTGCAGAAAGTACAGTACATCATTTGGAAGGACATTTTATTTTTTTTAAATCACAAAAAAGGAACAGCTGTAAATCCTGATTTTATTGAACCAATTTCATTTGAAAACATTTACACATGATTGTTGAATCTCAACTGAACTCAGATATTAAGAGTAAAAACAAGTAATGTTTATTAGTTTACAAATCATCATGTGTATTATATCGACATTATATCAGACATGGTGCTAATTCCTCTCTCCTAAATGCAAACACACACACAGCAGTGGGCTTTAGGCTTTTAATTAATTTCAGGAGTCAGTGTTGCTAAGCTGCTTTATAAAGGTTGAACTATGAAGCATTAAAGTAAACAGCGTACATGCAAACTGTGGCATCCTTAAAAAAATATGAGTTTCATTAATCTGTCACTACTGAGAGGATCAATAAACAAACTGAAGTGAATACTTAAAAAGCAAACAGACTAACATTGAGACAAACATATTTGTGATTAATCTCTGATTGAATAAATGCAGTGTCTGGAAACTGTTATTAATTGGATACATTAGATTTACTTTGCAATAAATCCCTGAAGTGCATTGCTGTTTCAAATGAAAGATGCAGTCACTGATGTAAATAAATAGGAAAATGTGTACTTTTATTCACTGGTTCTCATAAACAAGGGCGAGTCAAGTGAAACCTTAAAAGTGTGACATACAGTACTGTGCAAAATTTTTGGCAGGTGTGAAAAAATGCTGTAATGTAAGAATGCTTTCAAAAATAGACATGTTAATAGTTTATATTTATCAATTAATAAAATGCAAAGTGAATGAACGGAAGAAAAATCTACATCAAATCAATATTTGATGTGACCACCCTTTGGCTTCAAAACAGAATCAATTATTGTAGGTACATTTGCACAAAGTCAGGGATTTTGTAGGCATATAGTCAGGTGTATGATTAAACCATTATACCAAACAGGTGCTAATGATAATCAATTCAATATGTAGGTTGAAACTCAATCATTAACTGAAACAGAAACAGCTGTGTAGGAGGAATAAAACTGGGTGAGGAACAGCCAAACCCAGCTAACAAGGTGAGGTTGCTGAAGACAGTTTACTGTCAAGTCATACACCATGGCAAGAAGGGTGATTATTAAATATTGATATAGGGTGAATCAAATATTGATTTGATGTACATTGTTCTTCTGTTCACTCACTTTGCATTTCGTTAATTGAATTGTTAATTAAATAATTTAAGTTAAGAAATACTGTAGAGCAAAGATGCCTTCAAAATAATGAAATTAAATGGTATATATATATATATATATATATATATATATATATATATATATATATATATATATATATATATATATATATATATATATATACCATAAAGAGCAGTAAACAGTAGTAAATGAAACAAAGCCAATATTTGGTCTGACAAAAAAAAATTAAATAAAAATAAAAATAAAAATATTAGTCTCCGGTACAATTTTTGCAGTTTTATAAGGAAATTAGCTGGTAAGTTTTATTGAGCATCTTGCAGAACCAGCCACAGTTCTTCTGGACACTTTGACTTTCGCACTTGCTTCTTATTTTTTGCAGCAAAACCCAGCAGTCTTCATTGTGTTTTTTGTCTGAAAAGTGTCTCTTACGTAATATGTTGCTTTCTTTAATGACATACAAACATTTTTCTGTAATATTTAATTTTGTGCTAGAAAACGAATGTTTGGGAATCTCAAATGTTTTTTGTACTGACTTGGTAATGTAGTCATAAAATAAAAAATCTATAACAAAGTTTGTACTAAAAAAATAGGGTGCCTAAAACTTTTGCACAGTACTGTATTTTAATCTAAATATAACATCTAGAGCATGTGCTAAAATGTCTTTCAGAATATATCATCCTTTTACGAAAGCCATCTTATATTACATATTCCTCGCATTAAAGAACATCATTTTTGGCTATTCTCCTAGGTATTTTATTAATACTCTTTGCATGCACAGAAGCAGGAATGATTTGTGGCTATGAGTTTAACAATTTAACAATGTGAAAAGGATTTAATGGTCATGAGCATGAATAAGAGGCGAAGGTTCATTTCTAGGGCAGAGAATTAAAACAAATCAGCTTCGCTTCCAGATTCTCCAGCAGATATCTGAAAGAAAAAGAGAACAATGACACTAAAAAGTAGCTCAGCCTAACTTTGAAATGCATGAAAGTAATGTTAAGAGATAACACAGGGAAAATAGAAATGCAGACATTTCGGAAAAGGGAATATGAAACTTTTTTGCAGCGAGACAGGAAAATAGGCCCCGTTAGCTATTATGCTATCATTGAAAACAATACACATTACCCTCAAGACTTGAAAATCCATCCCATAATGTAGCTCACTGATGATTCCTGATGTCACTGGATAGAGCATTTCTTATGTGTGCATTTGCTGTAGTGCTGTACTGAATTATTAACAACCCAACAATCTCACGTTCCTTCTGTGGCGTCTCATGTCCAAAAGAGCAGGAAACTAATGTCAAATTAGGGCAATGTGTTGTCCCCAAAGCCTGTTCTTTCTGCCTGGAGGGTATTGTAATGTTCAGAGAGGGATTACTGAGAGTGCTAATTTACACTGTGTTAGCCAATTAACGTTTTCATTTCAATTTATTTATTTATTTATTTGGATGTTTCTTTGTTTTAATCTAATGAGACTGTATACTGTCCAAGGGTCAAGCTAGAGATGTAATGGTCCTGTCAATTCCAGAAGTATTGGTACCCTCATAACGTAATGAGTTATGATTTTTTTTTTTTTTGGGTGGGGAGAGTGGTTCATGATCCGGGTCAAGCTCTGTATGTTCTCCTCTGTCTTTCCCTTCCCTACATTTCCAGTACTCTCTCCGTTTGTGTGTGTGTGTGCGTGTGTTCCTGGGCGTGGCACTCCATGCTGAATCAGTGGTCTCACCTGCTACTCATCTACTCACCTCAGTATATAAACCCTGGTCTTTCAGCCACTCGTCGCCAGATTGTTCTGGCTTCCAGTGCGGTAACTTTCTGCCTTACACGCATTTTGTTTCTCGCCAGTGCTCTATGTTGTTTTCCCATGTTGCATTATCCTGTGTTCATTGTGTTTTGTCTCTTGCCCCCAGGTTCACTTCCCGAGTTTCCTGCTGTTCGCTTCCAGCTCAGAAGATTAGTGCTTTCATGGAGCAGCTCAACCAATTGGCCCAGGTGTCATTCAATCCTCCTTCGAGTCATGCCACCCCAGCAGCCCTTCCTGTCTCCCCATCAAATCCCCCACAGCGTGAGGCCCATGTCCTGATCCCTGCTGGCGATCTAGGGAGGTGCAGATCCTTCCTCCTCCAATGCTCCCTTGTGTTTGCCCAACGTCCCCTCACCTATGCCACTGATGATTCCAAGGTGGCATACATCATTGAAAGTGGACGAGATAAGGCCGACCCCGAGAAGATCCGAGCTGTAGTTGAGTGGTCCAGGCCTACCACCCTTAAACAACTGGAGAGGTTCCTCGGGTTCACCAATTTTTACCGGGACTTTATCTTTATCCGGGACTGTAGCCAGGTTGCAGCACCCCTTACCAGGCTGACCTCCACCTCCACCCCCTTCATGTTGAACCCTGAGGCTGAAGCCGCCTTCAAGAAACTCAAGGACCTGTTCACCTCTGCCCCCGTGCTAGTACAATCTGACCCCTAGAGGCAATTTATCATGGAGGTGGATGCCTCTGAGTCAGGTGTGGGTGCAGTTCTCTCCCAACGATCCGTCCCCGACCAGAAACTCCACCCATGTGCCTTTTTCTCACATCGCCTCTCGCCTGCAGAACGCAACTACACTGTGGGGAATTGTGAATTGCTGGCTGTTCAACTGGCCCTGGAGGAGTGGAGACACTGGCTCAAAGGGGTTCAGCAGCCATTCATCGTCTGGACCAACCATAAAAGCCTGGCATACATCCAGACCACCAAGTGCCTTAACTCCTGCCAAGCTTGCTGGGCCCTATTCTTTGGACGATTCAATTTTACAATCACCTACTGTCTAGGCTTGAAGAACGGTAAGCCCGATGCCCTCTCCTGACAGTTCTCCAGGGAAGAGGATACTTCGGGTCCTGACACCATTCTCCCTCCCACCTGTGTGGTCGGGGCTGTTATGTGGGAGATCGAGTCCACCATCTGGAGAGCCCAGCGCACCCAACCTGACCCTGGCAATGGGCCCCCGGGCCGCTTGTTTGTCCGTGATACTGTGCATTCCCAGGTCCTCCAGTGGGTTCACTGTTCCCGGTTTGCCTGTCACCCCAGTTCCCATCGCACCCTGGGCCAATTAAAATGACACTTGCCTGTACAGTCTGCGCCTGTAGCAAGCCCCTACACTGACCACCATCTGGGTTACTCCAGCCTCTTCCAGTTCCCAGTCACCCTTGGTCACATATAGCTCTCAACTTTGTCACCGGTTTACCCCCCTCTCAAGGCCACACTGTGATCCTGACCATCATTGACCGGTTCTCCAAAGCGGTCCATTTCGTGGCCCTCCCTAAACTCCCTACGGCCCGTGAAATAGCTGACCACCTAATAAACCATGTGTTCCAACTGCACGGCATTCCTTGGGACATTGTCTCGGACCGCGGGCCCAGTATATTCTGCCATGGGTTGAATATGCCCACAACTCACAAACCAGCACTGCCACCAGCCTGTCCCCCTTCGAGTGCTCATTGGGCTACCAGCCACCCCTATTTCTGGCCCAGGAGGATGACATCATGGTCCCCTCTGTACAGGCCCACCTCCGCCGCTATCGAAAGGTGTGGAGAGAAGCCCGCTCCGCTTTACTTCGTTCCTCTGAGCGCAACTGCCGCCTGGCAGACCGCCACCGAATTCCAGCCCCCCCCAGTACCAGCCATGCCAAAAGGTATGGCTGTCAGCCAAGGACATCCCACTCAAAACGGGGGCCAAGAAACTCTCCCTCCGCTATATCGGACCATTCACAGTTGAGAGCATAGTCAGATCCCTTTGCATTCACCCCACCTTCCACATCTCCCAAATCAAACTGGTACACGTCAGTCCTCTATGCCCTCCATCTGACCCCCTACCACCCACCCGGGTTGCAGACAGTCTGCCAGCATACATGGTGGAGGGTTAGGGACCAGAAAAGCGGACCTGGGTCCCCCGGTCCTTTATCCAGGACCCTGCTCTCATCATCATATTTAATAATATCAGCACCTTCACATTTACTATTTATGTGAAGCCTGTTCTACAGAGATTAACATTTCTGAGTTTCTTCTTGTAATGTCCAGCGAGGTTAGGGACACTTTAAGAGAAGTAAAAAGAACATTTCAAACTCCTTTATTGTTGTCTATGATTTACACCACATGTTTTCAGCAGGGTTCAAAGCTAGAAGTTGAGATGGTGCCTGCAAACTGCTGCTGCAGTATTTATATATATATATATATATATATATATATATATATATATATATATATATATATATATATATATATATATATTTTTTTTTTTTTTTTCCCCTGTGCATTTGGATTTACAGTCTCCTCCAAAACTATTGGAACAGCAAGGCCAATACTTTTGTTTGTGCTGTACAAAGACATATTGGTTTAAGACCAGAAGATGGATATGAGATGAGAGTTTAGGATTTCAGCTTTTATTTCCTATTACTTACATCTAGATGTGTTAAAGAACATAAAACATAGAACCTTTGGAATCAGAACACCCAATTTTTAGGCGAACAAATGTATAGGAACAGATAAGCCTTTAAGTAAATTAAAGTAAATAGCTCTTAATATTTGGTTGCATATCCCTTGCTTGCAATAACTGCATCAAGCCTGCAACTCACTGACATCACCAAATTGTTGGTTTCTTTGTTTGTGATGCTTTACCAGGTTTTTATTGCAGCCTCTTTCAGTTGTTGTTTGTTTCAGGTGTTTCTCCCTTCAGTCTCCTCTTCAGTTTGCTGATGGCATTACTGTGATTGGTCTCACCAGTGGTGATGAGTCAAAGTACCACCAGGAGGTGCAAAAACCATCCTTCTGGTGTAGCTGGACCAACAACATCGAGCTCTTCTTCTTTTCCTTTCGGCTGTTCCCTTCAGGAGTCGCCACAGCGAATCATCTGCCTCCATCTAGCCCTATCCCCTGCATCCTCTTCTCTCAGACCGACTACCTTCATGTCCTCCTTCACTACATCCATAAACCTCCTCTTTGGTCTTCCTCTCGGCCTCCTGCCTGGCAGCTCTAACCTCAGCATCCTTTTACCGATATATTCACTCTCCCTCCTCTGAACATGTCCAAACCATCTCAACCTGTCCTCTCTAACTTTGTCTCCAAAACATCTCACATGTGCTGCCCCCCTGATGTACTCATTCCTGATCCTATCCATCCTCGTCACTCCCAAAGAGAACCTCAACATCTTTAGCTCTGCTACCTCTAACTCTTCCTCCTGTCTTTTCCTCAGTGCAACTGTCTCCAAACCATACAACATCGCTGGTCTCACTACTGTCAGTGAGGAATCAGCCCAGAACTACATGGGAGGATCTTGTTAATGATCTCACGGCAGCTGGGACCATAGTCACCAAGAAAACAATTGGTAACACACTACGCCGTGAAGGACTGAAATCCTGCAGCGCCCGCAAGGTCCCTCTGCTCCAGAAAGCACATGCACAGGCCCGTCTGAAGTTTGCCAATGAACATCTGAATGATTCAGAGGAGAACTGGGTGAAAGAGTTGTGGTCAGATGAGACCAAAATCGAGCTCTTTGGCAACAACTCAACTCACCGTGTTTGGAGGAAGAGGAATGCTGCCTATGACCCCAAGAACACCATCCCCACCGTCAAACATGGAGCTGGAAATATTATGCTTTGGGGGTGTTTTTCTGATAAGGGGACATTACAACTGCACTGCATCAAAGGGACAACGGATGGGGCCATGTACCGTCAAATCTTGGGTGAGAACCTCCTTCCCTCAGCCAGGGCATTGAAAATGGGTCGTGGATGGGTATTCCAGCATGACAATGACCCAAAACACACAGCCAAGGCAACAAAGAAGTGGCTCAAGAAGAAGCACATTAAGGTCCTGGAGTGGCCTAGCCAGTCTCCAGACCTTAATCCCATAGAAAATCTGTTGAGGGAGCTGAAGGTTCGAGTTGCCAAACGTCACCCTCGAGACCTTAATGACTTGGAGAGGATCTGCAAAGAGGAGTGGGACAAAATCCCTCCTGAGATGTGTGCAAACCTGGTGGCCAACTACAAGAAACGTCTGACCTCTGTGATTGCCAACAAGGGTTTTGCCATCAAGTACTAAGTCGAAGGGGTCAAATAATTATTTCACTCATTAAAATGGATTTTTTTGTTGTTATTCTGTCTCTCACTGTTAAAATACACCTAGCATTAAAATTATAGACTGATCATTTCTTTGTCAGTGGGCAGACATACAAAATCATTCAGGGGATCAAATAATTTTTTCCCTCACTGTATACTCATAACTTTTGTACTGTGTGTTCGAAATTTAAAAGCCAGGCATCCTTGGATCCCCTGGGTTAAGTCGAGTTCAACACACCCTATATCACTGATTTCTGCCTAATTAGATTTTGCACCAGCTTGGATTTTGTCAAAAACTTGTTTTTTCACTATTCCTCCTGCAAATTCTGTCCAATCATCACCAAGTTTGGCAAATATCATCTTCAGAGGATGATTTTTAATAGATTTTTAACAATCTAAATGGTTTGCCCATAATGGGCCAATGAGTCTGATGGTGAAGCTGCCAAACAGGAAGTGAGGACCATGATCTGAGGCTATGCAATAAATTGACCACACCACCCACTGGTCAAAAGTTACAATAGTATGCTAAAAATGCTTACATCTAACTGCCATTTTTCTACTCCTCCTCCAAATCTTGTCCAATCTTCACCAAATTTGTTTCACATCATCTTGAGACATGTCTGAACAAATGTAATAAAATGAATTTTGATATTCAAAACTGTTCTCCTGTAACACATTGGCAATTGCAAAAAAATAGGTTGTGAGAGTGTATCTCAGCAATGCATCTATGTATCATCACAAAACTTGATTATCTTCTGGACCATGCCCTGAATTTACGTTTTGTGACTGCACCACCTTGTGCTTAAAAACTGTAACAACTTTCATTTTTTTCGTATATCATTTGAAGAGTTTGTGCTAAATTCATAGTTCTTTTTTCCTATAATTCTCTGGGGTATGCTGAAGTGAATGCATGCCAAGATCTGAAATTCAAGTGTACTTCCTGTCAACCATCTTGGATTTTGTCAAAAACTGTTTTTTCGCTACTCCTCCTACATATTATGTCCGATCAGCACTAAATTTAGCATACATCTTAGACCAACCTGGACAAAAATTATCTAAAGAATATTGATATTCCAAATGGTTTGCTCATAATGTCCCAACAAATCTGACAGTGAATACACCAAACACTGACACAAAACTTGGTAGGCATTTTCACTACCATGACCTGAGGCTATTCAACAAATTTTATGACAGTGCCACCTGCCATTTTTGCTACTCCTCCTCCAAATTTTGTTCAATCCGCACTAAATTTGGCTCACATCAACTTGAGACCTGTCTAAACATAAGTTATCAAAGGTTTTTCTCCCATAACGGACTGACAAATGCGTAAAACTACAAATTATTCTTGAATTCCTTTGCCTATAGTTATGGCTCTGCTTTCCTGTGATTGCTTGTGTAACATTTTTAGTGGTCTCTTATGTAATATGCTGCTTTCTTTAATGGCATACAAACATTTTTCTGTAACATTTAATTTTGTGCTAGAAAACTAATGTTTGGGAATCTAAAATGTTTTTTGTACTGACTTGATAATGTAGGAGTCATAAAATAAAAAATCTGTAACAAAGTTTGTACTAAAAAAAATAGGGTGCCTGAAACTTTTGCACAGTACTGTATATGATGAGTAAAATGATTCTGATTCTGATCACTTAATGATATTCATGATGTTATGCATCTTCACAAAATCCTATGGAGCACCAACCACAAAACACCCCCATCAATAATTCAACACCATATGATATTTTTATTATTATTATTATTATTATTATTATTATTATTATTATTATTATTATTATTATTATTATTTGTTATTTTATTTTATTTAGTTTTTTTAGCATGTCATTCTTGACACATGTTTGATATAAGGGCAAAAAAAGACTCATTAATTATAGAATCCTTATGAGAATGACTTGTGAACAGGCTTGGGGAATAACGGATTACATGTAACGGTGTTACGTAATCAGGATACAAAAAACTGGTAACTGTAATCCGTTACAGTTACGTCAAAAAAACAAAGTAATCAGATTACAGGTACATTTTGTAAAAAATGGGAATACTATCAGGATTACTTTTGCAGGGCTCCAGACTGCGCCTAAAACTAAAAAATATTAATTTGTGAATGATATTTTTGCTGAGATCGCCACTGGCGACAATATAAATTTACACGTTATGATTTAAAAATTGCGTGTACTGTCTTTTTAATTGCGTTCTGTGAGGAGGAGCCTCTCACATAATCTGTTGTGTTGACATAATAAAATGAGGTACAGAGCCCCAAAATACGCTCAGGGAAAGCCTGAATCAGCTTTCCGCCTCAGAAAGACATGTCTAAATGAAAAATATCAGACTATCAGACTTCAAACAATCCTCACCTCTGTCGAGCACCAATGCTAATGGTACACCTGCTAATAAAAAAAACAGACTCCATTGTGCCAGCATGAGAGAGATAGAAAATGACAGAGACACAGAGGATCATCTTTCCGTGTCAATCAATGAGCGCCCAAGTAAAAGTGCAGAAAGGCATTTTAAGACTTCTTGGATTCAAGAGTTTGCATGGCTCAGGTATGATCATCACACACAAAATTTTTTGTGACTTTTGTTCCAAAGCGGGCAGAGAAATAGCGGGGAAAATGGATTTTATTACCGGAACGAACCATTTCAAGAAAGAGATGTGAGAAAACAGGGCGATAGTCAAAAGCATAAAAAAGCTCGTGACTATGTAATCACAGAGAGCTCCAAAAAACACCGTTAGCACAAGCAGTGTCTCGTGCATGTGAACTACATGACGAGACCGAATGGAAAGAGCTTAAAAGTAAAATTTAGCACCGCCTATATGATTGCATGTGAAGAGCTGCCTTTCACCAAATTTACCTCTCAGATATTACTAATGAAGAAAAATGGACTGGATGTGTGCAAGACGTATGACAAGGACACAGCATGTGCTTTGATGCAGAATGCATCTAGTTGAGATTTTGCTTGTCCTACCAATTTTGGCTGCTCAGTGCAAACGTGGCTTTTCAGCTCTAGACAGGATAAAATCAAAAGTACGCAATTCAACCTTGGAAGACTTGATCAGGATCAGCACAGAGGCCCATCACTTGAACAGTTTGATCCTGAACCATGTGTCAAACTCCACTCAATGGCCAAGTGATGCTGACATAATTATGATCAGTGACACTGACTCAGATTCTGTGTAAAGAACAATTCTTTGTGACTGTATATAGTTCTCAAGTTATAAAAGACATTCAGTTCCCACTTTAAGTGAACTTGGATGAAAATGCTGACGCTGTAAAATGAGTCCAGACGTACACACACATGACAGGATGACTGAAAGTAAGTGTTTTAAAATTTTCAAATGTAAGTTCATTCTTATGTGGCACTTAAAACAATCATTTGGCGCCTGTTTTTTTTTTTTTTTTCTTAAATTTGTTTATTTATTAGATTTGTTTGTCTGAAGCCCTGCTTTTGGTATAACACAATATAGACAGCTGCATGATTATAGTTCTGGTTCTCTCTTGCCAGTTGTAACTCACATGAACAACCAATTTATTTATTTTATTAAAACAAATCCAAACATTGTCCAACACAAAAGTATTTAAGATCATTTTGCTTTTCTCTTGACTTTATTTACATATGTGACCTTGAAGTAATCCAAAAGTAATCAGATTACATTACTTTCATATTGTGATACTTGGATTACGTTACCGATGAGCTTTTTTATGAAGTAATTTGTAACTGTAACGGATTACATTTGTAAAGTAACCCTCCCAACCCTGCTTGTGAAGCTGTCTAAAGTTGACTAATACTACACAGTAGTCAGGGTTACTCCAATAAGAAACAAATTCAGCTGTGTTAGAATGAGAAAAAAACAAAACAGCCGTTTTTACGTTGCCTCTTTCAGTTTCATAAAATGTGAGAGGAGGAAAGACCATGGCATTGCAGTAGGTCCCTCTGACATAATTACACTAACTGAAATATAAAAGCTCACACAGGTAAACTGTATGATGAGGGACCCGCTGACCTCGACCCGGAGAACCTGAACTGGAACTTAATTTTTAATTTCTTCTTCATAGAATCCAGACAATAGTAATTTGTCACGTCAGCCGGCAATCATGTTGTCCTCAGGTCAGGGTCAGAGAGAGAGAGGTCTCGTTATCAGCCAGTAAGATTGATTAATTTGTGCTTCAAATGCATAACATGATGGATTTTAAAAAAGAATAATATAGATATAATGATTTTACGCGTTGTTTATTAGTGCTACTGCAATAGCTTAACATCTTACAAGCTATATGATTTAAAATGTACTGACATTACAACATTGCTACTGAGAAATGTATTTGAAGTAACACCTTAGCTACTTCTAGAGACATTAAACATGCCAAACGTGTAGGTGGATGAAATTCTGGTTAATCTCTAGTTATATTATATTGTTAAAATATCGTGTGATGGGGAATTACTGATATTAATGATCCTAAATCTGATTCTAACGTCATTAATATTAAATCTGATTGTGTTAATAACAAGCCAAAATGATCCACTTGACATTTGCAGTATAACAAGGTACATTACATAAGTAGTTTAATGACTTTACAATGAAATGAACGTTGCTTAATTTCGATAGTACTTAATTAAGCTTAATTAAACTATAAGTACTTCTCTGGGATAAAAGGATGATTAATAATAGAGATTTATAAGATCGCAAAGTTCAACATGCTCCCCGGTGTATTTTATGATTTAATTTGTGTATTTTGCCACAAGCTGGACAGTACGACAGCGTCATAAGATTTTAAGAAAAAAAAAAAGTCATAATGTGTGATATTACCAGAAGAAAAACTTGCAAGGTTTCTAAAATAAAGTTGTAACATTTGGGGGTGAAAGTCATAATATTACAAGAAAAGAAAAGTTGTAATATTTCAAAAATAAAGTCATAATATTTCATGAAAAAAGTTATAGTACTACAAGGAATAAGTCTCAATATTTTGAGAATAAAGTCATCAAGTATTAAGACAGAATGGTGCATATCAGAGCAACAAAAATAAATAAATACTTAATCTTCTGGCGCTTCAACACCAGGTTACTGTTAGTATTAAAATTTCTAAGTAAAACAACTGTGCAAGAAATTGTGTTTTATTTAGAAAAAAAAGAACCAGGTGAACTTGGAGGAAATTGTCTGTTTTGTTGAAGGAGAAACTGAAGTAAGTGGTCACCTATAAGACTCTTGATGGTTACATCTGCACCCTAATAGATATAACTCCGGCAAACTCAATACACTAAGTGATCAATGTGTTAGGGTATATGGACCTGCTATAAGGCTTAATTTTTTGTATGAGTCCATATGTTACAATGCATTGTGGGATTACCATTCATCTACACACCCTCGTCGAATGGCACGCAGATGTAACCATCCATAACCTTGAAGGTGACCACTGCCTGTGATGTCTCCTTCAGTAAAATAAACGACAACTTCACCAAATCCTCAACGTCCCTCAATTTAACACACAAACATTATATGTACCTTTTTTGTCATAGTATTATGACTATTTTCACAATATAATATGACTTTTCTTGTAAAATCCTGTATTTTTTAATTATTTGAACTAAAACGCCATTGTATAAGAGTATTAGAAAGCTAACTAAATGACGCAGCGATAAATAAACACACCGAGGGCAAACAGATGCCCCAGATGAAAATAAACACCTTGTGTTGGTCACCAGTAATGGTTACATCTGCAGAATAACAGCTGGCCCTGACGCATTAAGGAATATGGACTCATTATAAGGCTTAGGTGTATCATACAAGTCCATATGCTATAGCACTCTTTCAGTGGCACGCAGATGTAACTATCGATAACCTTGAAACCTTGAAGGTGAACACTGCCTGTGATTTCATCTTCAATTAAAGAAACAAGAACTTCACCAAATCCTCAACATCCCTAAATATTAACACACAAATGTTATATGTACAGTATGTACTATTTTGTAACAGTATAATGACTTTTTTCTTAAAATATTAAGCCTTTTTTTTCTTGTAATATCAGATATTATGACTTTTCTTGATATGTCTTTTCTCAAAAATGTGTATTTTTATTTTTGATTTATTTTTTATTTACATCATCATATAACATTGTTAGAAAGTTAACCTAAAAGACACGGCAATAAATATACACACCAAGGGTGAACAGATGCCCCGGATGTAGAGAGAAACACCTCGTGTTAGTCATTATCCAGCTATGATGAGTTCTCTAGCGTAACAACTGGGTAACATTCAACAATTCACTTCACTTCTCACCAAATTAGAGAACAAATAAATACCTCAGCTGTATCCATATCCTCAGTCTATTTTCCTCTTACAATGTTATATTGATTCTCACTTTGATTCACTAGTCTCTGTTTTATTCTTTCTCCTCCCTGATTGGCTGTTGGCTCATACCTGTCACCATGAAGTTGGACTTATTTCATGCCTAAAGTTGGGCCGTGATAATGTTTTATATATCTGAGCTAGCATATCGTGTACAGTATGGGTACAAATGTATAAGAAAGCTGCCACTGGCTGAGATAGACACATAAAAGGGACCTAAAAAAAAAACACAAAAACACTTTGTGTTATTCACTAGCTGGTTATCATGAGTTCTGCAGCTAAACAACTTCAGAACTGGATAATGATACAAATTCCACAATGAGGATAATTCAACTGATGATCAGTCACTAGCTTTCCACTAAATTAGAAAATAAATAAATGCCTTACCCGTCTTTACCTGTCACTCTAAATCTGCTTCTAATGGTTTGTTTTTAGCCACTGTTGTTGCTCTTGAGACTGTAACACTAGCAGCTTTTCAGGGAATGAGAAGTTAGCATTCTTGTTCAGGATCAGGCGATTGAGGAAATATGTGATTAGTGAGCTTGGACGAAATCTGCTTATGCCTCACTGTAAATGTTTAATGCTAGGAAAAAAAAGTTAACTTTGGGGCTTGATATGTTCAGCAGTAGTAAGGCTGCTGCTCTGTCCACGCTGTTGTAATCATTAATCAGAATGATAAATGCAGGCCTCTCGTGTGGAGAGAAAAAGTATTAAAGTTGTGGTTGCATGTTCATAGTTTTGTATTTTTTATGACTCATCTAACAAATGCCATAACTTCTGCTGAATGGAGACAGTATGGATGTGTGAATTGCTATGAAACTCCTGGGATATGCACGTTGAACAGCTCTGAAAATAGATAATACTGTAGGAGGTATATTAACTTATACCAGAGCATTGTTGAATTACCCAGTCTGACTGGTCATAAGGTGTTGATTAATTTTCTGTAATATCAGCCCTGACAATAGTACAGCTGCAAATCACAGGTTTATATTAATGCAGTCATTCTAATATGTTATTGTTACTATAGTAACAGATCACACACAGGGACTTGGTGGATGATGTGCATAATCTAAGCATAAAAGCAAATGAATTTAAAAATGTGCTGTAATATATATATATATATATATATATATATATATATATATATATATATATATATATATATATATATATATATATATATATTTTTTTTTTTTTTTTTTTTTAATTAAAAAAACATATAAATCATTGATATGGTGATTTTTTTTCTTTTATTATCATTAACATTTATGAAAGGAGTCTCCAGTGTCAGTGCTTTGTAACAGTTGATAGCTTTTTATCAGTTTTCTGTATAGAGGTGTTTTTCATTTCTGGTTTCTCAGGAACAAAACAAGACACACTTGGTTTGGTGTTGTTTTTTTGTTGTTGTTGTTGTTGTTGTTGTTTTGTCATACTAACTTCAAGAAAGATTAAAAAAGAGATGGCAGTGAGGGTATGACTGATTATAGCCACCAAAATGTAAATAACAGGAACTAACTTGTCCACAACATTAAATGTAACTGTAAATGGTTAAAAATCACAACTAATAATTTATTATTAAATTACAAATTGTAATCATTAGCAAATAAATCAGTGTGGTGTAAGAGGAACAAAACACTTACAGGAAAATAATCCACATCAAACTACTCCATTGTGAATTAGTTTCCTATAAGCTCACACTCCTGAGTGTTTTATTCCTTATTTATTATTAGTCTTAGATTATAAGGAGCGTCCGCCATACAAGTTGAGTTGTTACTATAGAAACAATAACATATTAGAATGTGTGCATTAATACAGTAGGTATAGAAAATAATCAACCCCCTTTAAAATAATCACATTTTGTTGCTTTTCAGCCTGAAATGAAGACAGACACGTTTTTTGTTTTATCCAGCTGTATTTACTCAGTGCAACTTATAACATCCAAGTGAAAGATATAACACCAACATGTCAGAAAAAAAATTTAAAAATAAAAAAGCAGAATCAGAGTTGGAGAAAGGATCACCCCCCTCCTGAAAATGACTTGTAAACTCAATGAGGTGTAGCTAATCACCTTCTCAATGGCACACAAAGCCATTTGACTTTCAACTGTGATCATCTGTGGTCATTTTGATTAGCTCAGCATGAAAAGAGCTTTCTGAGAGGAGCATTTTGTAGTGCAACTGAAGCAAACTATGGGTGGCAAGGCACTGTCAAAAGATTTCCGGGATAAAGTTGTGGACAGGCACAAGTCAGGAGATGGATACAAAAAAATTTCAAAGGCTTTGTCAATGCCTAGAAGCACAGTGAAGTCTATTATTAAGAAGTGGAAGGTATTTGGTACAACACAGACCCTCCCTGGATCAGGAGGTCTCTCAAACTGGATGAAAGAGCCAGGAGGAAACTGGTCAGAGAGGCTACCAAGAGGCCTACAGAAACTCTGAAGCAGTTGCAGGAATTTATGACATAGAGTGGTCATTGTGTGCATGTGACAACATCACAAATTCTCCACAAATGTGGCTTGTATGGGAGGGTTGCAAGAAAAAAGCCACCCACGACTGAGCTTTGCCAAAACGCACCTTGAAGATTCTGAGGCCACATGGAAAAAGGTGTGATGGTCAGATGAGACTAAAATTGAATTATTTGGCCTCAACACCAAACGATATGTCTGGCGGAAATCCAATACAGCTCACCATCCAAATAACACCATTCCTACAGTAAAGCATGGAGGTGGTAATATCCTGTTATGGGGGTGTTTCTCTGCAGCAGGGACTGGAGCACTTGTCAGGATAGAAGGAAAATGGATGGGGCAAAATACTCTCAAATTCTTGAGGAAAATCTGCTGCCCTCTGACAGAAAGTTGTCAATGGGAAGAAGGTTTACCTTCCAACATGACAATGACCCAAAGCACACAGCAAAACTGACCACACAGTGGTTGAAGGAGAAAAAGGTGAATGTCCTTGCATGGCCTAGTCAGAGCCCAGACTTAAACCCCATTGAAAATCTGTGGAATGACTTGAAGACTGCAGTCCACAAACGGTCACCATCAAATTTAACTGAACTTGAGCAGTTCTACAAAGAAGAGTGGGCAAATATTGCAAAGTCTAGATGTGCAAAGTTAGTAGAGACATTTACATTTCCCATTAGACTAAAGGCTGTAATTAAAAAATTAAGGCAAATTAAAGCAAGGGGGTGATTCTTTTTCCAACTCAGTGATTCTGTTTTTTTATTTTTATTTTATATTTTTTTTCTGACATGTTGGTGTTATATCTTTCACTTGGATGTTATAAGTTGCACTGAGTAAATACAGCTGGATAAAACAAAAACTGTGTCCGTCTTCATTTCAGGCTGAAAAGCAACAAAATGTAATTATTTTAAAGGGGGGTGATTCTTTTCTATACCCAATGTATAAACCTGCACTAATGTCAGAGCTGCTGCACTTTTAGAAAATAAAACAATACCTTCTGACCAAACAGAATTGAAGAAGAAAAAGAAGAAGAAGAAGCCTTTATTGGTCACATACATATACAATACAGCACAGTGAAATTCTATTATTCGCATATCCTAGCAGAATTCAACAGCACAACACGAAGAATATGGACTCCTCTATTTCATTATATCCATGGTTGTAAAATATATATACAGTCCCCTCCGAAAATATTGGAATGGCAAGGCCAATTATTTTGTTTCTGCTATACACAGAAAACACTTGGGTTCGAGATCAAAAGATGAATATGAGACAACAGATAAGAATTTCAGCTTTCATTTCCTGATATTTACATCTAGATGTGTTAAACAACTTAGTACATGACACCTTTGGTGGCAGACCACCCAATTTTAGGTGAGCAAAAGTATTGGAACAGAGTCTTGGAAGAGTATTGGAGAGTATTGGAACAGATAGTCTTAAAGAAGATAACACTTTATATTTGGTTGTGACTCACTGACATCACCAAACTGTTGCATTCTTTTTTGTGTTGCTTTTCCAGGCTTTTACTGCAGCTTATTTCAGTTGTTGTTTGTTTTGGAGTCTCCTCTTCAGGAGGTGAAATGCTGCTCAACTGGGTTAAGGTCTGGTGGTTGACTTGGCCAGTCTAAAACCTTTCACTTTTCCCCCTGATAAAGTCCTCTGTTGAGTTGGCAGTGTGTTTTGAATCATTTTCTTGCTGCATGATGAAGTTCCTCCCAATTAGATTGGATGCATTTCTCTGTAAATTGCAAGATTGTTCCTGTAAACTTCTGAATTCATTCTGCTGCTACCATCATGAGTTACATCATCAATAAAGATTAGTGAGCCTGTTCCAGAAGCACCCGTGCAAGCTCAAACCATGACATTACCTCCACCATGCTTGATTTTTGAGCTTAGATGTTTTGGATCATGAATGTATCCTTTCTTTCTCCACACTTTGGCCTTTCTATCACTTTGGTAGAGGTTAATCTTGGTTCCAGAACCTTTGTGGCTCATCTCTGTATTTCTTTGTAATTTCCAGTCTGGCTTTTTGATTCTATATTTCTGCTCTTGAAGTCTTCTTCAAACAGTGGATTGTGATACCTTCACCCCTGCCCTGTGGAGGTTGTTGATGATGTCACTGACTGTTGTTTTTTGGTTTTTCTTCACAGCTCTCACAACGTTTCTGTCATCAACTGCTGTTGTTTTCCTTCGCCGACCCATTCAGTGTCTGTTGCTCAGTACACCAGTGGTTTCTTCTTTCTTTTTTTCAGGACCTTCCAAATTGTTGTATTGGCTATGCCCAATATCAGGGAATGAAAGTTGAAATTCTGATCTGTCATCTCATATTCCCCTTTTGATCTCAAACCCAAATGTCATCAGTGTATAGCATAAACAAAAGAATTGACCTTGCCATTCCAATACTTTTGGAGGGGACTGTATATGTATACTCCTGTGAAGAGATGAATATATATATATATATATTTTTTTTTTTTTTTTCCAAATTTGAGCTGCTGGTTATACATATGGTGATTAAGTTTAGAAAAAATGTCAAAACATAATGAAGGTAAATTACAAAGCCGAGCCTGGAGGTGATGTGAACAGCTTGAATGATTATGATTACTGAAACAACCCATGTAATGAAGCTGTATTCACAGAGCAACATGTGACATTACCCCAATGATCTCATTTGAAAACAAGGTTGGTACGGCATTAAACAAGATTAAATACGGAAATGAACATGTAAATGTTTGGACAATGTCTATGCACTTAGAGTGAGAGAAGAGAGAATAATAAATTAAACAAGATAAAAATGTTTACCTCACCCTGGACTGTAAAATGATGAAGGATTCAGAGAGATATACTGTAGCTTATCCAGCTTTATCTTGACTGATTGTTAGTTTGCAAATCTGCTGATGTACTTTGACTTGAGTCATATTAGGATATGCCGAGTAGATAAACACCTGCTTCAGGGCTGCGAATATCAGTCGCAAAAAACACGAAAAACATTATACCATGTAATGGTTTATAAAAGAAAAGAGACAGATGAGTTAGGGAATAAGATGAACTAGACTGATGAGACAGGCGAATCGTCCTGACAGATTCATGTCCTTTAGAGGTTTGTGTTTGGTAAATTTATCACCAAGGGCTGCATTTTTAGTACGGCTAAGCTTGTCCATCTTATAAAAATAAAAAGACATCAATAAGGTTTCAGTTTTGTATGGAAGCCCGTTTCCACAATGGAGAAAATAAAAGGAAAAAAAAGCTAATTGCGACTTTGCAAATTTATTTCTCACAATTTCCACTTTATTTTATTTTATCTCTCAATTCTGACTTTTTTCCTTGCAATTATGAGTTTACTTCTGGCAATTCAGACTTTATTTTTTGCAATTTTGAGTTTACAGCTCACAATCCTGACTTTTTTTTCTCTCACAATTTAGACATCCACTTGACGTAGTACCTGAAATGTGACTAACTTCAGGTAATGAGCTCATGCTAGTGTCTGGTTTTCCTTGTCTTGACTAGCTGATGAGTGTTGCTCTTATTCTTATAGAGAATGATTGATGCTTTGTCGGTGCATTCTTTGTAACTTACTAAATGTCAAGTGGGCGTCTAAATTGCAAGAAGAAAAAGGCAGAATTGTGAGATGTAAACTCATAATTGTGAGGGGAAAAAAGAATCAATTTTTTTTTACCATAGTTTTGGCATCCACATCAGATTATTTGCTTTTATGAAATGTTTTAAGGTAGATTAATTTGGATTTTTTTGCGATAGCACCACCAATGCTCATAAAATAATACATAGAATGGTATGCAGAGAATCAAGGTGCAAACCTGGGGCTGATATCTTTCTAGCCCAAACTGTAGATTCATGCAGATTCATGACAGTTTTTTGCTTGTGATTCCTTATTTGTAAGTCGCTTTGGATAAAAGCGTCTGCTAAATGAATAAATGTAAATGTAGTTGTGTCTACACAGAGTGACATGCCCCATAGAGTTGATTTCCACTTGGAATGATATTTTTCACACAACAGCCGGTTGTCACTGAGCACATGTGTTCACATACACACACACACACACACACACACACACACACACACACACACACACACACACACACATAACTTTAAATCACTTTTGGCCCTGAATTTTTTTTTTTCTTTTTTTGCTTTGTTTTGTTTTTTTGCCACTTCAGCACAGCTCTCATATCTGATGATAAATGGCCGCACACCCACACAAAACAGGAACCTCTTTCAAGAAATTAAACACTTCACCCAGTACAAAAGGAAGTAAACAGAAACAAAAAGTTCAGTCAGCTCTGTAAATGTGTGGAGGCAGCGAACGTGAACGCACGGTTAATTACTTTATCCACTATGTCATTATAATCCATTCCAGAATTTACGTAATTTGTTTATGGCCGTTTGAATATGCTGATCGTGTTTGTCTCATCTCAATTAAACCATTAGCCATGATGTGAAATTGTGTAAACAATGTAAAACAAGCAGCTGGGAAACTGGGGCATGCAATGGAAGTGTACGATTGTGAATTCAGAGAGGAAAAAAAGGTTAAAAAATGCATAAACGCAATCAGACTGCAGCTCCATCAAAGAACCACTCGGATCCAGATCTAGCAAACAAATCGAAATGATCTGTCTCATATGCTTTAAACTGTACAGAGCTGTCAACAATATAAATATTCACTCTCACAACACAGCTTTACAGAAGTCTAAACCTCATAATAACAAGCCAAAGGTGACAGTTGTGAGTAAAAAACATCCTTGAGACAAAATAAGGACAAATCCTTGAGGAGACTCAATAGGGGATATCTAATAATCAACTACACATGAACTCTTTTTTTATAGTGCACTTCAGAATTACCATTAACCTTTGTAAAAAATAAAAAATAAAAAAGCAAAAAATATTTGCTGGAAAAATAATATACAATTTAACATTTTTTTCTGAAACAGTACTGAGTAGTAGTAATAATAGTGTAATTTTTTTCTCATACACACATGTGGTGAAATGAATGACACCCCGAAGAAAAATTTAATAAGGAATAAATTGTGTAGCTGTAAATGACACAAAGCACTACTTTTGGTGCACACCAAACACTTGAACACCCACAGTGAAGCATGGTGGTGGTAGTAGCAACATGTTTAGAGTTAGCCTTGACCTTTTGTTTGTTTTGCTGTCTAATCTCTTCTTTACCTGCCCACTGGTTGGTTTCCTCTAGGCAGAGTCACGGTTGCGCCATATTCCATTTTTAAATTCCAATAATTAATTTAATGTTAGTTAATGAGGTTCTGAATTTTAATGCTATTTAAAAACCTGTGGCCTGAAATACAAATGTGCAAACTGAACAATATAAAGAGAGCTTGAAATATTCTGCAAACAAATCTCAGGAAATTAAACAAGCACAAGTGATTCACGGGATTTCATATGAATGAAGTCATAAGAAAAGCTATATCTGTTAACCCTTTCATATGGTTTTTTAAAGACTTGGCTTGTCCATACTTTTGCAAATTTGCAATTCTGAGAGTGTGTTCCAGATTATCGCTGCTGAACACGCTTGTTAAAATAGAAGGCAGTCTTCTCAGAGCTTGGTTTATATGCTGGCTTTACCATTGAATTCCCTGAATCTCTGTACTTCCTTCTGCAGCCCCTACAAATGGTTTCCACTGCCAGGGGGATTTGCAGTGCCCCAGTGGGACGAGCAGAAAGCCGAGGTGCTCGCAGGTCCTGTTTCTGAATAATGGCTGTACAGGGAATGCAAACAGTACTGCAGTATGTCTATGTAATGCTAGTTAATAGCTTCCCCTTCTGCCTGTTCTTCTCTTAATTACTTCTAATTGGAACCATAATTAATCTGTTTTGTGCTTTTATTTTCTTTTGACCAAACAAGAGTGGAGTCCATTATCATAATAATAATGATCTGCGAGTCTCCAGAGAAGCCCTGTCATGTGTCATCCAGGCAAAAAAATTCAAGCCTGGCACGGCTGGAGAAATGTCCTTTTAGCGGCAGCTAATGATGGAGGATAAACTATTTTCCACTTGAGATAATGTCCCTGGTTAAGAATTCCAGTGTTGTGCAATAATATGACAAACAACAAGACCATGAATAATAAGATAGATCAACATGCTTGTCTTCTGTAAGCCTTTCCTGTAAGCTGTTATTTTCACATATATAAGAATATTTGGTAATACCACATCTATTATGAACTATGAGCACATTCATAACATGTTATGATTCCACTGGCCATTATTCATCTTCAGTAACTGCTTTTTCCTGGTCAGAGTCAAACTGGGGACACTGGAACTGTGAGGCAGCAAGGCTACCTGCTGTACCACTGTGACACCTAGGCATTATACGCATCGTGTAATTATTTATGAACACGCACTACCCTTTATAGCAAACGTTATTATGCATTATGAACTCTTAACACAAGGAATTATAAGTAGTGACACTTGTAACATATACTGTACATTCAGTTACTTTAAAAAAATATAATTAATACATTTATAACAGTTACAAAAAGTCTAATGCATTCATAAGGCGCTATAAACCTCATTATAGTTACTTATATTGCAGTTTGTTGCATTGTTTACAATGCATTTATAAAATGTTTAAAGAATGCATTATAAGTAGAGCTTATAACACATTATGTCACCATTATATCTTCATATGATGCCCTATGCAAAGTGGGGCTTGGTGATATAATGTGTTCTGAACACAACTTATTGTATAATCCATCATGTTAACAATTCATAATGCATAATAAAGATAGCTATAACGTGTAATGCATTTTCATTTCATTTCAATTTATTTTAACAATGTGCATAATGCTTTATGAATGCATTATAACATGATATGAACGTGTTCAGAGTTTATTACAGATATGGCCTCCATAAAAAGTCTTACCAAAGTTTGGCTTAAAGTACAGTGCATGTTCATAATTCATTGTAAACGTGTATAATATCATATAAATGCATTATAACATGATGTGAACGAGTTCATAGTTTATTACAGATATGACTTTCATGGAAAGTGTTGCCAATGTTTGCCTTAAAGTACAGTACAGTGTAGGTTCATAATTAATTAGGGTATAAAGCCTTATGGAAGCATCATAACATATTATGAATGTGTCCGTAGTTCATTGCAGATGTGACCTTCATAGAAAGTGCTAACGAATATTCTTATTTAAAAAGACCGTTTACAGTAAAGTGTCTAGTGAATGTGTCATGAAACATACAAGCATACTGACCCATCTTATTTTTCATGTTCTTTACATTTCCTAATATATTATAATTATAATTATGCATTGCTATAAGGCGCGATGCATTTTCATAACTAATTGGAACAATGTGTAAAATGCTTTATGAATAAATCATAATGTTTGAGGCATGAATGCATTCGTAGGTCATTATACATATAGCCATCATAGAAAGCATTAGCAAATATTTGCATAAGCATTTAACAGGAAGATGTTACAGGTCAAGCTGGCCATGTTTTAATTCTTTACAAGTAGCGTCCCTTTGATTAATTATTTGCATACACTGCTTGCTTACTAAGGCATTTCCCTAAATCCTCTTTGCATAAAGAGATTTAAGGTACTTTCATGGCATTATGTTGAGTAATTTGAAGCATTTCACCCAAATCCTGAAGTTGTACAAGTCACTCTGATACAACAGCAATAAAAAGACTAATAAAAAAAAAAAACGTATTGAAAGACATCCACTATTTAACACTTTTTAGCCTATTTTATTGTAATAACTCTGGCTGAAGTTAATTACCTCCTGGCTGACACTGTAATTAGAGCCAAGCAAATATGATTTGTTACCTAAATCCATTTCTCAGAAGAGTAAATTGTCACTGAATACTATTACAGATCATTTCTGCATAGTAATAACCTCTCATTATTTAGCTTACTGTAGAATATTTCATATACACTCAGTGACTATTTTATTAGGAACACATGTACACCTGCGCATACATGCAATTATCCAATCAACCAATCACGTGACAGAGGCACAAGGCATAAAAACAGGTACAGGTCAAGAGCTTCAGTTAATGTTCATATCCTACATCAGAATGGGGAAAATCTTGATCTCAGTGACACTGACCGTGGCGTTGTTGTTGTGTCATATGGACAGGTTTGAATATTTAATAAACTGGCTGATCTCCTGGGATTTTCATACACAACAGTATCTAGAGTTTACACAGAATGGTGCAAAAAACAAAAAAAACATCCAGCGAGTGGCAGTTGATGAGAACGTCCTGTTTGAGCTGACAGGAAGGATTCAGGAACTTCAATATTCACTCTTTACGACCGTGGTGAACAGAAAAGCATCTCAGAATGCAGAAGACAAGCTTTGAAGAGGATGGGCTACAAGAGCAGAAGAATACATCTGGCTTCATTTATGTCAGCCATTATGTTTTGTTTGTCATGGAACATAATTACAACATTAAAATTTGACAAGTCTTTTAATTCAACAAGCATTTTTTTTTTCCTTTTTTAAATTGTCATTGTGTACAGTGTAACTGTAACAAGCTCTAAAAAAAAAAAAAAATCATTATCAAAACAATATCCAGTATGAGTGTCAAAGTGTCGACTGTCATTTATTTATTTGTTTGTTTGTTTATATATTTATGTATTTATATATTTGTGCCCAGCTGTACACATTATAATTTACATCATTTGCCAAGTCATTTGCTAAATGTTGCATAGAAAACAAGCTGTTGGATCAGCATGCACCATTACCTGAACAACTTAAAGAGGCTGTTGGGTTATTTATTCAAACATGCATTGGAAATATTATGGTAAATAAACTGCATCACATTAAAGGCAGTTAACTTGCAGGCATGACCCACTTACTGTACATGAACTCACTTTTTCAAATATAAAAGTAACACAATTTCAGTCTTTGGCATTTTAACATAGCTAAGATGTTGCTATACATTGGATGTATTGCTTCGTTGTATTCGTATATCTTTATTCTAGAGAGATTCAAATGTAGGGTTTTTTGGCAACAACAAGATGAAGATCCTATAAATCTACTTCCACTCCTCATGCGGGGTGCACACTGTACTCCAGAGGCCACTGGATTCAAATCAAATAAACCCTTCAGACATTTTCTAGGTCATTATTTATTTATTTTTTTTATACTTCAAAATTAATGAGTAGTGACATGAAACACAGTTGTGTTTAAGCTTCAGGTTATACAGTAATTGTTTATTCATATGTATGTACATCATTATTTATTTCTTGCTATCATGCAAGTAATGAAAATGTTAGTGATGTATCAGACACACTTAACTGTACTTTGAGGGTGTAAGGGTCGAAAATGAACAGCAGGACATGTACAGGAATGTTCTAGAGAATTAATATAATCAAAACTGTGTTCATGCTGTAATAAGTGAATATTTACTTAAACTCCAACTGGTGAGGTTTAACTCTAACTGTGTCATTGTATAATTGTGTTGTTGTTTTTTCCCCGTAACATGACTAATGTATTAATTTAAGATTAATCTAAGGCTCAGAAGACACTAAAACACAGGAGATAAAGACTCAACCCGAAAAGCTTCACGGCTGTACATGAGCCATTCCTATGGTGTCTTGCATAAGTATTCACACCCCTTAAACGTTTCCATATTTTCTAGTGGTATAAGCTGGATGGGAAATGAACATAATTACATCATGGATCTACACAAAATGGCCACCTTAGTTGCTTGTCTGACTAATCCCCTCTTTGGTAGATGGAGATCACATGACTGGTTACACCAGAACTAATTTAGGGGGTGAATACACAACTTTTATTTATTTATTTATTTATTTATTTGGATTTATTTGGATTTATGCCCACAAATAGTGTATATGTATATAAACCTCTACACACACACACACACACGCACACACACACACACAGACACACAGACACACACACACACACACACACACACACACACACAAATGCACACACTCTTATTTATCTCTGGCTCTCAGTGGTCTGGCAGCAGTCTGTAGTGTAGCACCACTCTCTCTCTCATTCTTCTTCTTCTTCTTCCTTTTCTGTAATTTTCTCCAAGTCTCTTACTCCTCATCTTTCTCCCTCTCTCATTTTTCTTTTCTTCCTTCCTTTTGCCTTTCTAATATTATCTTGTTCTCCCTTTCCTGGTCTTTGTCTCTCCTCTTTCTTTCTTTCTTTCTTTCTTGTTTTTTTTCTCATATCTTTCATCTATCACTTTTTTATTCATCCCTTTCCCTCACTCTTTAGACTTCTTTCTATTTACTCATCTTTTTTTCTTTCATTCTCTCTCTCTCTCTCTCTCTCTCTCTCTCTCTCTCTCTCTCTCTGTGCACTTTCATTTTCCTCTATTCTTCCTCTTTTTGCTTTTCTACATATCCTCCCTTATTCTCTTTCTCTCCCATCATTATTTTCCTTTCTTCCATCCTTTCTTTTACCATTTTTTTGTTTTTCTCATAATTATTTCTCTCCCTTTTATTATCTCTTCCCTTTCCTTTTTTACTGCCCTTGTCTTTTCTCATCTTTCTTTCTTTCTTTCTTTCTTTCTTTCTTTCTTTCTTTCATTTTTTTTTTAAGCTGTAATTGAAAACTATAGTTGTTTATAAATGATATTATTAAATACTATTACGGGATATTTTGTGTAGATTCAGGACACATAATCCCAGTTAAGTCCATTTCAGTTCCAGATTGCCGCACTACACAATGTGGAAAAGTTTAGGGGTGGGGGTGTGAATACTTATGCAACATTCAATATCACAACCTCGGTGTCACTGGATAATGTATAAGCAAAATGCACTTAGGTTCAAGGTCAGGACCTTAATTTTTGGCATATATAAAACTCTACACACACACACACATACACAAACACACACACACACACACACACATACACACACACACACACCTACACACAGGCGGCTCTTGAGCCTTATTTATCTCTGGCTCTCAATGGTCTGGCAGCCGTCTGTAGTGTAGCGCCACTCTGCTTCACTGCCCAACCATGGAAAAGGCTCCCAGCAGACATCGCTTCTCAGCTCATTCAGGCTCCTGATAAGCAAACAGGCAATTACTCCTTATCTCGCACGCTCATAGAATGAGATGAACTTCGGGATGGTGTTCAACATTCCTATTAAAGCATGACATCACGCTTGAGCCATGCTGCCGCTCTCTGTCCTGAGTCACCACAGCACAACAGAAATGAAAGATCCTCGACAGAAGCTCACCTCTCCTTGACCCAGTTAATCCTTGTTTTCAGAAAGGGAAGGATATTCAATGTGAGCAACATCTGGAAAGCTAACGGAGCGTGTAGTAGACAGTGGACTAGTGGACTGTGGCAGAGGGCTCTAAAGAGAACAGCCTGTCTGCCTTTTCCCTTAACATTCATTAACATTTAATGACTTCTATGGATTCGCCGTTGCTGAGCCAGCGCTTTCCTGCTCGGCCTTATGGAAGTCACCAGGCCCCTGGAACCGATGTCTGAATAATTTGTCTTCATTCCTCTGTAGACTGGAGGCTGTGATGCCATATGCAATACAGCCATTATGCAGCACAGAGGCCTGGGGTGAGTTCGGGACGGTAGACGTGTGGTCGCTGTTTTTTTTCCTCACATTGAGGCATTAGCATATTTTCTTTTTTTTCCCACAATCTATTAGAAAAATTCCAGCTATGTGTCATTATGATTGTGTAATTGAATCGACACAGTCCTCTCGTGATCCTAACCATATGTCCGATTGAAATAGCCCCCCCCCCACCCCCCAAGAATAAAATATTCTTGTGAAATAAAGTTGTAAAGTTTTGACTAATGGGATAAGAAAGCAAATATTGTAAATAAACTTTTAGTAATAGCAGAACTGATATCATAAATTTGTGCTAGTTTCTTTAATCTGTCGCTCATCTTTCTGAGATGTTTTCATTTCAGATTTTATTTCACAACTTAGTGAAAAAAAAAACACTTAACCGTGATTACATTTAAATCAACAGTCTTGTGATTGCAAAGAAATAACAGTTCATCAGAGCATGAGAAAGGAGTGTGATTTAGAATCAGTTAGAGTGATTGGATTGGTTGGATTTAATTCAATTTCATTCCAGTAAAGCAAAAAAAAAAGTTATGATTAAAGATAGTTATTTTCTCACTCATTCTACTTTTGGCAAGTTGTTTTTACTGTTGCTCTCTCTCTCTCCCTCTCTCTCTCTCTCTCTCTCTCTCTCTCTCTCTCTCTCTCTCTCTCTCTGAAGCATTAGGAGAGCTCTCTGGCATCTTAAATAAAATTTTCTGACTTTCTACTCCTTCTCTTTTCCCTTATTTTTTTCTAATTATACAGTGAAGTTACTGTTACAAGTGAGATAGAGTACAAGGTAAAGCGGGTGACAGTGAGTGAGACGTGAGTCATGTGTGTGTTGGATACTGGAGCACTGGAGGATGTGTTGTTATGAACAGAGCAGTTGTGGTGTTCCTGAGAAATGATTCTTCAACACGCTAATTGAAAGTGAAATAGGTGTGAAAGGAGTCGTCTGCACCTGCGCCCCGAGTCGTCATCACAAACATGCCTCTGTTCATTAAAAAAAATGAAGTGATAATGAAGAGTTGGCTCATTTCTAGACGTTTGTCACGTCCATGAAAACGATTGGATCGGACGCAAGAAACGTGTCATGTCTTTTTAGTCACACACAGGCTGTAATGTCTCTAAATAATCAAGAAGAGACATTAAAAGCATTTTAAAAGTCTTTCTCTTTTTCTCTCCCTCCCATCACTTTCCTTTCTTTTCTTCCTTCCTTTCCTTTAGTGCTTTTCTCCTGTTCACTCATCCTCTTTCTCACCCCTTTTATTCTCTGTTTCTGTTTTCCTTTTTCCAATGTCTCCCCCCTCTCTCTGTCTCTCTTCTCCATTCCTCTTTCTTTCTTTCTTTCTTTCTTTCCCATTTCTCTTTCATTCTCATTTCCCTATTGCTCTCTATTTATTCATCCATTCTTTTTTCTTCCTCACACACCCTCTCTCTCTCTTTCTCTCCTGCTCTTTCATTTCTCCTTTATTCTTCCTCTTTCTGCTTTTCTCCACTCCATCCCTTTCCCCATCATTTTCCTTTCTTGTCTTCCATCCTTTCCTTTTTCCCCCCATTTGTTTTTTTTTTTCTCTCCCTTCCATTCTCTCTCTTCCATTTTCCTTGATTCCTGTCATTGACATCCCCTTGCACCTTTTCCTGCTTTGTTTTTCTTTCACTTATATTTCTTATCATAAAAATGTTACAATCTCAGAATGTACCTATGTTCATTTCAAAGAATTTCTTAGAAAATGTCAAAGCTTAGTTGCAAATTAAAAGGAAAACAAAAGAGGCGTGTTTGATGCTGCAGTTGAAAGAAAAAACTTAATCCCCAAGGAAATCTGGATGGCCAGCTTGCCTTGTGTCTGAATAAAGGAAATAAGAGATAAGAAATAATAGCTTTTCAAGATGTTTAATGTTTTTTGAATTAAGCAAAACTTGCAAAACTCCTACAGGCTTTGACAAAAAAAAAAAAAAAAAAAAACTTTCTGAAATCTGAGAAAACTAAAGCCCACTCAGGAGACGCCTCTCGGGCGGATCTGCATGTACAGACACCTTGACACTGGTGTCTTAAGGGCACAGTTGCCTTGGGTAACCTGGAGGGCAAAGAATGGCAGAGCAGAGAAGCATTGAGGTCCTTGCGCACCGCCGTGGGCTGATGGATTGCAGGCCCATTACACTTCAATTAGACGCCTTTTGATTCTTCTACCAGCACAAGCACTGCTGTCATTACACAGCCAATTGTACAGATGATGGTCGTAATATGAAATGAGTACCGATGAAGGAGATGAGTCCAGACTGTTCTTGTCCTTTGGAAAAAAGAAAGATATGAGGACTCGATTGCCATCTCGATCCATCTGTTTGGAGGAATACACTACCTGTGCATACATTGCCAACTATCACTTTGTGAAGCATAGCTGCAATATATTTACCTTGTTTACAGTGGGGGGAAAAGTATCCCCTGTTGATTTTGTACGTTTGCCCAATGACAAAGAAATGATCAGTCTATAATTTTAATGGTAGGTGTATTTTAACAGTGAGAGACAGAATAACAACAAAAAAAATCCAGAAAAACGCATTTCAAAAAAGATATAAATTGATTTGCATTTTAATGAGGGAAATAAGTATTTGACCCCTTGGACTTAGTCCTTGATGGCAAAACCCTTGTTGATAACAGAGGTCAGACGTTTCTTGTAGTTGGCCACCAGGTTTGCACACATCTCAGGAGGGATTTTGTCCCACACCTCTTTGCAGATCCTCTCCAAGTCATTAAGGTCATTTTCAATGCCCTGGCTGAGGGAAGGAGGTTCTCACCTAGGATTTGACGGTACATGGCCCCATCCATCGTCCCTTTGATGCGGTGCAGTTGTCCTGTCCCCTTAGCAGAAAAACACCCCCAAAGCATAATGTTCCCACCTCCATGTTTGACAGTGGGGATGGTGTTCTTGGGGTCATAGGCAGCATTCCTCCTCCTCCAAACACGGCGAGTTGAGTTGATGCCAGAGAGATCTGACCACACCTGACCACAACACTTTCACCCAGTTCTCCTCTGAATCATTCAGGCAAACTTCAGACGGGCCTGTACATGTGCTTTCTTGAGCAGGGGGACCTTGCGGGCACTGCAGGATTTCAGTCCTTCACGGCGTACTGTGTTACCAATTGTTTTCTTGGTGACTATGGTCCCAGCTGCCTTGAGATCATTAACAAGATCCTCCCGTGTAGTTCTGGGCTGATTCCTCACCATTCTCATGATCATTGAAACTCCACGAGGTGAGATCTTACATGGAGCCCCAGACCGAGGGAGACTGACAGTTTCTTCCATTTGCGAATAATCGCACCAACTGTTGTCACCTTCTCACCAAGCTGCTTGGCGATGGTCTTGTAGCCCATTCCAGCCTTGTGTAGGTCTACAATCAGATTGCTTCTGTGGACATGTGTCTTTTTACAGGTAACAAACTGAGATTAGGGGCACTCCCTTTAAGAGAGTGCTCCTAATCTCAGCTCATTACCTGTGTAAAAGACACCTGGGAGCCAGAAATCTTGTTGATTGATAGGGGATCAAATGCTTATTTCCCTCATTAATATGCAAATGAATTTATAGCTTTTTTGAAATGTGTTTTTCTGGATTTTTTTGTTGTTATTCTGTCTCTCACTGTTAAAATACACCTACCATTAAAATTATAGACTGATCATTTCTTTGTCAGTGGACAAACCTACAAAATCAGCAGGGGATCAAATACTTTTTTCCCCCACTGTATGTCTCTAAAGCAAGGCTTGTTCCGCCAGTGGGAAGCGAGGGTCGTAACATACAGTACTGTGCAAAAGTTTTAGGCACATGCAAAGAAATGCTGTAGAGCAAAGATGCCTTCAAAATAATTAAATTAAATGTTTCTACATTTAAAGAAAAAATACTGTAAAGAGCAGTAAACAGTAGTAAATGAAAGTGAAATATTTGGTGTGACAAAAAAATAAAAATTAGAATAAAAATAGTAGTCTCCGGTACAATTAGTGCAGTTTTATAAGGAAATGAGCTGGTAATTTTTATTGAGCATCTTGCAGAACCAGCCACAGTTCTTCTGGAGACTTTGACTTTAGCACTTGCTTATTTTTGCAGCAAAAGTATTATATAACACTGATACATATTTAAATGTAAATGTGATCATCAACACAGTTTATGGTTTTTAAAATAATAATAAATATGACCAATATGAAAGAAAAAAAAAAATCTTTTTTTTTGTTTGTTTATCATCATTTCCGATTCATTTTGTGGCTAGAGTTAATAAAGAAGAAGTACATTTTATATTAATTTTAATTTGTGATTTTTAATTTGTGACATGTGAAGGCCAATGTATGGTAACCCATACTTGGAATTTGTCCTCTGCATTTAACCCATCCAAGTTAGTGCACACACACTAGGAGTTGTGAGTAATGAACACACACATTACAAACCGTGAACACACCCGGAGCAGTGGGCAGCCATTTTTGCTGCGGCGCCCGGGGAGCAGTTGAGGGTTAAGGGCCTTGCTCAAGTGCCCAACAGTGGCAGCTTGGCGGTGCTGGGATTTGAACTCACGACCTTATTATCAGTAGTCCCTGAACTAATGCTAATATGGAACATTATTGTACTTTTCAAAAATGTCAAGAGTGTGATGGTAATGGAGGACAAAATTGTGGTAAAAAAAAAAAAACATTAAAAATCACCAGGATTCTTCAGCTGCTGCAATTTCAGAAACCCATATTTCTGCATATGTTGATCCAATTCTTCTTCTTCTTCTTCTTCTTCTTCTTCTTCTTCTTCTTCTTATTATTATTATTATTATTATTATTATTATTATTATTATTATTGGTTTTAAAAAGAATTAAACTTAAGTGTGTGTCAAGAAAAATGAAAATAACATAAGCTGTTTCCTTGTTTCCTAATTTCCATTAAATAAATAAATACATAGACAAATAAGAATGAACACTAATTTCTCTCTCTTTCTCTTTTTCTCTTTTCTCTGTCTTGTTATCGCTCTGCAAATTAGTGCGACATAAATTAAGTGGTTTATTTCCTGGTGAAAGATGAAATTTCACATTTTCTTTTAGCAATCATTATAATCGTCAAGCACTTCATTATTGTATTTTATGTTTACACTATTGCCCAATTACAAGGAATTATACGTGCACTCATGAAGCTTTATGACTACAGGTTTCATAAAAATGCTCCCATTGCTCAGTTACTTAATCCTGATGCAATTTTACAATATGTACAACATCAGCATCCAGTGAAGGAGCATCTCAGTCTCAGGATTTTGTCTTGAACTTAAAAGTAGTGATTTATGCTAAATAAATATCAAAATAGCAAATTGTTTAATAAAGCTCTATATTAATATGTAAGCTCATTCTTACTTGTTTTATGTGGTTTGTCCAAAAAAAAAAAAAAAAAAAAAAAAAAAACCCTCAGATAACAGGCTAGTTACCATGGCGATAGGCATCTCTGGGCTTCTCCATGTTCTCTGCTGTGAAACTCTGGATATTATGATCAAAGCTCTTATCTATAAATACTCAATAACATCCCTGAGACTTATCCATTTTTGTGGGATATTTGGAGGGTGTTTATCATTTCACAGAGTTTACATTCAGCAGTTACTGTCTCCCTTTGCTGCTTTATAACCATACCTTCCTTTTTGTGTAAGACCTTACAAGACTCTGCAGCCGGGTGATGTCAATGATGCCTGTGTTCCTGATGAAATTTTTATTTAGCAACACTTCTCATGAACCCTGTTTATATCCTGTGTAGCAAACAACAATTTTATAATGGATAATTGCCATAACACTTTATAAAGCATAAACATATGGCAGATTGCATAACGCATTATAAAGTTTATGTTATGCTAAATAAATCCATAGCTTTTATTATAACATCCATGTCTAGCATGTCTAGAATGTCATTTATACCAGATTATGCCAGGCATTATAATGTATTCAGTATGATTTATAATACCAGAGACGTTTTAAAACATCATTGTCTACAGCTATTGAAATAAACAGATATTATAATGGTTTATATAATCTAATGTTAAAAAGTCATATGCACAAGTGTTGTGCATGGGTTGATTATACTGTGATTATTTCTACAGGGTTAAGTCATCTTACATAAAACTTGAGCTTGTGTTATACTGCATCAGAACATTAGTGTCTACAATGGTATAATAATGTTATAAACAGATATTATAGTGTGTTATGTCCCTGAAGTCATACGCTGAGCATTAAAACAGAGTTATGTCAGGCATAATGATGCATTATGTATGGTTTATAATAGCAGAGCCTTTGTTTTTACAACATTATTGTCTACAGTGTTGTTATAAACATATATTATAATGTATAATGTATAAGTAATGATACAATTTCATATACTGGTGCTTTATAGCATGTGATACTTGTGACTGAGCATTTATACAGACTAATGTCAGCATTATGATGCATTATGCATGATTTATAATAGCAGAGCCTTCGCTTTTACAACATTAGTGTCTACAATGGTGTTATAAACAGATATTATAATGTATAATGTATAACTAAGGATATAATTTCATATACTTTATAACATGTGATACTTGTGACTGAGCATTTATACAGACTTATGTCAGCATTATGATGCATTATGTATAATTTATAATATGTATTATGTAACCTAATATTATGAAGTTATATATTAATGGTATATAAAGTGCTTTGCATGCAACTATGGGAATTTTTATAAAGGATGATGTCAGACATTATAAAGGATTAATGTATTCGATTTAAATGTAGAATAGTGATATTCATCTAAAAAAAAAAGTGGAAGGCAAATAAATGAAATAAAAAGGAAGTGGTAGTGCAGAACACAGGAAGTGGCAGATGCACCCTGATGTGAGATGCCTTGTTCAGACAGAGTGGCTGTCAGTAACACAAACATTTCATTACCAACGCTGTTGCAATCTGACTCGATTCCTTCACGGAAATCACAGGACTGGATACTAATCATGCTGAGTCCGCACAGTGAGTCTCTTACGCTGGTATCTGAGTTAAAAAAAAAATAAAATTTAAATGTCTAAGGATATGTTAAACAGATTTATTCATAGTCTAATCATTTCCTTTTCTACTCTGTTTGTTGTTTCTCATCCCGATAGTGATGAAACATTCGGCAGGTTGCATCAAAGCTTACGCCCAGAGCTTGCTAAGAGCACGCCTGTGGCTATACTGGCACTATAAATAATGAAATCCTCCTCATTACAAAATTACACTTAGATTTCTGTGTGTTTCCAAACGTTAAGGTGTGTTTTTACGTATGCATGTATATATACAGTACATACTCCTCTGAGTAAAACTATGAGTAGTACACTAAAATGGTAGCCAAATGAGTCTGTAATAAAAGAATGTGATAAAAAGGTTAATGATAGCACTTATACCACAACGATGTTGAATACCCGCAGCTCAGACAGTAGTGCTGGGGGTTTATATCAATGCACTTGTTCTAATACGTAACCACTCATTCACAGGGACTTGTACAGTGGATGCGTCACATAATCTAGGGCTAATAATAAATGTGTAAAAATGTAAAAATGTGCTGTTGTTTAAAAAAAGGGGGGAAAACAACGTAACTGTTGATATTGGAAAGTTTTCTGTGAGGAGATGTTTATGCAACATTTGTGGAAGGAGTCTCCAGTGTCAGTGCGTTGTAACAGTGAGTAAGATTTCCGACATAGTAAAGTACTTTGCGCTTTCTGGTTTCTCAGTAACATGACTTTTTAGTAACTTTTTTTTTTTTTTTTGCCCTTTTAACTTCAAGAGAAAGTGAGTGAACAACTGTTTGTAACTTTTAACATAATATAGTGATAACAGGAATTAACTTAGAGTCTAGAGGTTGGAGCACAACATGAAACATAACTATAGTGAAGAGAAACACGTATTCAGACACTTATTACACGCGTAATCTTTTCAACACGCATACTGTACTCTTTTCTTTTCAAATCAGATCAAATCAAATCAAATTTTATTTGTCACATACATAACCACAACATAGTATGGCATGCAGTGAAATGCTTTTTACGACCGCACCGATATATAAACCTAATAGAAATATAATTTTAAAAAGGAGAATATAAAATAATAGAGAATATAACTAGAGCTGCTAAACTGTTCGTTGTTTTTAAAACAATGACAATAAAAAAAGAATTTAATACAAAAATTACAGTTATATATAGAGTTGTGAGTTTGTACTTATAAATATGAGGGAGAAAAAAGTCGGTGTTCAGAAGCATAATGCCAGGGTGATGCCGAAATCGACGCTGGGCTACATCACCCATCAGCCTGTTTTGTGTTAGCCCTAATCAGCACCCCTATTTAAGTTCTAGCTTTTGTGTGTTCCTTTGTCAAGCTTCTGCTGTTGTAATCTTCGTGTGTCGTCGCGTGTTCACAGCCCCGGTTATTGTTTGTATACTCTCTGTTCTAGTTTTCACCTTTTGTTTGTTTGTTTGTTTGCTTTTTACTGCACCTTCCTTTAATAAAGTTAGCGTTTGCATGTGCCGCCTCCCGCAATACATGACACATAAGCAAAGATAGGTTTAAAAGAAGTTTAATTGAGACAGAAAATGTGTTGTGACACCACAAATGACCAAGATCAATACTTAGTTGCAAGGCTGTTGTTGGCAATTGAAGCTTTGAGATGTCTACAGTAAGCACTGTGGTTCAGTTTTGGCTCATTCCTTTTGGCAGATTGTACAAGGCTACCTCTGGTGGACTGGCAATTTCAAACTCCTCCATAAATTAAGCCAGGAAATTGGGTAGACCACCTTCAGAAAACCTTTAGAAACCAGTCCTGAGTGATTTTCTTTGTATGTGACAATAGAGTCATTATCTTGTTAAAATCCCAAGATTCACTTTTAATATGCCCCGGTAAATCACTCCATTAATGTTTCCTTAGGCAATGTGTAATACCCGAGTACCATTTTCCAGAGCAGCAGCCCCATATGGCGCTCCCACCTCCGTACTTCACTGTGAGTATGGACTTCTTGGAATCATATCCAGTATGTAACCCTTCCTTCTCCAAGTGAGCTGAATTTGATGTGTCTAAATGCTTGTGTGCAAATTTTAGACACACGTCTCAGAGGAGTTTTGCATAGGGTGTAGGAACTGAGATGACCGCGTAGCAGCTTATTGTTCTATTTGTAGCTGCTGCTTTTAGGTTATCCTGCAACTCTGTTCGAGTGACTGCTGGCTTTACTCTTACCTTCCTCACCGTTAGCCTGAGAGCGTGTTGTGAAATCTTGCATGGCACACCCTCTAGGAATGATTAATTGAATAATTTTGAGACTGGAGAAGTCATTATAAGTTGCATTTTCAGTTGAATCTGAGGAAACCACTTGAAGCCTTCGTTGTGTTGAACTATTTCAGTTGCTTTTGTTTGATTTGTTCATTGCAAACAGCTGAAAGTCTGTAAATTTTGACAATAAACCTGATTTGCAATGGGGGTTGAATAATGTCCAAATAATTTTTCCATAGCAGTTTCATTTTTTTAACATATCTTTGTGGACATATTTTTTGTTAATCTTTAAAATTAGAAACTCATGTGTGTACATTTGAAGTGGATATATGCACTGGAAGTATATTAAATAACAAAACTAAAAAAAAAAATGTCCAAATACTTGTTTCTCAGTGTATACAGAACATGTATATATAAAAATTACAAAATGTCAGTCCTTTGTTCTGCCCTCCATGTGTGTTCCATAAAGGTTGTGTGGCTAATGCAAATAAATTATTCCACCTGTTGGCAATAGCAAATTAAACACAGTATACTGTATATTACTGTATATAGCCAGAGACCATATAATTGTATAGCTTCATTATTTCTGTTTTGACCTAGATATGACACGTCAAGCAAGAGTTCTAATAGAGGTACTTCCTGATTTATGATGGATAATTCAATGTTTTCACAAAAGCTCTGAAAACATAACTAGTCTTTAACTTGACAGCTAAACGAGTCATTGCTCTTGTTTATGTGTATGTGCTAGACACAAATATATTCCAAATATAATATATTCCAGAAGTGTATCTGAGGAGGATTTTGTGGTTGAAATATTTTACGTGAAATATTTTACGACAATTTAAAATTCTTATTTGTTAGTGGTTAACATGACACACATACAGTACAGCTGATTATACACGTCATCGAAGGTCCACCACACCGCCATTATGGTTCGATATATTATCAAATGATTAATCACATTTGATTGGTCAACAGCTGCTGCAGTGAGAAACAGGAGTAGCCAATTAGAATCATGTATTTTCCTGTGTCTATATATAATATACTAAGCAGCTAGCTCCACTCCGATCTCTGGGATATCGACGTGACAGCTGATGAAGTGCTGGAGGTTTCAAATCTGAACGAATGATCCTGGGACCGATTTACTTAGGTCAGTTATCATGCTAATACCAATATTACACCAGCTGCTTCTCAAGATGTGCAATAAAGCAGTCAAAGAAGCGTAATTCCACTTCATCGGACGGTCGCACAGAAAATGATTTAATTTTTAGATCAAATATCTGTTTGCCTCTGTTGTGCCATTTGTTCATCCAGGAGAGAGAGAGAGAGAGAGAGAGAGAGAGAGAGAGAGAGAGAGAGAGAATGAAAAATACTAACTGACCACTGCCAAGTGACAGATTGCCTCCAGGTATTCAGATAAATTGCGAGAATTTTGTTTTCTAATCAGCAAAGAGTCATCAATGGATAATAATTGCAGGGGCTTTACATCAAATTTGGCTGCACAACAAAGATATTCACTGCAGCAAACAAAAAAGACATTATTATGTATTATACTAACACCAGAGCTATTATTATTAACACTATTATGTAATGTTATGAAATAATACACTGATGGTTTATGAAGATTATGTTATGCAATATGAAACCTGAGCCTGTAACATCCATGTCTACAATGTTGTAAATGCTATAAACATTGTTATAAACATGTATTATAATGCATTATGTAACCTAATGTTATAAACTCACATGCAGGCGGTTTATGAACTGTTATGCTTGTAAATATGCAAATTTATAAAGGTTTATATAGGTTATATAATGTGTTATAGATTATTTATAATACCAGAGCCTTGGTTATTACAAAATTAGTGCTACAATGCTGTTATAATGCGTTATACAACCTAATGTTATGAAATCATATGCAAAAGTTTTTTTTTTTTTAATATATCAGTTCAGCATTTGCTTTTTTTTTAGGCATTTTACTTCCTCGTGTTTTGTAAGTGAGATTTTTCACGACTAAAGCTTCAATCTCAGCTGCATGTACACAGTGTAAAGCAGTATAAGAAAGCTTTGACCAGCTGTTTGTGCATAATCCACTCAATGATCAACTCCTGAGACAGAAGTCTTTCTGATTAGACCTCTGGATTACTAGAGAGTTGATTGGTCCCTGTGAGAGTTCCTCGTTGAGATGAAGGAGCGCAGAAGAAACTCTTCGATTGCTCTCTGTAAACCCACTAATAGCCTGAAAGGATCAGGAACAGCCTGGAGCAGAATGGTGAAACTGTGGGAGGATGAGGGGGTGGTACAGCACAAGCTCTCTTCCTTTTGTCTTCTTTTTTAAACCACATCAGTGCGATCTGTAGGCAAGAGACGATTATTTACAGGAATGGTAATACTGAACTCTAGCTATGTTTCGCCAGTAACAAAAAAGCTGATTCTCTCAGAATACGCAAAGGTTAGGTTATAGCTATAGGAGAACTGAATCTTTCATTTATTTACTCACTTTAAGCCTTCGACACAGACGGCTGTACATTCTGTCACACTGTCACCTCTAAACCGTCTAACTCTCTGAGATAAAACAAAGAAGCATAAGCATAAGTAATTCAGGCTATAAAAGATTAAAGTGTTTAGCGTTATTACCAAAACACACTGCTGGTATGAAATCTAATATCTTAGATATCATAACATGATATGAATGTGTTCAAAACTGTGTAAAACTCTCTACATATGTCTAATGACCTATGCATACTGTAGGGAATCAGCTTTAAAAATGAAACGAAACAGAAGCGCACGCTTGGATTCAAAGCACCTTTTTAAAGGAGACAAGAGTTTTAAAGCGTGCCTGCATTATCTACCAGAATATGTAGTGACTCAGATGAATCTGCAATGTTTAAAATATAATCTCCACCAGTTACAATTCATGTAACGAATTAAAAGATGTTTAACACGTTTAAATGTATTATCCAATTTATGTAAGGAATTAGCTCGAATGGCGTGAAATATATCTATATATCTAATCAACGCGTGTTGTGACCAGTTATAGATATACATCAGCCATGAAAGGGAATTCATGTATGTGCACATATACATATAGATAATTAACTACAACGGATTATAATTAATTATGACTATGTATGTGGTCTAGATCAGCTTTTAGGATTAGCTGTAGTCTAGTTTAAAATTATGAACTCTAAAGAGGGAGTTTATCCTTCTGGCCAGGAAGGATTTTCCCGTTTTGTTATTAAAAATAGAATGGGTGGCGAGGTCTTGCAGTGTAGAAGTGACTCATCACGTGACCAAAACAGAGACAATCAAGCGTGGTGATAATAGATTTTAATAACTAGAGGTAACTATTGATACACACGCCTAACTCTAAGCAAGCAATACATATGTACATCTATATACAAGAAGAGAGAGATTAGAGAGAAAGTAATGAAAGGAAGAGGGTAACGGACAAAAACAACAATTAATTAGCCTTTTTCAAAACCAGTAACGAACTTAAATCTCCTGTAAACAGGGGTACAATCTTAATGCATGTATAGATCCATTAACTATACTTGCATGGCTTGGGTGTTGTCGGTTTGAAAGTTCGCACGAGGTCGTGTCGAGTTCGCTGGTTCGTCGTGCCGTTTGAAAAGGCGTGGGACTTAAGAAAATCTGAAGAAGAGAAGAGGTAGAAGTAAGCGCTGTGATTTCAAAGCGTGGTGTTGTTTTAAAGACAACACCAACGCACACGCCTGTTTGGGCTATTGGCCAATCAGGAAGTTGGATTTGTTGGCGGGATGAACTCTCTTTGTCTGGTCTCAGACCTGAATTTGCATGTCCAGGGAGGAGCCGGTTTAAACCGTATTACGTGTGAAATTAAGAAAAAGCATGAAATAATGTATCCCACTGCAATATGATATGCATAATCAATCAGGGTATCTCGAGAGGATTAACTACATACCAAATTTGATGGACTTATAAAGAATATTACAGGTAAAACATGGTTACAGACATTTAAAATAATATCCTAAATTAAACTATCTAAAATCATTATAGTTAGGTTACATAAACACACAATATATGCAAATAGGAAAACATCACACTATTTGGACATCAAATAATTACATATAATTACATGTTACATTCAAAAGAGATTCTTACATTGTGTGTATGTGTATGTGTGTGCGCGTGTGTGCACGTGTAGGTAAGCTTTGTGTGTGTGTTTGTGTGTGTGTGTGTGTATGTGTGTGTGTGTGTGTGTGTGTGTGTGTGTGTGTGTGTGTGTCTGAAGAGGGGGGTCGTGTCCCCTGTAGCATTCCGATGGCATCTGGTCAAAGAGATTGATGATATGGATTCACAGCTCAAAGAAACAGAGAAACTTCTTTGCTAAGTCCAGGCTGATTCAGAAATCAGTTTGATACGTTCAGATGTTACAATACTGTATATTCATTACCTGGTATAATGCATTTATAAGGCGTTATTCACATTGTTATGATTATTTATAAAAAGGCAGTACAGGTTATAGGAATGTGAAGAAAGAAAATAATGAATAAACAAATAAACAATGAAGATATGTCCAGCGTGTTCAAGTTGCACCAAGCATATGGTATATTCAGCCATAGTTTGCCCCATATCACTAGTTCAATCAGAACTTTTGTGCAGCAATGCACAAATTTAAAGATACACAAATAATTTAGTATTCATACAAATCTGTTAAAAATGTGCTAATAATAATTCATAAAATTCTAACATTTCTTCGTAGGATATCTTAAAAAATATATGGTTGGAGGTTTGTCTAGCTTGCGATTGAAGTTAGAAGCTTAAAATGAAAAGGTGTACAAATATTCCTGCTCACAGTATTATTATATTTACTATATTTATCATGTTTTAGCAGCAATAATCACATCCACCAGTCAAGAACTCTGAAACCTGCTGCACTTTCTACAGACCTTCTAGCACCTCATTGCTATTTTCACCGAGTAGCACTAAAACGCCTGAGTCAATACAGAAGCTGGCCATAAATGTAGACCACACACACACAACCATCAGCATGGAATTGTCAAAATTCCTGGAAATCATTACTCCAGCCATGTATTAGCTGCTGAAGGATGTCTTTTTACTTTGATCCGGCTGTTATTGAATCGGCTCCAACGATGCAAACACCATCTGACACTTTAATCAGGTCCACAGTGAGTTGACAGAGCAGTTTTTACATGATAATAAATAATATAAGTAAGGAACAAAACATGATAATAATCAAACTTCAGCGTACGACTTCATAATGTCAGCTTGCATAATGCATCGTACTATCTGTTTATAACAACACTGTAGGAATGCATTATAACAAAGACTTTGGAGTTATATAGCATGGCATAAGCCTGCGTAACTGTTTGTTACATGCATATTACTTTATAAGCCATCAGCTTATATTGTGATGGTTAGACAACTTCATAACATTAGGCTACATAATGCATTATAGTGTCTGTATGAGCACACAAATGTAACAACCAAGGCTCTGCTATTATAATACAGCACAATAATACATTATAATGTCTGGTATAAGCCTGTATAAATGCTCATTCACATGCATCACATATTATAAATGAGCAGCAAATGACTTCATAACTTTGGCATAGGTTTTATACAATATAACATACGTAAATGTTATATTGTTAAATACATAACACTTAGATTACATAAGGTATTATAAGCGTTAATGCTAAGGAAGCGCTCTGTGAACTGTATGGGGCTATTACCGAACTGCAGAACACACACCCTGATGGAATGTTTATCATTGCCGGAGATTTCCACCATGCGAATCTCAAATCAGTGCTCCCTAAATTCCACCAACATGTGAACTTTGCAACGAGAGGGGCGAACGCGCTGGACCTTGTTTACACAAACATCCCAGGCGCGTACCGGGCGAAGCCCCGCCCCCACCTCGGCTACTCAGACCACATCTCTGCTATGCTAAGCCCAGCATACAGACCACTCGTCAGACGCTCCAAACCGGTTTTGAAGCAGGTGAAAACCTGGCCAGCAGGAGCCATCTCTGCTCTTCAGGACTGTTTTGAACACACTGACTGGCAACTGACATTGGGCTACTGATCGGAAGATCGCGAGTTCAAATCCCAGCACCACCAAGCTGCCACTGTTGGGCCCTTAAGCAAGGCCCTTAACCCTCAAATTGCTCAGATGTATAAATGAAATTAACGTAAGTCGCTCTGGATAAGGGCGTCTGCCAAATGCCATAAATGTAAATGTAATGTAAATGACTGGCACATGTTCAGGGAGGCTGCAACCGACAGCGACTCCACTAACTTGGAGGAATACACAGCATCAGTGACCAGCTACATCGGCAAGTGCATTGATGACGTCACTGTCTCCAAGACAATCACTACACGCTCCAACCAGAAGCCGTGGATGACTGCGAAGGTGCGTGCACTGCTGAGGACCCGAGACTCCGCCTTCAGGGCAGGTGACAAGGCGGCCCTAAGAACAGCGAGAGCCAAACTGCCCCAGGCCATCAGAGAGGCAAAGCCAGAAAATCCACAGGCACTTCAAGGGCAGCTGCGACACGCAGCGCATGTGGCAGGGCATCCAGGCCATCAGCAACTACAGGACATCATCACCAGCCTGTGACAGTGATGCCTCCCTTCCAGATGCACTGAACAACTTTTGAGGTGCAGAATGATGTGACGGCAAGGAAGACCACCCCTCCTCCTAATGATCAGGTGCTGTGTCTAACCACGGCTAATATGAGAAAAACTCTACGCAGAGTCAACCCACGGAAAGCTGCTGGACCAGACAACATTTCTGGAAGAGTGCTCAGAGGATGTGCAGACCAGCTGGCAGACATTCTCACTGACATCTTCAACATCTCCCTGAGCAGCGCCATCGTTCCAACGTGCTTCAAGGGCACCACCATTGTCCCCGTGCCGAAGAAGTCTTCAGTGTCCTGCCTCAATGACTATCGTCCCGTTGCACTCACACACATCATCATGAAGTGCTTTGAGAGGCTCGTCATGACGCACATCAAGACCCTGCTACCACCCTCACTGGATCCCTTGCAATTCGCATATCGTCCCAACCGCTCAACAGACGATGCCATCTCCACCACCCTACATCTGGCCCTCACCGACCTGGACAAAAAGGACACCTATGTTCGAATGCTGTTCATAGACTTCAGTTCAGCATTCAACACATTCAACTTCATTCCTCAGCACCTTATTGGAAAGCTGAACCTTCTGGGCTTGAACACCTCCCTCTGCAACTGGATCCTGGATTTCCTGACTGGGAGACCTTAGTCAGTCCAGATCAGGAACAGCATCTCCAGCACCACCACACTGAGCACTGGTGGTCTCCAGGGCTGTGTGCTCAGTCCACTGCTGTTCACTCTGCTGACTCATAACTGTGCAGCAATGCACAGCTCGAATCACATCATCATGTTTGCCGATGACACAACCATGGTGGGTCTCCTCAGCAAGAACGATGAGTCAGCATACAGAGAGGAGGTGCAGCGGCTAATGGACTGGTGCAGAGCCAACAACCTGTCTCTGAATGTGGACAAAACAAAAGAGATGGTTGTTGACTTCAGGAAAGCACAGTGACCACTCTCCGCTGAACATCGATGGCTCCTCCGTGGAGATTGTCAAGAGCACCAAATTCCTTGGTGTCCACCTGGCGGAGAACCTCACCAGGTCTCTCAACACCAGCTCCATCACTAAGAAAGCCCAGCAGCATCTGTACTGTCTGAGAAGGCTGAAAAAAGCCCATCTCCCACCCCTCATCCTCACCACATTCTACAAAGGAACTATTGAGAGCTTCCAGAGTAGCTGAATCACTGCCTGGTTCAGAAATTGCACCGTATCGGATTGCAAGACCCTGTAGTGGGTAGTGAGGACAGCTGAGAAGATCATCGGGGTCTCTCTTCCCACCATCACAGACATTTATACCACACGCTGCATTCACAAAGCCACCAGCATTGTGGATGATCACACACACCCCTCAGACACACTCTTCACCCTCCTGCCATCTGGAAAAAGGTACCGAAGCATTCGAGTCCTCATGACCAGACTGCGTAACAGCTTCTTCCCCCAAGCCATCAGACTCCTCAATACTCAGAAACTGGACTGACACACACACACACACACACACACACACTGAATTGAACACCATCCCACTCCCCTTGCAATTTTTGCACATTTCATAACGGTCACCTTTACTTTTTCTGCTAAACTTTAAACTAAATATTATGTTTAAATTCTTGTTACTATCTACACTTTTTACCTGGCTGCTATTGCAATAACTGCTATGTCCATATATGGTATAAGCTAATCTGCTGAATACTATGTCATAGTATGTTATGTTTAGATTCATAGCATCTTTTAATTATATTGTTATTCTTCTGCACTATCTTTTTGCACTACCTGTATACCTAACACTTTCACACTAGAACTGTGTACTGGTCGGCGCGACACTGTTACATACTGTGCCCATTGTCCTGTTTGAGGAGTTACTGTACTGTCTTGTGTTGTTTGCATGTGCACTTTATGTAGAATGTGTAGCTCTTTAGTTCTGTGTCGTCTCATGTGGTTAGTGTGTTGTTTTATGTAGCACCATGGTCCTGGAAGAACATTGTTTCGTTTCACTGTGTACTGTACCAGCTGTATATGGTTAAAATGACAATAAAACCACTTGAACACTTGAACAATATTTGTTTAGAACAACACTGCAGACACAGATGTTGTAAAGCACAATAACAAAGACTTTAGGGTATATATATATATATATATATATACACACACATATTCGAGGGAAAGTACTTTGGCAAAACGTATCAGCTGATTTCTTTATAAAATTGAATGACAGATATTATTTTGAAGGCATCTTAACTTTACAGATGTTCTTTACAGATGTGCCTATATTTTATTGTTATTTTATACGGTACATGCATTTAATTATTTTATTTATCCACACTTACCTTTAACATGAGAAAGCCTCGTGAAGTGACAATGTGCAATAATTAATGATTAAACCCTAATAAAAGAGAGAAATAATATTAAACCCATAAATCAAAAAATGATAAAACTGTTAATGTAAGTTAATGCACTTAATAAAATGTATGACATTATTTCATTAATCCAAGCATTTATATGTGACTTCATGTGTGCAAACTCTTTGTTTATGTGATTCGCACCTCACCTTGAGGGTGTATTTATACCAGCATAATTGTAGGTTTAGTTAGATTAGTGTATAAACTATTTTGCATGATTTCTAATCGTGACTTTTATTTTGTGAGGATGATTGAGGGAAACCATGATGATGACCAATTTTATTGCCAATACTGAGATTTATTTACAGGTGTGCATTTACACATGTGACTGCATGTTGTGATTAGAATCATTTCCACGTTTAATACATTGCCACTAGTTGCTGCATTATAATTGCACTGTGGTGTTCAGCCCAACAGCGCAGAAATGAGATGTTCACGATACATTAGGCACTTCAGTAAAACATATCTCTTAGATATAAAGCATCAAAATCAATAGGCTCATCAATACACATCTGATCTAATGATTTGTTCTTAGCAGTGTTGAGAAAAGCTGTCAGAAAGAATAATATATCACTTATAAAACCTGAATTAGCCCGAATCCATTTTTACAGCAATCCAATCTGTTTCGTGATGACGGTGTGAACTGGTGTAGTGGATACGGGTTCAGAGTCAATACAAGACTGTGATTCACTGCCTCTCGGCCCTCAGCATGGGTTACCGCTGCAGTACGGCAATTACAGCTCAAGTGGATTAAACATCATTTAAAACCACAGTGAGTATTTAGCTTCCAACAGGTTAACTGAGCTCTAAAATATAGTTATAAAGGCTGACACATGGGCATTTTCTGTGGGCTGCTTTGCATCTTTATTCACTGAGCACAAAGAATATTTTCTTTCAGTTACTTTAATAGATTTTTTTTTTATTCCGTGAGTTTATTTTTCGATTTAATTCTCTTCAAAATGTTCTAGCAGGCAGTGAATCTGTGCTGCTCTCTCGGCCTCAAATCCCACTTTTCCCCATAGCGGCACTCCCAATGATTCAGCCCTGACCCTAATCATTTCTGTGTCCACTGAAGCAGAGGCACTTAGGGAGTATTATCTGGGTGCAATATGTCTCAAATTTCACACACTAAAGCCACCATTAGCAGAACAGACTTTTCAGATAAAATGTGATCAAGTCCAGTATTGGTTTAAATACAGTACACTACAGACTCTGAACCAGGGTCAGAAATTAACTTTTTTTTATTAAGGGGCAATATTTGCCCTCTGGAGATGATTTTCAGTGGCATTTATTATCTTTATGAGGGCATTTGTTTTTCTAACCATATAAAACACACCCATTCACATCAAACTCTTTGTATTTTTATTTGTATTACTTTTCATCACTAATTTATTAGCTAAAGAAACATCTTCAATAACTTTTAATTACTTAGTATATTTTATGTCTCTCTGCATTATATGTTTTGAAGGTAACCATGCCCGAGACAAAGCTGTCATAGCTCAGATAGAAGCTGGTGCTCTTCGCCACTGCTGGCAGTGACCTACAGGCCTTGTAGAAATTAGCCAGATCGCCATTAGCCATTTTCAGAGCGGATTTGGATGTCTTCATTTTTGTTTTTGTGTTGTTGGAGTGTTTGATGGTATGGCTGGGTTTGCATGGCTGATTTTATTCTTTTTAATTAAAAACTGCTTCATCTTTTCTTAACAACACTCGTGTCACTCACAGAGATTTCAGAAATATCGTGTGAATTAACCTAGATTGGTCTTTATATTTAGTATATACAATACTGTGCAAAAGTTTTACGCACCCTACTTTTTTTTTTTTTTTGTGCAAACTTTGTTATAGATTTTTTATTTTATGACTTCTGCATTATCAAGTCAGTACAAAAACATTTTAGATTCCAAAACATTAGTTTTCTAGCACAAAATAAAATGTTACAGAAAAATGTTTGTATGTCATTAAAGAAAGCAGCATATTACACAAGAGACACTTTTCAGACAAAAAAACACAATGAAGGCTGCTGGGTTTCGCTGCAAAAATAAGAAGTGAATGTGAAAGTCAAAGTGTCCAGAAGAACTGTGTCTGGTTCTGCAAGATGCTCCATAAAACTTACCAGCTCATTTCCTTATAAAACTGCACAAACTGTACTGGAGACTACTATTTTAATTTAAATTTTTATTTTTATTTTTTTGTCACACAAAATATTGCCTTTGTTTCATTTACTACTGTTTACTGCTCTTTACTGTATTTTTTTTAAATGTAGAAACATTTAATTTCATTATTTTCAAGGCATCTTTGCTCTACAGCACTTCTTTGCATGTCCCTAAAACTTTTGCACAGTACTGTATATTAAATGTTCCTAATAAAAAACAGGAATTAACTATGGGGGCTTTTTTGCAATTGAAATATTCAGAAACATTTTGGGCGTTTTTTGGTGGCATTTTTACCCCGAGCCATTTTTTCTACCTTGCTCTGTACATTGTTTATTATAAGAAAAACAATTCATCTTTAGAATGAAATTTTAGGTGGCATTTATTTATCATTTTTGTAAGGAGTCTCCAGTGTCAGTTCTTTGTAACAGTCAGAAGTAAAGCTGTAAGTTTTCCAACACAGGAAAGTCTTGAAGACGGAGGATATTACACGTTTTGTTTTCTCGGTAGCAAGCTGCATATTTTTTTTTTTTGTCATATTAGCTTCAAGAGAAAGTGAGAGAACAACTGTTTATAGTTGCTATAATGAAATGCAACTACTGAATAAATTGTAAATATATATATATATATATATATATATATATATATATATATATATATATATATATATATATATATATATATATAATGTGTCATTCTTTAATAAAAAATAAAATAAAACATTTGAATCATTGGCAAATTGCTGTAGTATAAGAGGAATAAAACACTTCAGGAACACTAACCCTAGGGAAAATAATCAACTCTGCTTCATCACACCAATCTTGTGGCTGATTATTTACAAAATACATTGTGGGCACCTAAATATTTCTCTTCTTCACTGACATGCAAATGCAGAAAACATAACACAAGCATTTGGCAGAATATATAAATGAAATTAATAAATGAATGTGTAATATTTTGCATCGCATATATGATTGGTCATGCTAAGTTAATTACTTTAACAGTGTTGGGCCAGCCTATATATTCATGTGCTAATGTTTCTATAGTGACAGCTAATTTAAAGTCATAATTAAGTCTAGCAATAAAAAAAAATTGTTCATCTTTACCAAACAATATAATTTATGCCAAGTTGTTATGGTCGCAATATTTCCAAAGACGCATTTATGGAAGGAGTCACCAGTTTCAGCATATTTAGAAGTGATATAACAATTATATCAATACATTTATGTTAAAAAAAGAGCATTAACATTTAATATGGTTCAGTAAATACCATGTCTTCACTCAGACTGACTCCAGTTAAGCCTAGCGTATATTGTTGTGCTAGTGAACAGATGACACATGACCACATGACACATGTATTTTTATTTTTTTCATGATGGCAATCAAAGTAAAAAATATCATGAGGATGAACCACATTACAACAACCTGATAAAACATTTTAATGGTGTTTAAACAGTATCTTAAATAGAGAGTATGAGTATTAGTGAAGGTGGCCATTAAAAACATTAACGCCATGCATTGCGAATACACAATGGTGTTTACTAGCTTTGAGCAGTTAAATGAGCGTGCAGAGAAAATTCTGTGCCTTGAGAGCAGTTCAGTTCAGCGAGCACTGAGCACTGAGACATGCGCATTTCCTTTCACCAGGGTCTACACTTTGAGTCAAGCTGGAATTCCCGGCACTTTGTGCACATTTTTATTGACCGCGCTTCCTGATACAGCTCTGTGAACAGGTTAGCTGTCCTCATGTTCTATATTAAAGATACTGCTAAAATACTATCACATCTTAAACCTAAAATTCAGCCTGAGGAGTTCACTGCTATCAGCACACAAGCGCAACCAACATAAACAGAGCTAAATAAAATGTTCCATGATGCCCCTGATAGCAACATCGGAGTACCAAAAAAAAATGAAGAAAAGGAGAAACTCTATAAGACAAGAGGGCTTCTGTTCTAACCCCTAAAACTACAGTTCATTTTAAATGGCTGATTCCTTCAGGCATTCATGACACCATGTGGACCTCTTGCCATCCAGCCCTCTGCGTGTACATCCCTCAGAGAGACAGAGAGAAAGAGCAAGAAAGTGAGAAAGCTAGAAAAGTTAGGAAGAAAGAGAAAGGGCCATGAGGGTATATAGGGTGTATTCCATGCAGCAGAAGGGCATAAGTTATTCAAATACAGACCTGGTCACGTCGCTCTAGGCACTCTGTCGAGACAGAAAAGACTTATGTCGAGTCCCAGCTCAGTGACAGATGATCAGTTTCAATGTCACCCACTCCCTCTCTGTCTCCCATCACTTCTCAATGCTCTGCTCTTCGGTTTTCTTCCTCGCTTTCTTCCACACTCAGCACTTATTCTATTTGTTATCAGAACACATTTTGAGTGCCGCAGTTAACAACACCCCTTGGGCTGCCGTGAGAATACAATCAAGGTGGGATGTATTTTGCAGGCTATAAGAATTAGGAGGGAAAGTGTGTTGACTCTTGTGCTGAGTCAACTGCTCTGCAAATCTGCTGAATCAAGCCTGGGGGGGAAAAAACGTTTGCACGTCATATTTACATATGCTCAAGATTTGCCATCGTCAAGTAAAGTAGTTGCAAAATAGTATATTTTAGTATAGTTTATTTTCCTACAGCTATTATTCAATAGGTATATACCAATTAGTACAAGGCATGCATGACATATACACTATATGGCCAAAAGTATATGAACACCTGACCTTCACACAGTTTTGGCAATTCACAAACAGACTTTGTGCTCAGGTCTCCATCGGTGGACAGTTTATGACTTCAGCAGAATAGACTTCATGTTGAGACTGTGGTGAATTTCCTGACTACACAATTGTACTTTTTATCATGTAGCATACAGTTATAGAAGGGAATGACTTATAATTACACTATCCAGTGTCACCCAGATGAGGATGGGTTCCCTTTTGAGTCTGGTTCCTCTCAAGGTTTCTTCCTCATGTCGTCTCAGGGAGTTTTTCCTTGCCACCGTCGCCACTGGCTTGCTCATTGGGGATAAATTTGTCAATTTAAAATTTAGATCCAAAATTGATGTATTTCTGTAAAGCTGCTTTGTGACGATGTCTATTGTTAAAAGCGCTATACAGATAAAACTGAACTGAATTGAAGTGAACATGTGGTTCTTCAAACTGTGAAGCACAGAATTATCTAGAATGTCTTTGTATACTGTAGCATTACAATATCCTCTCACTGAAACTTAGAGGTACAACATTGTTCCAGCATGACAATGCCCCTGTGCACAAAGCGAGCTCCATGAAGACATGGTTTGCCAAGTTTGGACTGGAAGAACTTAAGCATCCTGCACAGAGCCCTGACCTCAACCCCACTGAACACCTTTGGGATGAACTGGAACACTCAGTGAACACAAATGAACAATGAGCACAAGTCCCCACAGCCACGCTCCAAAATGTAGTGGAAAGCCTTCCCAGAAGAGTGGAGGTTATTATAACAGTAAAGGGGGACTAAATCAGGAATGGTTTGTTTAACAAGCACATATGGGTGTGATGGTCAGGTATCCACAAAGGTTTGGTCATATAGAGTACTTTAAATGTTGCATATTCAAGAATATAGTAATGTATGTGCACAAACCCAGGACAATCAGATTTTGTATCCAGGCAAATTCCTGTAATTGCCCGACAGACAAGTTGGTTCAACAAGCAGACAAAGAAAAGTTAACATTTCTCCCTTATTACTTTTCACTAATCAAATGGTTACAGCTATTTTTAAGCTATATGGTGATGGTACACACACTGACGAAACAGAGCAAAATAAACCCAGCACAAAGCTCTCATAAAGTATACTGTATCTCATTACTACACAGTCACCTCATGGTTAAACAGATTGAGAGAGAATGAAGATGCTAGCCAGACTCAATGTCACATCTGTCAGGGACAGGTCACCTCCATGCCACCAGAGGGTACCCTCCCTCAAACTCTAGACAGTCTTCTTTGGTTGTCACATTCATTTCCAGTTCCAGGACAGAGCCTGGCTGAGTCCGAAATTGCATACTGTGACAATATGTACTGAATTCGATGCAGTACCTACTGCACAGCCATTGAAACAGTACATACTAATCAGTATGTGTGTGTGTTATGACTACGATCCCGGACATACCTCATCCACCATGTCGACATTGTCATGTGACCTTCAACGTCATCATAAACACAAAAATCTTAAACAAGTTAACAATTTATTCGGGTATTGTTAAACAAGTCCTGTTTAACCAAAGTTTAATACTTAAAAAGAGCCGACGATGTCTTCCGCGATTTTTTTTTTCTGAGCTCGTCCACACCAGTCCCGTTGCATTATGGGATTGTTTGACTCGCATAGTGTCCATCAGTTGCACACTGCAAAATCTCGCCCGAAGGAGTACACCAATCGGGTATTTCTCGCATACTGTTTCTCGCCTACTGAGAATTCGGACATACTACCCCTCTGGCGTACTGCTTTTTGCCTACTGTGTAGTAGGTAAGTATGTAGTTTCAGACGCAGCCCCTGTATCCCAGTTGGCATACTATCCATTAGTATGTCACCAATCGTACTATGTTGAAATAAGTATCCCAAAGGTACCTGGATGGTCTACTATTTCTGGTAAATTTTGTCGATCCGTGGACACTTTTTCAGCTAATATTTCCCATAAATGGAGGGAACAATGCACGATGGAGGAGGAGTTTTATGACGGTTTTTGCTTCACCGGATTCAAGGATGCATTTTAGAGAGGTGTAAATGAAATGTGATAAAATAAATCAAGGGAATGATGAAGTAAATTCTACAGTATAAATTATATTAGGAATAATGGAAGAAGAAAGGTTGAAAAGCAACAAGGAGTTTGTTTTCTATGACTCTTCCGGGCAACAACGTTCTCTTTTAATACACACTCCAAAGTATGTACATTTTCTTCACAAAAAGAGTACATACTTTTAGTGCATAGTATAAGTCCGCCAATTGGAGTAACAGGGTATATAAAGCACATGGTTTCTTTGTTGCCGACTTAGTGATTTTATCTCCATATATGCATTAAGTGTCTATGAGTGTCTCTTGTAAACATTCTTTAAACATGGTGGACAACCTGGTTCATGTTTACAAATTTGAGCCAATTTACAAGTCTCAATTTGTATCAAATGCTACAGAGTTAGTGTTTGTACCCTAATATGACTTATGCTAAACATATCTCTATTGCCCGTTTTGAATTTGTGTGATTCATTTACTGAGATCAAAGGCCACCATCTCACATGAAAAGATCTGACTGTTTAAGGCTATTGTAAGGGAAAGGGTTAGCAGTTTGTAGCTTTTCTTATGACTTCTTTCATGCAAAATCTAAGCAAATACTTGTTTTGTTATGAATTTTGCATGAGGTCAGGCTGCTTTGAGACTATCTTTAAAGGCGTTTTGTATCTTAAGATAGAGGTCTGGTGCAGAGATTCTGCAAAGCCATAGACTCGCAGCCATTGGAGCGCTGTGTCAGCAAAGCTGCTTTTCCCACTGGCCCATTCGTTAAATGGTCTTTCTGGAAATAGGAACGCATCCATAGCCATAAGACAGCTCAGGATATTAGGGCTCTTTATGAATATGACCCAAAAGTGTCTGAAATGAATTTAGTAGTAGTGTGAATGTTGGGATGGGTGGTGAGATTACAGGGTGCATCTGTCACCTGCAGAAATGGATTCTTTGTCGCTGTTTGGACTATTACCTTGTACCTGGTGCGATGTGATTCTGCAACTCACATCTACTTCAACTACAAACCTCCAAAGAGCTGCAAATGGGAATAAAAATGCCAGGATCCTGATTTACTAAGGGCACTTTCACACATATTAGTCCATTTGCCAAGTCTGAATCAGTGATTATTTTGGTTCGTTTGCTGTTTGGCTTGGTTTGGTTTCGTACTGCACATAAGGAAACAAAACCATTCATCCATCCACCCATCCATCCATCCATCCATCCATCGATTTTCTGTACCACTTATCCTACACAGGGTCAAGGGGAGCCTGGAGCCTATCCTGGGGACTCGGGACACAGGGTGTCGGGCACCCTGTCCTGACACCGCAGGGCACAATGGCACACACACTCACATACCCATTCACGCACTACGGACAATTTAGAGATGTCAATCAACCTACAACTCATGTCTTTGGACTGAGGGAGGAAACCAGAGTGATGAAAACATCATCGCAATCACAAACATCTACCAACCATGGGGAACAGAGTTAAATAAATAAATTAAATTAATTATTAGATGGTTATATAAATAACTAGTTTTAAACATTTGTGTGTCCCACCCGGCATTTATTTTCTCTTTTTATTCGTTGAACACCTCACTCAGGCGCTCTTGGACTGAGTATTACGCCATGTTCTCACATATCTAAGAACTGCACCGAGAGGAAAAATACACCAGGGATTGATTCAAACAAACTAAACACTTCATCATTACATCCTTAATAAAGAGGTTAATGTGTGAATGCAATCTGATAAACTGCGTGACTTACAAAGACATATAATGTGTCAATATTGTAAGGTCTGATTTCAGAAAGCATTTAAAACGTTTCAGAAACGTGTTGAAGAAAACCATTTTGCAAGATTTTTAAATGCTGTTATTGGACGTGTGAACGTGAAGCAAATCTCTAGTACGAATGCAACTTAATATTAAGTCACAATTTGCAGAAATTTTTGAGATTGGGATGCATAATTTCAAGATACTTGAAATTGTGTTCAAATGGTGGAAATGGGTTTGCTCATTTAAATTGAATACTTGCCCTTCGGTTGTACATAAAAATCTCCATTCTGGACCATGTTAAATCATGCTGCCATGCCATGTTAAATCATCACTGTCCTGTATTTAGCAATTTTACAGAAGGGTAGAAACTGCATTAAGGTAAATTTGCAAAACGTGCTCCATAGACCCTGTCAGTATAGCAACTTTTTAAAATTGTATATATATATTTTTTTTTTATTATTTGCGCATGATTTTCTACACATAAACTTTTAGTTTTAAATCATAACCCTATGCTTTTCCACCAACTGCTTCTACATCCCCTGCTCTTTTTTTTTTTTTTTTTAATTATTTAAAGTTTTCTTGTTAAAATTCCAAGCCATGGAATGCAAAGCTTAAATATTTGAGGAAAGATGGAGAGGAGTGCCATTATTTCCCCCCCTTCTCCTAGATGTACACATACCCACACACACTGAATTTCTGTAGTCTTTTTTATGTGTGACTCTAGGCGGATTATTTGGTATGAGAAACACATAGCAGACAACGTTCCCTCTGCTCTGCTTTCTTCTCACACAGATCCACAGGACTTGATGCTTGGCTTGGAGAAGCAGCACCAACTGGCTGCTTTATAGACTCGGGAAGCACGAACATAAAGCCTGCAGCACAGTGAGAGGCATATATATTCGACATGCACACATGCTGTGTTGCTCAATGTTCTCTGTGTACTCCTGGTTTAATTTACTGGCATCGTTATCACGTGTCCCTCCAGCACAGCGCAGTGCTGTAAAAGTACAAATGCATGTCATTGCTGTCTTCCATATCCTATATTTTACATCCTGATTTTACTTCTTTTTTTTTTTTTTTTTTTTTTTAATGCATAGAGGTGACTATCAAAAGGCATCAGGCAGCTCTGCAACTTGTCTGATGAATGAAAGGTGGAGCTTTCAGACTGGCACGGCACATCTCAGTGCATTGGGTACATCCGCAATCAAACCTTACAGGAAGATGTCAAATTCGCCTCGCAGTCCAGACTCGTAGCTTTTCATAGAGAGTCTGGTTTTCACTGATATTGGATGCGAAGGCTAAAAATGTTATATTAATCAATAGCTTGACAATGATACTATTAGGTTTGAGCAGTGTGTTATATCACAAGGTTTCATCAGTAGCATAATTACAATGATTTGAGCAAACTATCACACACAAACAGATAAGCAGCTGCATTTGGGATTTCTATTTTTTTTTCCCCATGTGCCCATAATAACCTCCTGGCTTCCTTCAAACTGAACTGAAGTGACTGTTTTCCTGTTCACTCAGCCCCTTTATGCCATGGCATGAGCTGAACATTTTTTTTGTCTAAATAATTCAACTTAAAGAGGCCAAGACTTTACTCTTTATAAACTGTTATGTTTTTGTGTCTGTATTGTAAAAATGGCAAAGTTATTGTAAGTTTTTTTTTTTAATAAAAGAAATCACAAATCACAGATCTAAACATTAAACTACTATATTAAGTAATAGACATACAATATATTTATTCATATAAATAAAGTTGTTTAAAAAAATAGTTATAAACCTGAGTCTAACACTAACTTTACTCTGTGTATCTTTTTAGATTATTCGATTTGGGCTGATTGTTACAAATTGGAAAGTGTGAGACATGACCAGACAGCAGGCATTTTACTGGGATGTGGCTGCATTATATTGGACCCCAATAGTTTGGTCCAATAAAACTTATTGGCAGTCTAGAGTGACTATTTTACAGCAGTATGGTAGGCAGAAAAAAAAAAAAACTATCTAATCAGAAATTCATATGAAGGCGAATAAATTCTGGCGACTTGGGAAATCATCCAATTTCATAGTAATTAATTCATAGAAAAAGGTAGAAAATCCCACTGCTGACCTTAAGTTTTGTATCTCTTTATACTCAGTGCAAGTAGTTCCAAATGGCAAGTGTGAAACCATGTTGCATATAAGACAAGACCAGACCAGGCATTTAATTTTTGTATATTTTGGCAGCCTTAAGCCTTTTGGTCTTTGGCAAGAATTTCCTCTATTTATGAATTTCCTCTATTTACTGGATGTCTAGTGTGATTTGAATCACTGCTTCATTGCTCCAAACCAAAACATATAATAAAATAAAAAATGAATGAGTACATTAAAAATATGGATAATAATAACTAACTCTAGCTAACTAACTCTAACCTTCACCTTTGTAACTAGTGTGTAATTTGGTAACCATGAGACCATGTTGTCGAGGTGAATCACTTCCTGTTTCAGTACTAATAACTCATTCTGAACAGTATCAGCACCACAGTAAACAGATGGAGTCGTGCTTTCAGCTGCCAGCAGATTCTCAACGGCCTGCTCAGTTCACAGCTACGGAGTAAAATCTCGAGATTATCAGACTAAGAAAAATAAATAAATAAAAAACACATTAAGTATAAAAAGAATGAATGTGAGTTTTATATTTTCCAGCTCTTCGAGCCATGCATGATTTTTTTAAGGAAAGACGAAGCTGCTTGTACATGTGAAAAATCCTGTAACATAAATTAAGAGTTTTCAGCGGATTCTGATACTGCAACAACATCACTATTACTGCTATTGATTAATATTACTGCTACTACTACCACTACTACTACTACTACTACTACTAATAATAATAATAATAATAATAATAATAATAATAATAATAATAATAATAATAATAATAATAAAAGTGTTGTTTTGGGGGATTCATAAAAACTATTATTATATTTCTTATTGTAATTAATGTAATTGATTAAATATTTTAGAAATGTTAGCAGTTAATTCAAAAGCTAAGCAATGCTAAGTAATATTAGCCTAGCCAAGTATCTATACTAATATTTGTCATATAATTTACATATATAACCCATGTAGCTTAATTTCTACTTGTATTTTTTGTTCTGCTATTGTTCCCCTTGTTAATTTTAGCATTTAATTGAAATATTTTAGTAAAGCAACATGTTTAAGCTTAAAAGCTAGTCCCCCAAACTTAGCAAAACTAGCACAGTCCCCTCCTAAACTATTGGAACCTCAAGGACAATTATTATTATTATTATTTTGCTTATTTATGTATTTATTTTTGCTGTAGACTGGAGGCATTTGGGTTTGAGATCAAAAGATGAACACGAGAAGAGAGTTTAGAAGTTCAGCTTTTATTTCTTGGTGTTAAACAACATCTAGCACATTTTGTATCAGAGCACCCAATTTGTAGGTGACCAAAGAATATTGGAACATGTGACACGTGTTTCTTCTTACCCAGGTGTGTCCTGTTAGACTGACTGTTTAAACAATAAATCGCTCTGAACATCTACTCAATCTACAGTTTTAGTCTTCAGTTTCACCTGTGAATACTTTGTCTGTTGTTAAAAAAAAGGATAAGCCAACATGAAGATCCGAGAGCTGTCTATGGGAGAAAAGCAGGTCATTTTGAAGCTGAGAAAAGAGGAAAAATCAATCAGATCCATTGCACAAACATTGGGCATTGGACACTGAACAGGTCGGCCAAGGAAAACAACAACAATGACAGCTGATCACAGAAACATTGTGAGAGCTATGAAGAAAACCCGAAAAACAACAGTCAGTGACATCACATTCATCCTCCACAGGGCAGGGGTGAAGGTATCACAATCCACCATTCGAAGACTTTAAGGGCAGAAATATAGAGGCCATAGCACAAGAGGCAAACCACTCATCAGCAGCAAGAATCGGAAAGCCAGATTGGAATTTACAAAGAAATATAGAGATGAGCCCCAAAAGTTCTGGAACCAAAATTGACCTCTACCAAAGTGATGGAAAGGCCAAAGTGAGGAGAAAGAAAGGATCTGCTCATGGTGCAAAACATGGTGGAGGTAGTGTCATGGCTTGGGCTTGCATGGCTGCTTCTGGACCAGGCTCACTAATCTTAATTGATGATAGGACTCATGATGGTAGCAGCAGAATGAATTCGGAAGTTTACAGGAACATTTTGTCTGCCGATTTACAGAGAAATACATCCAAATTAATCATGAGGAACTTCATCATGCAGCAAGAAAATGATCCAAAATGCACTGCCAACTCAACAAAGGACATTATCAGGGGGAAAAGTGGAAGGTTTTAGACTGGCCAAGTCAATCACCAGACCTTAACCACTCACGGATATGTAATATTGGATCATTTTCCTTAATAAATAAATGACTAAGTATAATATTATTTTGTCTCATTTGTTTAATTGGGTTGTCTTTGTCTACTCTGATGATGTTTTAGGTCATATTTATGCAGAAATATAGAAAATTCTAAATGATTCATACACTTTCAAACACCACTGTGTTTATCGGGAGTGCAGATGGTCATCACACCTGATAATCAGTTCCTGCTGACTGCCTCAGAGGACGGCTCCCTCCTCATCTGGAGGATCACTGACCAGTGTTAAACATGATGAAAGAAACAGACTATACTGTACTGAGTAGTTAATCCATACCAAGGACAAGGACATGCAATTAACTATATATTCTTTGAAACTGATGGAATGATCTTACCTTTATAGTAGTAACTTTCACAGTGGTGCAGTGGTGCATTGCCGTCTCAGGGCTGAGGTCAGGTGACGGTCTTTGTGGAGTTTTGCATGTTCTCTCCATGGGTTTCCCCTACTCAGTAATGTCTGTGCAACTGACAAAGGCTATCTCTTTATATTTTATAGTAACATAGTTGCAGGAAAAAAACGCTCAACGTTTTTGATATTTTTCTGTGTTAAACCAGCCAGGACCACAGTACATTACAGGCAGAGGATTAACAAAGTCAGGCAGAATTTCCTCCAGGAGATTGAGGCATTGATAAGCTAAATCCATGTTAGACTATGAGATCTCAGTTCAGATAATTTAGCTGTAAGGCCTCATTAGGAGACTAGGACAGTAGATAATGGTCAATTTATGATTTATGGGTTGATGTAATACAATAGGTGTCACCGCAAGTGTGAAAATATTCATGTCATGGACTCTGTCTAGTTTTGGTGCGAGAAGTGTTTTCACACTGAGATGTACTGTACTCTACAATTTTGACTTAACACCAACACACCATTCAAGAAACAGGAAGAGTTGGAGCAAAGAATGGAGGCGATGTAGAATAATTATGAGGAGAGACTGGGCCAGCAAGGACAGTCATGGAGGACATGAAACAGTCCTATGAGGCTAAGCTTCAGAAGGTAAGGTAAGGAGGTTAGGATCCTGTTTTCCTCATCTCCAGACTATGCCCCTGATCATTATTGTTATCTGCATCTAGTTAGCTTAAACTGTGTCTTGTTTTGTCATTCGTTGTTTGTTCCTTGTTTGCTTTTTTTGGTTATAAGTCCTGCAAGTGTCAGTGCTGAATCGTTCACCTGGTTTTGAGTGCCAGTCCCCCTAATTCCTTTTTCTAGTATTCTTACTGGTTAAATGCACTATTTGGGGAATAGGGATTCACTGGGATTAGTACGTTTTGAGTCATCTCCTTCTCCATCTTCTCTTTACGGCAACAGGCCGAGTTGCTGAAGTCTGAGGAGAGCCAGAAGGAGATGAAGCAGAAAACTGACTCTGAGCTCAAGGAAATCAGCCACAAATATGAGCAGCAGCTCCAGGAGGAGAAGGAGGCCAGCATTAGGCATGAATTTGAAAGGAAATTCTTGGAGAAGCAGGTGTGTGTTTTTGTAAACAAAATGATTTAAAACTGATTTGAAATGACAGGAATAGGTAAAATTTTTTGTAGATAATGGCAGGTAAATATGCATCTGGCTATGATTATTTTGCATTTTGTGTACACCATTTTCAGTTTGCATGTGGTCATGTTGAAAAAGAACTGAAAAAGAACAAGATTAGCAGAGTGGATGGAAAGTAAGGCGATAAAGGCAGTTTTCAGCAGGGGCCCTGAATGTCTATACCTAGAACTGTGAAAGACCTCTTTTCAATCAGTGTAGCTTTTACAACCAGCTACATGTGGGAAACAGCAATCGATTGAACACAAAGTACTGTTTTTCTATAGTGTTGTGACTTGCTAAATGTAGAAATGTGTACAGTGTATACACACCTGCCACATTTTAAACTCATTTGGAACATTTGGAACACCCACACAGTGTAATTAATATGTGCTTGTGTTTGTTGTACTGTAAGTTGTTGCACGTCTGTAAAATAAAAAGTGAGACCAGGGCCACAAGATCAATAAGGTAACGAAGGAAGTGCAGAGCCTGCAGGACCAACGTAAGAAAACAAAGAAAGTCGAGGATCTTGCACAGGACCAGGAGGAGCAAAACAAGATTGTCCATGACAAGGTGAGACTCATGCTAACATTGCAAGAGCCTTTTGGCAAACATTCAGTCATTCATACATACGTACCAGCATGCTTTTGGGAGTAATTCATTATTTATGTTGCAATGCAGTACATGTCTGTACTGTACGTGCCAAATAATTTTTAATACGTTATCTATATAACTCAGTATCCTGGTTTCATTACTTTATTGTGTAAGCTAGAACATTGTGATCAGATTCAGGTGCATGTTAGACTTTCCATAAACAAGGTCTTTAGAACATTCTTAGGATATTGTTATCTATTCTGGTATAATGTAACTGTATATACGTTATGCAGCAATTTGATCACACCCCTAGTTGTCAATAATTGATTGCTAAAGGACTATGATATAAATAAAGTTGAAAAAGCTAACCATTAAGACTGATTGACCTTCCCTGCAGGAAATCCTCCTCCGAGACATATTTGAAATGCATGAGAAGAGCAAAAAACAGAATGAGGAGGATTTGGTCATGATCAACAGACAACTGGATGAACTGAATGAAGAAAGAAAAAAACTGCTAATACAAAATGATGAAATGGAAATTGAGCGACTGCGGAATGGAATTCAAGAGAAAAATCAGATCATCAAAAAGGTGAGGAGTTTGATAGTATGTTTAAATTTGAATATCATGGAAAAGTTCTTTTTTTCCGTAATTTAATTCAAAATGGGGAACTTTCATATTCTAGATTCATTACACATAAAGTGAAATATTTCAAGCCTTTTTTTGTTTTAATCTTGATGATTACGGCTTACAGCTCATGGAAATGAGATCCTGGAAAAATCCAGGAAAATATTAGATAAAATATCAGAATAAAGAATTTATAATACAGCAGTGTGGACCTGAGAGGAGCTCTAATCAGCTAATTAACTCAAAACACCTTTTTATTCAAAACACCGTCGCTCAGTGGTCCAAAGTCCTCTTTTCAGATGAAAGTAAATTTTGCATTTCATTTGGAAATCAAGGTCCCAGAGTCTGGAGGAAGAGTGGAGAGGCACAGAATCCAAGTTGCTTGAAGTCCAGTGTGAAGTTTCCACAGTCAGTGATGATTTGTGGTGCCATGTCATCTGCTGGTGTTGGTCCACTGTGTTTCCTCGAGTCGAGAGTCGATGCAGCGTCTACCAGGAGATTTTAGAGCACTTCATGCTTCCATCTGCTTACAAGCTTTATGGAGATGCTGATTTCCTTTTCCAGCAGGATTTGGCACGTGCCAAACTACTAGTAACTGGTTTGCTGACCATGGTATTACTGTGCTTGATTGGCCAGCCAACTCGTCCGACCTGAATTTTATCAAGAGGAAGATGAGAGACACCAGACCCAACAATACAGACAAGCTGAAGGCCGCTATCAAAGCAACCTGGGCTTCTATAACACCTCAGCAGTGCCACAGGCTGATTGTCTCCATGCCACGCCGCACTGATGCACTAATTCGTGCAAAAGGAGCCCCGAGCAAATATTGAGTGCATAAATGAACCTACTTTTCAGAAGGTCGACATTTCTGTATTATAAATTCTTTATTCTAATATTTTGAGATACTGGATTTTTGATTTCCATGAGATGTACGCCGTAATCATCAAGATTAAAACAAAACACTGTCAAACACTGAGTAATGGCTCAGTGGAGGCCCAACAAGTAACTGGAAGGGTGTACAAACTTTTGCTTTCTGCACACTCATCAATTAGTTTTTTTTTTTTCTTCTATTTTTATTTCTATCGATTATAAAATTACTAACTTCATATAATAATTGACATAATACAGACTGAATTGCTTTGTGGTTGTAGTTTTTTCGAAGTTGATTTCAAATGACCGGTACTATTACAGCTGCTTTTATTATTAATGACTGTTTTTATTCTAGTTCGAGGTTGAGGTGGAGGAGATCAACAACAAGAACAAGGAAGCAGTTCATGACCTGAAGCAGAAGCTGTAAGTAAAGGAAAAAGAGCTGTTCACAGAGAGGCAGAGGGTTTGTCATCTCTTATAGCTTTTTGTAATATGCAGCATGTAGTCATTAATCATATTATATGTGATATGTATAATAATAATAAGCATTACAATTTAACCACCAGTGCCATTGTTTGTAATGTCTATGTTTCCTCAGTATGCTGAAAGACACTGTCGTAAAACTCCACAAATGCTACATTCATGAAGCAAATGTGATATTAATACACATATCAACATATATACACATAAAATGATGCAAACACACACACACACACACACACAGTCCAGTATACTTATACCTGACTGAGTGTAATGACTGTGCTAGGTAAGAGTCGTGAGTGAAAGTTGAAGTTGTGCAAGAGCACACCAGGGAGAACGAACACCTACAGAGGACACTGGGCTCTCAGGAGGAAAGTCAAGCTATGAAGGCCGAAGTTGAGCAAGTACATTGCTCTGAGGTCCTGAAGTTATGACCGATTTCATATCGACATTTTTGCCTGATTCAGGTTTTGTAAGCTTGGGCTGCTTACAGTGTGAATACACTTTGACATGTTTTTGCATATGTGTGTAAGGGAGTATCATGCTGGCTGAAGAGAGCCAGGAGAGCACATAGAAGCACCAGATCAACCACAATAAGGAGATGGCCCCATGTGTCAACAGTAAGAGAGACAAATAGCTTTTACTATACACTTTTTTTTTTTTTTTAATCATTGTAGGGAATAGCTTTGGGGGAAATGCATTTAGTCAGTCAGCAAATTGTATTAAAATATCTTAAAATATACAGACAGTTTTATTAGAACTTCACACAAAGCACTTACAGTGAGGTACGGCATGCTGGACATTTCTAAAATTTCTTCTCCTGGTTTTAAATCATTCAAAAAGCATATCTACTTTTTTTATTCTGCAGTATCCTCACACAGTTGAAATCTCCAACAGAGATCAAAAGCATGACCCAGCTGCAATGCACAAGAATCCCAAGGCTAAAAAGGAATATCCTGGAGAAGTTTCACATCGGAGTTAATCAGGCAGTTTGAACTGTCCACTCTTTAACATAGCCAAGAATGCCAGATTGTCTCTTGAGTAAAGAGACACCTTGAATAAACACCTCGGAAAAAAGCTGTAATAATAAATGCCGTAGTAGTATAATATACAATAGAAGTGAGTACACCCCTGTGCAATATCACTTAAATGTCAAATGTTTCAAAATTGTATCACTTTACATTAACTGCATTACTTCAAAGTTGAACAGGGGGGTATTTGCTCTTATGTAAAAATGAAAAACTAACAGTTTAGATTGACTGTATTAAAAATACAGGCCCCAAAGTAGGAACTCAGTTCAACAAAAGTCTGTGCACCTTTCATTACTGAGATCCAAATATTTTATTTTTTCAATACTTTGTATGTCCACCTTTATTTTTGATGACAGAGTCAATCCTCCTCGGCATGGAGGATACCAGTGTTGCACAAATTTCTGGAGAAATGTTCTGCCATTCTTCAGAGACTGCTCTTTGCTTGAGGGGTTGTGTTGCTCTACCTTTCTCTTTAAAACATCCTGAAGGTGTTCTATTTGGATTCAAGTCAGGCGACATACTTGGCCAGGTCATAGTTTTCACTTTTTTTCTTCTTTTGGAACTCTTGCGTGATCTTGGCACGTTTTCATTCTGGAATATTCCTCTTCTGCCAAGCTTCTGGAGACTTGGAGGCATCTTGTCAGCCAGTATTTTGGTGCTGTACATCCATAGGCATTCATGGTGCCATCTATAAATGTCATCTCTCCAACACCTTTTGCACTCATGCAGCCCCATATCATGACACTCCCACCACCATGCTTCACTGTCAGGACTATGCATTCACTGTGGTAGTCGTGGCCAGGTTCACGCCAGACATACTGGACCCCATCTGAGCTGAACAAATTTACCTCTGTCTAATCTGACCAAAGAATGTGCTCCCAATATTCATCAGGCTTCTTTTCAGGTTCTTTATCAAAGTTTGACATTACGCAATGTCCTTTGGACCACTGTCTGAGCTGGCACAAAAACTCTGAATACAGTGCAGAACTACACTTCCCAGCAGCCCCAGCACCTGTTTCCTGTTCCACCTAATTAGTGTTACTATTTAAGTTTCTCTGCTACCAGGGACAGGAAACCATGATGAAGCTTTTTAAAGCTGAGGAGATGCCTTGGTAAATGAAAACAACTTATTTATTCCTTTATACCAACACATCCTCCTTTTATACTTCCAATTTTCATCTTAATTGAACATCTAGCCTTATTTGTCTTATTTGATTTGGGTTGACTTGCTGCCTTTTTGTTTTTTTTTTTGTTTTTTATAAATATATATAGTACGGGTGCATCCCAGAAAATTAGAATATTGTGGAAAAGTACATTTTTTCCCGTAATTTAAATCCAAAAGTGGAACTTTCATATATTCTAGATTCATAACACATAAAGTGAAATATTTCAAGCCTTTTTTGTTTTAATCTTGATGATTACAGCTTACAGCTCATGGAAATCATAAATCCAGTATCTCAAAATATTAGAATAAAGGATTTATAATACAGCAATGTCAACCTTCTGAAAAGTATGTTAATTTATGTGCTCTTTTTGCACGAATTACTGCATCAGTGCGGCGTGGCATGGAGACAATCAGCCTGTGGCACTGCTGAGGTGTTATGGAAGCCCAGGTTGCTTTGATAGCGGCCTTCAGCTCATCTGTATCGTCGGGTCTGGTGTCTCCCATCTTCCTCTTGACAAAATTCAGGTCAGGAGAGTTGGCTGGCCAATCAAGCACAGTAATACCATGGTCAGCAAACCAGTTACTAGTAGTTTTGGCTCTGTGGGCATGTGCCAGGTCCTGCTGGAAAAGGAAATCAGCATCTCCATAAAGCTTGTAAGCAGATGGAGGCATGAAGTGCTCTAAAATCTCCTGGTAGACGCTGCATCGACTCGACTCGAGAAAACACAGTGGACCAACACCAGCAGATGACATGGCACCCCAAATCATCACTGACTGTGGAAACTTCACACTGGACTTCAAGCAACTTGGATTCTGTGCCTCTCCACTCTTCCTCCAGACTCTGGGACCTTGATTTCCAAATGAAATGCAAAATTTACTTTCATCTGAAAAGAGGACTTTGGACCACTGAGCAATGGTGTTTTGAGTAAAAATGTGTTTTGAGTTAATTAGCTGATTAGAGCTCCTCTCAGGTCCACATTGCTGTATTATACATTCTTTATTCTATTATTTTATTCTCATTTCCATGAGTTGTAAGCCGTAATCATCAAGATTAAAACAAAAAAACGCTTGACATATTTCACTTTATGTGTAATGAATCTAGAATATATGAAAGTTCCCCTTTTTTTAATTAAATTACGGAAAAAAATTAACTTTTCCACGATATTCTAATTTTCTGAGATGCACCTGTATGTAATATTTCAATTTATATGGCATTAAGGCCTATATGAAACAATGCGGCTAAACTATATTTAATTTGTGTGTGTATTTGAAATAAATAAGTGACTTGAACTTGACAGTGTAATCTATAAATAACAGTGAGTAACTCATCGCAAATTATACGATCAGTTGAGGTTTACATGAGTTAGTCTTATTATGCACACACTCCGTGTAAATGTGTAAATGCTCATACGACAGATTTACACATAAATCTGTTCGTATCCAGCATGATAAGTGAGGTCCGTTATCGCTACACAAGGCAGGATCATATGTGTTATAATCTCATGTGTTATGCAATTCAATATTGAAAAGTGAAGCGACGGCAAAGTACAGAAAAGTGGCGTTGATAACTTTTCCATGCCTGGCTGCTTTTATACATAAAACACAGGGGCTTTTGTTTCTCCCACCTGTAAGAAAGACAGAAATGAGCTCCTGACAGAGAAACAAAGCACAAACCAGCTGGATAATCAGAGTGGAATCTTATTTTCTATTGAGTGCAAGGACAAATTCCACATACGAATACTTTCCCACGGTGCATATTTCATTCATGATTACTACACAAAGATTGAGGATCACGTATTATGTTTCGTTTTCTGCGGTCAGATATCCAATTCCAATTCCCAGAGTCTCTCAGGCTGTGCACGAGCGTCGGGCATATCCAGTGTTACAGGCAAATGTTGACAACCTGATTCCGGGTTATGCTATTCAATTATGCTGTTCATGAATGTTGCATATTATTGCTCACGTTTTGTGGATAGTTCTCATTTTACTGTTGATGTTTTGTGAAAAGCCAGCTGGGTTAGCAGGATTACATCCATCCACGTTCCGCTTCATCTGTACATACCCAGCCTTCAGTCATGAAAGGATGGTGTATTGAACGTATTAACCCTGTACTGGTATTTGGTTTTGAACTCACAGCCACAGGTGGTGTAGAACGTTGCCTATTAAAGATGTGAAGGACAAGTGGCTCCATAAATAGGAAGGCTAAAACACAAACACATGAAGTGTGAAGCAACCTTGGTTAAAATCAGCACCTTCACGTCTCAGGCCATGGTTTTCTCCTGGAAAAGAACATGATGCTCCCTTTGCCCCGGTGGAGATATTTAAGTATCATAGGATCTTGTTCAGGACTGATGGAAAAAGACAGTGTGAGATTGATAAATATCTCAGCTCGAAGGCAACAGTGTTAGGGCTAAAACCTACCCTATGTACTGTATCTATGCCACTGCATACCCTTTGAGTTACCCCAAGGAGATTTCACGAGTCACTGCGTTCAGAAAAGTGTCACGGCAAAATTTATAACACAAATCAACACAAGCTGCATTCTGAGCACCAAGAAGTGGTAAAGTCAGCTAAGACTAGTTTCTCGTCGTCAAGTGTCAACTGGCAGACCAGGAGTGTGATCAATCTCTCGCAGAGCTGCTTCATTCATACAAACATACTATATACAGTATATGATACTTCATCATCAATCCCTGGCAAGAAATTGTGCGTTCTCTTAGTTTTACAAAGAACCTGTCAAGAGAAAATGGAGCCAGCTTTGTGACTGTCTGAGGAATTGGAAAAAGTGAGACTTTTTTTTTTTTCTAGCCATTGCATGGGAAACAAAGTCACCATGGTGTGCATGCATTTCTGTTATACAGACATAATTATAATCCTAATCCCCCTTTCCTCATCTCAATCTTAATAAAAAATTCTGTACATCATAAATAAAATGTCTGCACTTACATGTTCCTTTTGTTTGTGAAAATTTATTACATTCGTTTTTGATCATTTGATATCAAACAAGATCTTGGTGGCTGTGAAACATTCGCAAAATAACTCCATTTAGCAGCCCCGTCATTGCTCCTCCCTTGGTGGCATGAGGGCACCATGATTCCTGCCCCAGTGGACCCCTATTAGTGTATTGTGCAACACCTAGAAAGGCAACCAAATCAATGAAACATCATATCGTAAAGAGGAGTAAACAGTAGTAAATGAAACAAAGTCAATATTTGGTGTGACAGAAAATAAAAATAAAAAATAGTAGCCTCCAGTTTTATTGAGCGTCTTGCAGAACCAGCCACAGTTCTTCTGGAGACTTTGACTTTCTCACTTGCTTCTTATTTTTGCAGCAAAACCCAGCAGCCTTCATTGTGTTGTTTGTCTGAAAAGTGTCTCTTACGTAATACGCTGCTTTCTTTAATGACGTACAAACATTTTTCTGTAACATTTAATTTTGTGCTAGAAAATGTTGGGAAATCTAGCTGTTTGGGAATCTAAAATGTTTTTGTACTGACTTGATAATGTAAAAAATCTATAATAAAGTTTGTACTAAAAAAAAAATAGGGTGCCTAAAACTTTTGCACAGTACAACCACCGTCGTGTCGTATCCTTTATCCAGTAACAGGTGGATGTGGGGAGTCCTAAGTTGACCAGTTTTCTGACTAGAATGTCCAGGATTATTGTATTAAACTCTGAGCTACAGTCAATAAACGCTGCGCTATAGTCAATAAACAGCATCCTGACATAGTTCCCCCGGTGTTCTAGATGACTCAAAACAGTGTGAAGAGCTAGGGCTATGGCATCTTCAGTAGACCTGTTCACTCTGTAGGCAAACTGATGATGGTCAAAAGTGAGAGGGAGACTTAATGTGATGCAAAACCAGCCTCTCGAAGCACTTCATAACCACCGGTGTGAGTGCCACCAGACGGTAGTCATTGAGACTGCCTAAATCAGATGTTTTGGGTATTGGTATGACAGTGGCTGACTTCAGGCAGGGTGGTATGATGGCATGTATAAGGGACTGATTGAAGATGTTGGTGCAGACCTGTGAAAGCTGGTCAGTACATGCTCTGAGTACCTTCCCAGGTACCCCGTCTGGGCCGGTTGCCTTTCTCGGGTTCACTGACCTGAGCGCCCTTCTCACCTCATACTCCTGTAAGATGAGTGTGTGTGTGTGTGTGTGTGTGTGTGTGTGTGTGTGTGTGTGTGTGTGTGTGTGTGTGTGTGTGTGTGTGTGTGTGTGTGTGTGTGTGTGTGTGTGTGTGTGTGTGTGTGTGTGTGTGTGTGTGTGTGTGTGTGTGTGTGTGTGTGTGTGTGTGTGTGTGTGTGTGTGTGTGTGTGTGTGTGTGTGTGTGTGTGTGTGTGTGTGTGTGTGTGTGTGTGTGTGTGTGTGTGTGTGTGTGTGTGTGTGTGTGTGTGTGGTTAGAGGCCGATACAGGCCGAAGTAGTGAAGCTGTATCCTGCTGGGTAACCTCAAAACGTGCAAAGAAGCAGTTCAGCTCCTCTGCCAGTTGGGCAGAGTAAGTATTCCCCGCAGTGATACTGCAGCCCCTGAAATTTTTGATAGTCTGTATGCCCTGCCACATCCGAAAATCTGTAGAAAGACTTGAAGACTGCAGTCCACAAACGGTCACCATCAAATTTAACTGAACTTGAGTAGTTCTGCAAAGAAGAGTGGGCAAATATTGCAAATTTAGTAGAGACATATCCCAACAGACTAAGGGCTGTAATTAAAGCGTATTAAAGCGGTGGTTCAACAAAATACTGACACAAGGGGGTGATCCTTTTTCCAACTCAGTGATTCTGTTTTTTATTATTTTTATTTTTTTTCTGACATGTTGGTGTTATATCTTTCACTTGGATGTTATAAGTTGCACTGAGTAAATACAGCTGGATAAAACAAAAACTGTGTCTGTCTTCATTTCAGGCTGAAAAACAACAAAATGTGATTATTTTAAAGTGGGGTGATTCTTTTCTATACCCAATGTATATATTTAAAATGTATGGAGTTGTAAATTAGGACTTTATCATTATTAAAGTTTGGTATGCTTATATATATATATATATATATATATATATATATATATATATATATATATATATATATATATATATATATATATATATATATATGGTGGAGCTCTGCTGCAGGAAAGCAAATAAAATGTCAAATGAGATCAGGTTGAGGACATTAATCTTTCATAATATTGTGAAATACTGTATATTCTGAAATCCAATGGTAGTGTTATATTAAACTTTACATCGGACATCTATTAAATAATACATCACACGGTGACTAATATTAGTATTAGTATTATGTTGTAGGAGGGATGTAAAGATGTGTGTATAATAGGCACAGTGTTGAATACATGCCAAAAGGCAAAGTGACACAATCCTGCTCATTAGTCATGTGTGTGATGAGTGACAGAATCTCTCTGTCTGCTTCTTATCCTTTATTTTCCTGACACCTCACCCATCATGTCAGTATCTCTGAGCCCTTTTCACTCGGAGCACCTTCTCGAGCTAACAGTCCGTCTTCTACGATGACATTCATTATCTTATTGCTGCTAGTTTTTCCTCATTTCAGATATTTTTGTTGCAATTTATTCACCTCTTTTGCAGACAAATTGCCATCTGTTGCTGACACGTAACATGTAGAAGATAAAAAATAAATGAGTTCTGAATTCACATAATTATTTTTTTTTTTTTTAAACACGAAACTTTAAATTTACTCGATGCTTCGTCTTGTTAGTGGAAACATGGGTTCTTCTCCTTTGTATAGCTTCGGGAAGACCATTCCAAGATTCACTTTCTGCTCAGAGAGGGTTCTGAGCCTTAACAATTGAAACATAATTGGATGTCACCAGATCATGGCACCAGAAATGACCCAAGATCATGCACTTAATAAAGCGTGTGGTCTTTCCACCGAACATATCACCACTTCCAATTCTGTGCAAATGTTCACAAGCCAACCAAGGTTAGCGCAAAGGGTTCTATTAGCCACTTGTAGCTTTTCTTTTATATAGATATCAGTATTTTAGCTTCCTGAAGGAACCCTATCTGTCAGGGAAACACTTTGTTGCATGGTTCTACATAGAATATTAGAAGGTTTCCTTAGAGCAGAGGTTCTCAAACGATGGGTCGCCATCCCACAATTTACAAATCTCCTCTTTTGTTTTATTAATTTGGTTTAAATTAATATTACACATGTTGCTGTAACTATGAAGCCGGATACTGGGTGCTACTAATTTGTCTCATTCATACAGGCCACGTTTTAAATTTAGACCTCCAGTAGTTCCTCAGCAACAAAGTAATTCTGACTCACTGGAACAAAAGAAGTCAAGAAAATGAACATGAAAATATGCAGAAACGGAGTAGCCAGAGATTTCTTTGCATGCATTGAAAATGATGGTTGCCTGTGTGGATTCAGTGCTCTTACCTGCATTAAGTAAGGAATAACACACTTCGGGGCATGCTGTTGTAGGAAAACAACACACTTTGGTTGCTTCCAAGTTAAGTTAACGGTAACTTCGCTTTGCTTCGGGCCGCATCACACCAACGAGTGGGTTACTTTCCCTATAACACTCCGTGCTGTGTTTTTCTCTTTACATATCATTCGAAGCTGGATGTGAACTCTCTGGAAATACACTGCTTAACACCTTTTTTCCCTCCATATGCACTTCTTCACACTCTCCATTGTTGCTAATTTACTTTTTCACAGACCTCTTTTTATATTAATGATTGAAAAAAACAGCAAACCATATTACTAAAGGGAAAGTGTCTATTTCAAATGCTATATGGATGTTGAATAAAATCATGAGTATTTGCACCTGCTACTTGGCTGGATCCATATTACGTTTATTATTACATCTGGCAGATGCTTTTATTGAAAAGTGATTTACAGTTCAGACAAAAACAAACCAAAGCCTATAGCCGAGGGCCTTCGCTTTACACTCAGCAAAAGTATATACCCTTTGCAGAACATGTTGTGGTGATGTATACAGTACTGTGTAAAGTTTTAGGCACACGCAAAGAAATGCTGTAGAGCAAAGATGCCTTCAGAATAAGGAAATGAAATGTTTCTACATTTAAAGAGCAGAGCGGTAAAAGTAGTAAATGAAACAAAGTCAATATTTGGTGTGACAAAAAAATTATAATAAAAATAAAAATAGTAGTCTCCGGTACAATGTGTGCAGTTTTATAAGGAAATGAGCTGGTAAGTTTTATTGAGCATCTTGCAGAACCAGACACAGTTCTTCTGGAGACTTTGACTTTCGCACTCGCTTCTTATTTTTGCAGCAAAACCCAGCAGCCTTCATTGTGTTTTTTGTCTGAAAAGTGTCTCTTACGTAATACGCTGCTTTCTTTAATGACATACAAACATTTTCCTGTAACATTTCATTCTGTGCTAGAAAACTAATGTTTGGGAATCTACAATGTTTTTGTACTGACTTGATAATGTAGACGTCATCAAATAAAAAAAATCTATAACAAAGTTTGTACAAAAAAATAGGGTGCCTAAAACTTTTGCACAGTTCTGTATATATTGAACTATTTATACAGATCCTTCAAATAAATAAATGTATTTAATGCCTTCTTTGGTGAGCATTTACTTCACAATTTCCGTCACATTCCATACCACGGAGCTGTTGAACTCTCAAATTGAATTGGTCAGAAGGTGTTGATTATTTTATAGGGTTATGATAATGCACTTGTTCCATTACGTTATTGTTTCTATAGCAACAGCTCATTCACAGGGACTTGTATGGTGGACTATTCATATTAACAGATTTAAAATGTGTTTAATCATATTAACGCTTTCCGTAAGGAGATGTTTATTTATTCTCTGTTAAGTTTTAACAGAGAAGTATTTTTTTCATAACATGACACACTACATTTTTTTTTTATCTTATTAATTTCAAGAGAGAGAAAAAGAAAGGCTGGTGAGGGGATGACTCTTCACAGCTGCTATAAAATAAATGACAATAAACTTGTTTTGCGGACATAACACAAAATGAAATATATCTATAAATGGATAAACATTTGAAATGTCATTTCTTAATGAATAAAAATCTTAGATATTGTAAATTTCTGTGGTATAAAAGGGAAAAAAGTACTTCAGGACAAGCTCTTTTTTGTTGTTGTTTTTTCCATAACAGCATATGTAATGTAATGTAAACTATTTCATAAAACAAATGTTCTCTATGGTGTTACGCAGCTGCAGATACAATATACATAAAATGCTTGTACACAAACCGTTCATACACCAGAGCTATTTTGCGCATATGCACAATTTTTTCTTAAATTATTTTTTTTTCTATTCAAAATAAGTTGTTAAATGCTGTCTTCTTAGAGTTGTTGTGTAGTGATGTTTCATTGGTGCAGATTTATTTCCAGTCACCAGAGCCACCTCTACAGTCATTGGTACTTCAAGTCATTATGAAAGTGACATGTGAAGGACAATGTATGGTAATCCATACTTGGAATTTGTCCACATTTAACCCATCCAAGTTAGTGCACACACACTAGGAGTTGTGAGTAGTGAACACACACACACACACACTACAAACCATGAACACACCCAGAGCAGTGGGCAGCCATTTTTGCTGCTCAAGTGCCCAACAGTGGCAGCCTGGCAGTGTTGGGATTTGAACTCACGACCTTTCAATTGGTAGCCCAACTCCTTAACCACCAAGCTACCACCGCCCTACGTACACAGGGCTGGAACATGGAGTCAATTCTGAAAAAGAAGGAAAATTATTTTCGACAACACATCTGTTGTGTTTTCATTTCTTGTTCACTAGACACAGAAGCATTATTTCTTTAAAAAAAAAAAAATGAAAGGAGGAAAGAGTGCTATTAACAGCCCGCTGACTAATAATAATAATAATAATAATAATAATAATAATAATAATAATAATGCTCCCTCTCAGAGCATGTGTTTTGTTTTCATTGCCATATTCTTTTGTTTCTGTTTTAGTCCCATCATTGATTGTTGCCTTACTGTGTTCACCTGTTCTGTGTTAAGTCCTTGATTAGTTTGTCTGTGTATACCTTGATTTTTGTTTGTCTTCTTGCAAAGTCTTATTTTGCATTCATGTCTGTTAAACCTAAATTGTAGTTCAGGGGTTCCCAACCTTTTGGGGGAAACAAGCCCAATTTATTTATTTTTGATTTATTTATTTATTTATTTTTTTTTAATTCCAGATGTATTAATCTGGGACTACTGTAACATTTGAACATTTTATTATGTCAGTAATGTAGGTGTGACATAAGTGACTAAACACCAAATATTCCATGCATTGCTTTACCAGTGTACAGTAGTGGGAAGGGTGAACATTTTAAAAAGTTAGGGGGTGTGTTTGAGAGGGTGTATGCTGTTAATGTACTCAATAACAGTGTAGAATAATACATAAGTATGCAATTTGAGACACAATACTAGTTTGTTTAGAGGAGGTACATTGCTGTGAAAAAGTATTTGCCCCATCCTGATTTCTTCTGTGTTTGTGTATATCTCATACTAAATTGTTTTAGAAATTAAAACAAAATCCAAGATAAAACAAAGGCAACCTGAGTAAACACAAAATACAGTTTTTAAATGATAATGTTATTTATTGAAGCAAAAAAGTATCAACTGGGCCTGTGTGAAAATTAATTTGTCCCCGTAGTTACTAATTCCCCAAATCTATGAAACTGCATTCATAATGGGGTTCAGCTAGACTAGACACAACCAGGCCTGATTACTGCAAACCCTGTTCAATCAAATCAACACTTAAATAGAACTTTCAACAGCATGAAGTTGGTTAAAAGGTCTTACCCAGTAACACACTATGCCAAAGTTGAAAGAAATTCCAGAAATGATGAGGAAGAATGTGATTGAAATACATCAGTCTGGGAAGGGTTACAAAGTTATTTCAAATGCTCTGAGACTCCAAAGAACCACAGTGAGAGACATTATCTCCAAATGGAAAAAACTCAGCACAGTAGTGAACCTTCCCAGAAGTGGCCGACCTTCCAAAATTCCTTCAAGAGCACAGCAACTACTCATCCAACAAGGAACTACAGGCCTCTCTTGCATAAATAAAGGTCACTGTTCATGACTCCACTATCAGAAAGACACTGGGCAAAAATGGCATCCATGGAAGAGTGGTGAGGTGAAAAGCATTGCTAACCCAGAAGAACATTAAGGCTCATCTGAATTTTGCCAAAACACACCTTGATCCTCAAATCTTTTGGGAGAATGTTCTGTGGACTGATGAGTCGAAAGTGGAACTGTTTGGAAGACAGGGGTCCCTTTACATCTGGCATAAACCAAACACTGAATTCCACCAAAAGAATATCCTACCTACGGTCAAGCATGGTGGTGGAAGTTTGATGGTGTGGGGATGCTTTGCTGCTTCAGGGCCTGGGCAACTTGCAGTAATTGAGGGAAACATGAATTCTGCTCTCTACCAGAAAATTCTAAATGAGAATGTCCGGTCTTCAGTCCGTAAATTGAAACTCAAGCGCAACTGGATTATGCAGCAAGACAATGATCCAAACCATAGGAGTCAGTCCTAGTCCTAGAAGTAAGTGAAAGACTGATCTCCAGTTATCGGAAACATTTGGTTGCAGTTATTGCTGCTATAATCACAACAGATTTTAATTTTAAGGGGGACATTAGTTTTTCAAATGGGTGATAGGTGTTGGATAACTGTTTTTGCTTCAATAAAAAAAATAATAAAAACTGTTTTGTGTGTTTAGTCAGTTTGCCTTTGTTTTATGTTGCATTTCATTTGAAGATCTGAAACTATTTACTATGAGAAATACACAAAAACAGAAGAAAAATACTTTTTCACAGCACTGTGGATGGACAGGTATATTTGTCCATTTTTATTGCTGAATTCCTAAGCTTAGTGCAGCGTGTCAGGATTGTGAAAAAAAATTAAACTAGCATGCACACTACACTCTTCATTTAAATTTGGCTTGTTTGAATGTGATTCCCAATAAGTTTCAAAATGGTAGCACACACAATCAGCTTTCATAGTTTTTTTCTAATATTAACTTGTAAAATAAATGAATAAATCAAAATAGATTTTGAGTTTCTTCCCCAACCCCATTTGTAAATGAAGCAACCCCATGTGGGATTGCAACCCCTAGTTTGGGAACCCCTGTTCTAGTTCTGTGTGTAATATTTCCTGGTATTCATATGATTATGGATTATCCTAGTTTGAACAGAAAAAGAAGAAGTAGGCTGTGTCCAAAATCGCATACTGCGACAGTATGAACTTCATTAGTTGTAGTACCTACTGCACAGCCGTTGAAACAGTACACAGCAAAATCCCTAGTGTTGATTTGACACCCTACAGTGTTTATATATGTCCAGTTGGACATAGATGAACACTCTGGTGTTAATTCAAAACTAGGGATTTTACGTACTAATCAGTATGTGTGTAGAGTATGACTATTGTCATGTGACATTTGATGTCATTATAAACACAAAAATCTTAAAGGGACAACCAGATCAAAGCAACCGCACTAACGGCAAAATGCACATCAGGAAAGTTAACTGAATTAGCAGTTTAATGTGGGCAGTGTTAACAGGCTGAGGTAAATTCGTTGGCGTTAGCTTGGCTGGTTAAGGCATGATGGAGATCACAAAAAAGCTTTCAAACGCTGTGACCACTGTTTTCTTGTTTAAACCTTAAACAAGTTAACAATTTATTCTGGTATTGTTAAACAAGTCCTGTTTAACCAAGGTTTAATACTTAAAAAGAGATCCCGCATTGTCTTTTTTTTTGGGCTCGTCCGCACAGGGACTCGTGTAGTGTCCATCGGTTGCACACTGCAAAATCTCGCCAGAAGCAGTACGCCATCCGGGAGTTTCTCACCTACTGTTTTTCGCCTACTGGGAATTCGGACACACTACCCTTCTGACGTACTGCTTTTCACCTACTGTGTAGTAGGGTAGTACGCGATTTTGAACGCAGCCATAGAATGGAAAACAGTGACCTTTCAAGGCATATACGACATAATTTAGATCACACTTTTCACAATGTCACATTTTATGAACTTTGAGAATTAAGCAATTCTTTGAATTGTCATGGTTCTTTATGTACACTGGTCAGCCATAACATTAAAACCACTGAAAGGTGAAGTGAACATTGATTATCTCGTTACAATGGCACCTGTCAGGAGGCGGGATATATTAGGCAGCAAGTGAACAGTCAGTTCTCAAAGTTGATGTGTTAGAAACAGGAAAAATGGGCAAGAGTAAGGAGCTGAGTTACTTTGACAAGGGCCAAATTGTGATGGCTAGACTACTGGGTCAGAGCATCTCCAAAACCTCAAGTCTTGTGGGGAATTCCCTACATGCAATAATTAGTACCTAACAAAAGGGGTCCAAGAAGGACAACCAGTGAACTGGGTGCAAGTGGGGATCGAAGGCTATCCCATCTGGACTGTTCTGGAATGGTTTGTGGAACATGACAAAGGGTTTAAGGTATTGGCATGGCCTCAAAAGTCCCCAGATCTCAACCCGATTGAGCATCTGTTGGAGGTGCTGGACAAACAAGTCCGATCCATGGAGGCCCTACCTCGCAACTTACAGGATTTACAGGATCTGCTGCTAACGTCTTGGTGCCAGATACCACAGCACACCTTCAGAAGTCTTGTGGAGTCCATGCCTCAACAGGTCAGAGCTGTTTTGGCAGCACAAGGGGGACCTACACAATATTACGCAGGTGGTTTTAATGTTATGTCCGATCAGTGTAGCTGTCACGTCCACCATAGACAATTCCCCTCCAGACCACCAGAGGGCACCCTTACTCACATTGTTTGAAATTCTTCTTTTGTTGTCTGCCCCACTTCCTTCCTTGTTTGTGCACACCTGTTTTGTGTTCCCCTAATTAGTTACCTTATTTAAGTTCTGTGTTTTCCGTCCTTAGTTGTGAAGCAAGTGTTTCTAGTTTGTATTGTTGCTGGTGTGGTATGTTGTATTTGCACTGTGGGTGGGTTTTGTTTTCTATGCCTTGCCTCGCCTCAGTCTATTCCTTTTGTTTTAGTTTTTCTAGTTCTGAGTTCTTTTCCAGTCTTTTTTTTTTTAGTTGTTTTGTTATTAGAATCACTTCTGCACTTGCATCAAACTCCTGGGATTTCATGACAATAGCCACTGAACTTCTGAAGGACCCTGGTTTTAAAAGCTGAGAGTTACAACCTTTTTAGGTCTACATTTCTGAGCTGAAAATCAACACAGAGGTGTCATTATGCCAACACACATGAGCCACCACTTAAGAGAAGAACAGATTAATTAGACAGAGATGTTGTGAGAAAGATGAGTGAGACTGGTGTCCTCTTTGCGTTATGACAGCCTCGCTATAGGGCAGCATTTGCCAAAATGACAACATAATTTGGATGGGTAAGACAGGTGCACTTTCCAGCCTGCAGGGTAAGACTGACAGAGATAATCAGTGATAATCAGAGATAAATGGTTTCTTTCAGCAGGGGCATACTTACACAGATTCTCTGAATTGGCCAGTCAATATCAGTGTACTGGCAAATCCCCAATAATAGTGGCCAAGCTGAGCGCACACACACACACACACACACACACTCTTCCAGCACTGATAATGGAGATGAGAGAAAAATGGCAAGGGATGATGAAAGGTGTTAGCTTGCCAATTCTGTAGAATCTTGCCATCCGACTCTGAGATTTAGAGATGAATCATTGAAATATCCAGTTTATCAACAGCACAAAATACTGAATATCCAAATGAGAGATTTTGTATTAAGAGTCCTAAAACTCCTCTAAACCTAGTTTTATGGTTTATACCACAGTAATGTTGTCAGTTCTTGAATTTGATTGGTCAAAAGGTGTTGATTCATTTTTCATAAGAGCAGCTCTGTCAGTCGGTTTATATTAATGCCCTCATTCTAATACATTATTGTTTCTGTAGTAACAATTCATTCACATTCTAATGTAAACTAATAATAAATGTTTTTAGAAAGTGTCATTTACTGTATCAAAGATCAGTGTCTAAAATATGGTGGTGCTTTCTGTAAGGAAATGTAAGGAGAACTCATTCTCAAGGACTTGTATATTGGAAGCTCAAAACTGTTGTTATTTAACCAAATAATACATAATACATGGCTCTGGTGAAGTTTTCTGAAATGAGATATTTTTTATAATATTTATGAAAACACTTTTTTTATCACTTTATTATAACACACACAAAAAAATCTTGTGTTGTCTGTAGTTTTTTTAGACTGCTAAATGCCATAGGGACAATGGTGGCTCAAAGGTCAGGGGTTCAAGCCCCAGCACTGCCAAGCTGCGACTGTTGGGCCCTTGAGCAAGGCCCTTAATTTTCTCTAACAAATTTAACACTTAGTGCAACCGAGTATAATTTCTACTAACAAAATCTGACATTTTTACTTAAGTGAATTATTGAATGTCCAAAGTGAAAAATTCCATTGTGACTGGAGCTTATATTTTGGATTATCTTATTGCAATTAAATTAATTAAGTTAATTGTATTTAATTATAAAATTGACATTATATAACATCTATCTGATCTTTATCTAAATCATAACAATAGAGAAACCCATTCTGCCTAAATTAATAACGCACAGGTGCACTTTTTATCAATACTGAATACACTGTCTGAACATTCACAGTCTAGGTTTAAGAAAGTATGTGCACCTCTGGGCTAACAATTTCTTCAAAGGATCACTGGGGTCCATAAAAACGCACATAAAGTCTGGTTACTGGTGTCATGGTGGAGAAATGGGTATCATTGCTGCCTCACAGCTCCAGCGTCCTCGGTAAGATACAGAGCTTGAGTTCCCTCATGAAGCTGCATGGGTTACCTCCAGGTTTCTTCACCTCCCTAAAACATGCCAGTAGGTGGATAGTCTATGCTAAATTCCCCCTAATTAATGAGCGTGTGAATGTGTGTGGGTGTGGTGCCCTGTCATGGACTGGCATCCCATCCTGAGTGTATTCCTGCCTCACGCTCAGGGTTCCCAGAAGCCACTGTGACGCTGAGCAGGATAAAGCAGGTATTGAAGATCAGAAGTGTCCAATCTTATCTGCAAATGGTTAATGTGGGTGCATTTTTTTTTTTTCCCAACCAATCAGGAGCCTAGTTTCCTCCCATTTCCTAGAAAAATGCTGGTGGGTGGATTGGCTGTGCTAAATTGCCCCACAGACTCAGTAATAAATGTACTAATCTGTTCTTTTTGTTGTCGCTGGGGTTGTACCATCTTTTTAACCTAGTATGTACTGTATATTTTTCCCTGGGAATGTGCATGTGGTGTACCCTTTCAGAGTAATATACCTTAGTAGAGAGTTATATACCTTTCGATATTTTTAAAAGAACACTCGTTCTTATTTCTGGAGCCGCGCGAGTGGCAGCCTCTTCAGCAGCTCGTGTCACGGTGTACTTGTTTTAATGTATTTTTGTGCTTTTGTTTGCTTTGTTTTTTTTTTTTTTTCCTTAAGTCCTTTCTTGTTCTTTCTCTCGCTCTTTTGCATTTTGTTACCAAATTTCCCTTTAGGGATCAATCAAGTACACTCTATCTATCTCCATATTCACATTTCCAGGTAAAATATATATGCTAAACGTACATAAGTAGTATCCTTGATGGTACCATCCCACTGACAAGAAAAGGTACAATTTGGTACCTATATTTTTGAAAATGTAGGTGTGTGTGTGTGTGTGTGTGTGTGTGTGTGTGTGTGTGTGCCAGTAGAAGTCACCATCACAAGTATTTTAGTTCAGTTGTTCACCTGGATTGCTTCCTGTTTCAGGACAATAAAAGCACATGGTTTTCATACACTCATTGCGAAGTCTTGCCAATCTGTCCTGTTGCGTATGTTCTGGGCCATGTTTGGTTAACTGCCTTTTCCATGTTTGAATATTCACTATCCCTTACCTGTCCAATCTTTTGGATTATCCCTGTTTGTTGGGAGATTTGTGCCTTTATGCCGGTTTCTGTCTACAATTTTGCATTTAATAAAGTCTCTGAATGCATATGCTCATCCCTCTACCAAGTCTGCTTCATTACAGTGTGTGTGTGTGTGTGTGTGTGTGCATTAGTGCCTTGCATTGGACTGGAGTCCCATTCAAGGGGCATTCACCTGCCTTACACCTTGGTTATATATACCCTGGCTGTTTCATAGGCCATTTTAAGCTTTAAACTCAAATCAAGTCTGGCATCTATCTTTTGCAGGAAGATCTAAGAAAAAGACAGGTTATTCAACAGATATGAAAGCTTAAAAAAAATCTGAATGTCTCTCTCTCTCTCTCTCTCTCTCTCTCTCTCTCTCTCTCTCTCTCTCTCTTTTTTTTTTTTTTTTTTGCAAAATTGCCTTCAGTCATGAATCCAAATTACACACCATTTCTCACATTTTGAATGTAGCAACGAAGGAAAAATGGAAGGAGAAAAGAAGACAAAAGCTTTCTTATAATTCTGCAGAATGCTGGTTTCAAATCACCACCCAGACAAATTCAGAATGGAAAGTTTTTACTTTATGCACTTATTCTGCTTGAACTCTTGTGCAACAATGGTATTTTAGTTAAGAACCATAGCACTGAAAGGTGACAAATCTACAAACGTAATTGGTGTTTGAAATGACAGAAAAATATATGTAATATTACATTCATGCTAAAATGTTTTAAAGACCTTGTGATCTACCTTCCCAGTACTCTCAATCTGACGTATGACATTTTGCACTAGCTCAGTAAAGTACTCGTTGCACTGACTGATATATACGTATATATACAGGGTCATGTTGACTCCAGAATCGGCGTATGCAGCCTACAAACATGGCCACTGAGAACTACAACACCTGTTCACACTCACCTGATTACAAACACACACACCTGGACTCAATCACAGTCACCACCACACACCAGCACTCATACTCTTTGCGAAGCGTATGTTCTGTGTTCATTTGTGCCAGATGTTACCAAGCTTTTGTTATACTATGATAGTCGTTCTGGTTAGATCAAGTTTGTTACTCAGGTTTTTGCTCTTGCCTGCCCTTGTTCATGTTGTTTGCTCATCGTCTGACCCTTGCCTGTTGTTTGACTACATGTGTGGAGTACGTCTTTGTCCTGGTTGCTACGATTAATAAAATCATTGATTACCTGCACTTGCGTCCTAAACTGTATCCTGACATACAGACTATGTATAGTTTATCTTGTCAGTACTTATATTCATAGGTGGCATTACAACGAGTACATTTCAGCGATGTGGCCATGCCTGGGGATCATAGATTACAAAAGAACTTCCCACAAAGAGAAATTTGTGATTGTTGCGGCCAAAAATGTTTGATTTTGCTGCGCTTTTTTTCAAAAGTTGTGATCAAAATTGCAGTGATGTTTGTTGGTAAATGAGACCTTTCAGCTGTACTCGTGTTCGACGCACGTGAATCGAGGGCGTTGGTGCGTTGTGATGTCTCATGACGTGTCTTGGCCCAAATCTGCAGAAAATCTGCTGTAATTCTGAAAATTCTGAAAAATCTGGTTGAGACTAGTGGTGTGCATCGGTACTGGGATCCTGTAGGATTCAACAACAACAACAAAAAAAGTTAGGTGAGGTTTTTACTTTCATGCAAGAGCAAGCGAGCAGGGCAAAGGTTGTGGACAAAGAAAGATGCAGCATTTACAGCATTTATTTATTCATCCTTAGTAACTGCTTGATCAGGGTCGCGGTGGGTTAAATTAGGCTTATATATATATATATATAGGTAAATAGAAACAACTACATTTGTTAAATGTTGCACACAGAAACAACAATAAATAACAAATGTGCAAACAGGATTACAAAAAGCAACAGTAGCTACCATACAGAGCTGTTGTTGAGACCTGTTATGAACTGGCACAATGCAGCTGAGGTTGAGGAACTGTCCGAATCAGAATTCACACACCATGCTAACATTGCTGCCATTTTGACCCTTTTCCATTGGTTCTTGGGGTAATGTTTCTATTTAATTGGGGAAAAGAAAAAGAAAAAAACTCCAGTTTAGGCCACACCCACTCTGGCTTTAAATCCACCTACAGATAGAGATAGTGGCATTTTGTTACACCACTACAGCAAAGCATTTGTAGACTGTCTTAAGGCACATATATGCACACAGGACCACTTAACTATCTTCTCCCATAATCCCGTTTGAGACACTTTTTCCATCAACCAGACAAACACATTAGAACTTCAACCATTTTCGGTTCTTTTTTCTGCACCCCATCAGATTTCTCAGGATTCATTTCAGTCGTGCAGTGTGCAGCAGATATCTGAGTGTCGAATGTCATTGCGACAGCAGTAAGTGGATTCTCTTCCTGGGGTGATGGGACATTTCTCTTGATTCTCCTCAAAGCCCATCATGAAAAAAGGAAGAGTGAATATCGTGTCTCTTCACTGGATGCTCAGCCAAGATGACTTCTTATGTCAAAATGGTCATTTTAGTCCTATCAGGTCAGCACCATGAAAGCGAAAAAAGTCCTCTGAGCTTGACTCAAAAAAAAAAAAAAAAAAAGTATATAAGATCTGGATATGAACAAATGTTTCACACATCTGTGGCACATTATTACAGGGAGTGTCAGGAGACAAGGCTAGAAAATTAAAATCCCAATCCCAACATCTACTGTATAGTCAAGTGCAAAAAAAAATTGCACTTGTGCATACCCTTAGGACAAAAGGAAGACAACAAAGAAATTTAATTTGGAGCAACAAGATATTTTGGGTGTTTTGTTTCAGACTTCAGTGTTAACTTTAACTTCAGTGTTAATCTTCAGCCTTCTTGTGCATGTGGGTGATTCCTATGACTATGGCGTAATTTATGTCTATTACATTTACCAGTCTGTATGCAAACTAAATTTAAAGTGTGTGTTTTTTAGATGAATAACTTAAAACATTCAGGAAAACCTACAAAATCTATAGCTCTTAGGAAACTGTCCCTGACCACTTTAACTTCACTTTACATTGAAATATAATTATTAAATACTTCAAAAAAATCGTATTATTTTGCATTAATGCATTAATGTGTGAATCCACTTAAGATCTCATGCCTGAAGCATCCTTTTCCATCAGTCATCCATTGTAGCTTATGAAAAATACATGTTCCTAGTTTCTTGAAACACCAGGTGGTGCGACATGGACACATCATCAGTGATGAACCCATAGTTGATGAACCCATCATCAGTGATGAACTCATAGGGTGTTTCGGGTCTTAGATCATCAGATACCCTCACCCGGGCGACCCAGCCAGGGGTCATCAGTTCCCTGTTTGTGTCCAAGTGGCGCGCTACACCATGGATCACCCCTCTTGATCCACAGCTACCTCAGTGCTTTTTCTACACCCATGCCTTTTACATTCCTGTACCAGTTTGAGATATTTGGCCTTCTTATACTCGTGGGCTTCCTCTATCCAGTCTTCCTGGGGGACAATACGTTCCAACGTGATCATTTGCTCAGAACACTCAGATGTTAACCCAGCCTGACAAAAGGTGACATTGTGCCTTGTTAGGAGCAGATGTTTGCTCTGTTCGATTCCAGTGCAGACAGTGTCAGCTACTGCCTTCAGCACCCAGTCTTGGCACCACCTGTACCTCCGCTATCCCAAGACTTTCGGCCAACAACTCGAGACATGCTCCAAGGAACCTCTTTTTAGGTACAGTGGATATGCTGGTGTGTTGGCTAGACCCCAGCAATGCAGGTTGGATGGGCTTTGGAGGACATCATACATTGACTGAATCATAAGCTTGAGTCTAGCTGGTTCTGACTTCCAAAGCTCTGCCCACGTGATCTTGCAGTTGTATGGTCCCCGCATAGCCACTGTCTTACTACAGCTTTCCTCTTCCACCTCTGCACAGATCTCTCCCTGGATCAGCTGATGTCTCTCTCTCCCCTGGGCTTTGTCATAGTGAGGTCTTGTGTAGCTACCAAGCCCGGCTCGTCCAGCTGCCACAGAGCGAACCAGGAAAACCCCTATGCAATATTTGGAATATTCCACACATTCCTCACATGCTCAACAGGATGTTGCATCATCCTGAAGATTGTGGGAAGAAGAAAAGGTTCTCTTGTCGTTTTATTCCTTATTTTTAATGATATTGTGACCCTTTTACTCACTGAAGAGCAAAATGCAGCCTGTCATCTAAGAAACCTTGTTAAGGATGAAATTGATGTCTAAGATTGAACACATTTTGATAGTTTATGTATTTAATGTTTTCTTAAATTTAATGTGATATTTTTTTTAAAAAAACAAGGATTTACAAAAGCTAAATGCTATAACATTTACTGGAATCACCAATGAGTTTGTTCTAAAATACTGAAGGCTTGTTATATATTCCTAGTAACCACGCCTTTCTCTTCTTAAGGCTTATGAGTGTTTGGGGTAAACCCTCTGAGGGTTTTAATCTGTTTAACGCCATTTGCTTCATGACTGAAAGTATTCCCTACTCCCTCGTTTTGTCGTTAATATCACCAGTGAGATCCTGCTTCTTAAACAGTTGGTTTTGTACCATATGGTTGATTTTGCTACACTTATTATTTTATGAATCCCAGATTCACAAGATGTATTTATTTATCCTGATGTTTCAGACACATGATGTCTTTCACACACAACAGTTATCCAGTTTGTTCTTAAAACTTGCATTATGTTCACTAAATATGTTTATAAATTTGTTCCGACACACTTTTTTTTTTCCTTGTTAGCTGAGTCTTGGAATTCCTCTAGATCATCTGATTCACTTTATAGTGCACTAGTTAGGGAGTTATCAACAGTTACCCATGTCTGAAATCAGAAGTAGTTCAGAATATCTAGGACATTTGGGAATCTAAACATGCACACCAACATATGAATGTCCAAATGACATAGCCTAGGTAATACAGAACACCTATAATGCACTTTGCAGTGTATCATTAGTAGGGAGTCGGCCATTTCAGACACATGGTGTGTTGACTGAGTTACAATATCTATCTAGGATCCCTGTCAAATCAGCCTGAAGCAAAACGGTCATTATATTTCAAACTTTTGCCTTCTGTCACAACAGCACCAGTTACAGTGATGAAATCAGTTTCCCAAGATGCATCACAGTATCACATAATGGCCGCCTTAGACTCCATTTCCCAGCATCCACTGTTATTGCCTTGTTACTCCTATTATGCAGAACTGTTTTCAGTTTCACCTCGATTAGTTTTGCTATTTAAGTCCTGATGTTTCTGTGTCTCGTTGCTTAGTGTCTGTCTGCTTCATGCCGTGTGCTTCAAGTTCATGCTTTTCTCATTTCTTAAAGCTCATTTTGCTTTGTTTTTTTTTCGCTGTAAATGTTATGTGACACCTACAGTACTGTATGTTACTATGACTGGCACATCTAAACTATATCCAACTATATCTCTCATTTAACTTTTTGCCATTTACATTAATTATAATAATAACAACGTAATAGTTGGTCATTAAACAACTGAGCAGCTAATTGTCATTTAGTTTTCACAAGATTCATGCAATTTAGCATCGTGTGCAGGAATACAAGAGACTGAGAAAGTTAGCAAAGTTTAACAATTCAGAACAAAGTCACGAAATGAAGGTGAAATAAGGTGGGGTATAAAAAAAAAAAGTAATAAGAATAAAATAAAAAATAAAAAGGGTGGGTTCTATGACATGGCCACAGACACATGACTCCCACTGAGACTAAATCTAGAAAGCCATTAGTGAGCGTCTGTACTGTTGTACTAAGTATGTTTTACCCTCCAGAACCGCTTGGCTACTGTGCCAGAGTTACACCAACTGGAGTTGTCTTACTCCAAATTACTCTCTTCTCCTCACATCTATAAAACAACATGCTTTTCCTAGAAACATGATGCTACAGCGGTATAAAGCTAGAGACTTCAGAGGTAATTTGTCTTCGTTAACGGTCCGCTATAATGGATAATATGACAGGGAGCAATGCAAAACCAGCTTTTAGGTATGAAAGGAAAAATACAGATCTAAAAGCTTGCAAATGGTGGAAATAGAAAGCAGTTCTTGGGATCAATGTGGGCTTGTGCTACATTACTGAGACTAATCAATAGAGAAAATAAAAGACGGTGTAGGAGGAAGGAGATGATGGCGGGGGAAATGTCAAACCATGCCTTTTGTCTGTTTTCTTTATATATCGTACATCAATGTACATGCGATCAAAATCAAAATAAAATTTTTAGATATTGTTTTATTATTATTATTATATATTTCATGAATCATTTCAACATGGGGAAATTAACGTATTACGCAACAAGTCTGAAAATCATGGTTTTTTTTAATCTATTGAAATGAATATGATTTTTTTTTAGATATTTTATTTTATTTTTCTATTTTGTATTTATTTTTTCATAGTTTTTTTTTTATTACACGTGTTCATGTGTTAACATTTTGCATAAAATTATATGAACATGTGAAAATGTCATTTGAAATATGGAAAAATGTCATTTTATACAGTATATGAAAAAACATGTTTTTGTATATTCTGAAAGCTATATGATTTTTCTGATTTTTTCATTGTCATTCATTTCATTTTTAATTGATTTATCGATTGTATTATTTTTATTTCTTCCTCTCGTTTAGTGGTTAGCATGTTGCCTCGCACCCCCGGGGCGAGGAGTTTGCTTGTTCTCCCTGTGCTTCAGGGGTTTCCTCCTGGTACTCCGGTTTCCTCCCCCAGTCCATAAGTTTGTATAGTGCTTTTAACAATGGACATTGTCCCAAAGCAGCTTTACAGAAATATATAAATTCAGGACATAGATTTTAAATTTATGAATTTATCCCCAATGAGCAAGCCAGCGGCGACGGTGGCGAGGAAAAACTCCCTGAGATGATATGAGGAAGAAACCTTGAGACGAACCAGACTCAAAAAGGAACCCATCCTCATCTGGGTGAGACCGGATAGTGCAATTATAAATAAATAAATCTCTTCTATAAATGTACCAGTACCACACAGTCAAATAGCAGTTGTGAGACCATGAAAAATTCATTACAGTTTTTATATGAAGTCTGACATGCGTTGTGGCATTTCCAAATTGTCCGTAGTGTGTAAATGGATGTGTGAGTGTGTGTGTGTGTGTGCGATTGTGCCCTGCGATGGGTTAGCACTCTGTTCCCCACCTTGTGACCTGAGATTCCTGGGATAGGCTCCAGGCTCCCCCGAGACCCTGTGTAGAATAAGCGGTACAGAAAATACATGTATTCTTTTCCTCTGATTTAATATTACTCACACCCTACAAGATGCCATTTTGGAATTGCTAGCCACAGAGAATTGACCATTCTGCAGGACATCTGTGAGAACGTGCACTGCAGTACTTTTAACAGGAGTGTTAAATGGGCGTAGAGGGCGTGATATTGTAGTCTCAACTCTCGCTTTGCTGATTCTAACCTAATAATGCATGCTCGACAAATGGGAGCTTTATTAAGCCTCCTTCAGATTGGTACTACAGAATTATGAGCTTTGCCATTGGAAATGGATTCATTTCTAATGGAAACAGATCATTGAACCCATGAGACTGAGCATTAGTAGACGGAAGTGTTATCAGTTAACATATCATGCCTGTGGTTTCGCAGGGCAGTAAAAGCGTCAGTGTGAGAAATGTTCAGCCAGCACATTGACTGCCCGCCTCATTAAGATGCCCCGGATTTCAATTTCATTCAACTTCAGTTATGAGGGTACAAAAAAAGCTCATTCTCATTGCTCCAGAAGGAAATGTTCAATATCTTGGTGACCCCAAAATGAGAACACAGTCACTGTTGTTAATATTTTAAAGGAAACATGTTACACAGTGTCCAGTAATAAAAGCATAGAGCAGGTTCTAACACTACAGGCGGCAGCCTCGTGGAGCCGAGCAAAGGGTCAGCAGCTTTCAGCAGAAGACAAACGATAGCGCTCGGCCCTATGTGTTCAGCAGTGTTGGAGCAGAAAAGGTTGCCTGCAGTTCATACTGTGGGGGGTCTTATCACATCTTGTCCTCAGGAATACCCCTGAGGGCATAAATTATGACAGAGAAATGTTCTGGCCTTCGGTTGCTAGAATGCCTAGTGCAGGTGACATTGGGGGGGTGGGGGTGGGGTTGGAGGGTTTTCTCTATCTCTATCTCTGTCTAATTCTGTGAATTTCCAAGTGCCATTTTACCAAGAATTTAATAAGGTACTGTATTTTATTAAGTAGACAGCATAACGCTTAAAATATCACAGAGAATATAACACTTAACGTTTAGGAAAAGCTTCAAGGGTTGCTTAGGGCTTTACGGTTTACATGTAGAACCCGTCACTGACACCTGCACGTTAAAACACTGCTATGAGACACTTTTACTTTTGAGAGACACTTTTATTTAATCTAGCTGCTACACTTTTTCTCCACCTCTTTTTTTTCTACACAATTGCTTGATAAGGTAGAGTCTACAATTTACAGATACTTGTGCTGTTTCCTTCCACCCCTGATCCAGGAGCCAATGTCCTCCATCCAGCCCAGACTATATGACTTTCACACTGTGTTTTGTGAGGTTTTGACATTCCTTACAGTTTGGAATGCTGAACATCGTATTCCTGTACTTCTTCCTGGTTTTGATCGCTTACTTTTCCTATGTTTGTTTGTTTGTTTATTTGTTTTTCACCCCATTTTGTCCATAATGTGGTCTTTGCCAATTCTTATACACCATCCCACTGTCCCCTATCATACAACAGCTAGCAAAGGGACGGTGAAGGCTAACACATGCTTCTTCTGAGATGTTACACATACATGTTATGTATAATAATAATAATAATAATAATAATAATAATAATAATAATGTCTGCAATCTGTGCTTTACATCATACCCAAGTTGCCTAGAATTGAGAAAATCTGAGTTCAAATGTCACTTGTAGTTGAAATCTTATAAAATAATAATGAAATTATTATTATTATTATTATTATTATTATTATTATTATTATTATTATTTATGTATTTATTTATTTTCACAGGACAGCATAACACCCTCTTCCACATACATGAGCTCCCACACACTCACGATTGACTAGTGTCACTGTGATTGACAGAGCAGAGCGAGTATGCCCCTCCCACCCAGACAGCACAGACAATTTTGCTCTCCTGGACTCCAGGGCACAGATGGCTGTGGAATCGTCAGTGATCTCCTGATGATTGGGCAAAAGCTTTTCTGTTGCACGACTCCGGAGCCCAGGCTTTTCCTGTGTTTTTGATCCAGTTTCTCTATATTGCTTTGTTTGCCTGCTCATCTGATGTGTGCCTGTTTTAACTAAGACTCTGCCAGTCAATTTGGACTGCAAATAAAGATTTTACTCGCAATTACATCCACCTGTCTCAGAATTCGTGACATCTGTTGTCCTGTCTAGTTAGCATGCACTGTCCTGTGTATTAATTGTACATTGTTGCACTCGTCTCACGTTTCATTAAGAAACAACATTTTGTTCCCTTGTATGCAACTTGTATATAGGAATGACAACAAAAACAGACTTTAGTTGACTTACATACTCTTAGAAGAAGAAGAAAAAAGTCTAAAACAGGTTCTCTGGGTCAGTTTCAAGCTTTGGCATATAATCTCATAAGCATATGACAGCGCAGAGTACAAACTTCTGAATGTTTAAAATAAAAAAAAAACGATTTGTCCCCCTGAGGATGGCTTGTATGTAGAACCCAAGAATGGAAGTTTTAAATACTATACCATTAACTATCCGAAGAACAACTTCAAGAACTCTTTTTCCATGAATGTAGCTTTCAAAAGGAGTTTTTCAGTGCTTTGCATAAGTATGACCCCCTGACCCTTTCTACAATTTGTAGTAATCGGGAACTGAAATGGTCTTACTTCTCTGACTCAACCCCTCTCTACCTCCTCAGTACCTTTTTGTGGACCGCCTCCTCTAGGTAGCGTCACAGTTGTACTATATTCTTTCACTTTTTCATTTTTTCACAAAGGCTTTTTTTTTCTAACCAAACTGATTTTGAACTTTTTGCTCCGGAGTTGTTTTGATAGGTCTTTGGTCTTCATGACGTTGATTATTTAGGCGTGTTCTTTTTAAAAAAAATGTTTACATTGTTTTTTTTAATAATAATAATAATAAATTAATGAATTCTAAAAGTTTTAATTGCACACAGATAGACTTCTTTAATTATGTCATCTCTAATGGAAACTGGTTGCACCAGAACTAATTTATGGAGTGAACCATTTTACAATCAAATTTTCCTTTTTTTTTTTTTTTTCTTTTCCCCCAGACATCAATATTATGGGCTATTTGGTGTAGATTCATAGCATCCCAATTAAGTCCACTTCGGTTCCAGCTCCAACACTACAAAATGTGGAAAAGTTCAAGTTGGGGAATACTTATGCAATGCGCTGTTGGTGGAACCTTTTCTAAAACCCTGCAAAGTAACATGGAACCATTCTTTAAGGTTAAAAATATAATCTTAACCTACGTATCAGCTTTTCATATCTGTTGCTTTCTGCAATATATGCATTTCTATGAATAGGTTTGTGTTGGTAATGAGCTATCCACAATGCCGTTTTGTTGTGCTCTCAAAATAGATTAAAAAAGTAAAGTGTATTGTTAGGCTTTAAATCATTTATATATGCAAGAATTAAATGCAAAGGAAATTAACTATAGCCGGTGGAACACTTATTCCATTTTTAGCATAATCGCTAAAGAGATTGAATTAACAAAACTAGCCTGAGAGAATGCAATTAGCATGGTTACAGCTCATCATCCCAACCTGATTGCATGAGAGGTGTCAATTTATTGCTATAAGATAATAGCCTAGAAACAAAAAATACTCAATTTTCTTTTTTGGCCACAGCATTCAAATAAAGAGGCACAAAATCTGGACATATTGACAAGGCCTGTGTAACCTTAGAGTTCACATTACAAAACATATAGCTTACAGCTAACTAGTTAAACACAAATTAAACAATGTGCTAATCTGTTTTAAAATTGTTTTGATTTACAAATGCTTGGTTACATGCTAAGCTTTGTACTAGCTTCTTTCTCTGATTAGCAAGCTAGCTGTTAGCTATATACGCTTCCCAGAGGCAGCGATGATCTCTGCTACTCACTTCCAAGCTTTATTTTTTTTTTTTTCATAACATTTCTAGACACATTTAATGAGACGTTGTATGAGACAGGATAAGATGAAATCATGGTTGTATGTTTTTCTTCTGTTTTTGTACATCGGACAGTAAATGGGAATTAACTGCAGGTAGGAACTAAATTTGTGAGTGGGGAAATTAAAAAATGTCAGACTACACACATGATAGGTTTGGTCAGTTTGCCTAGAATTGAGAAAATCTGAGTTCAAATGTCACTTGTTGCTGAAATCTTTGCTCCACGTTATACACATACATTTACAAAAAAAAAGAGAGAGAGAAAAAAAAAAGATTTCTTACCTGTCACTTGCTAGTGTGAGCCTAGGGTAAAAAGGACTAGGCTTAAAGTGTATGGAAAGTTGGTAATAGTAGAAAAAAATATGGCAGTGCTATCAATACAAATGAGTTTTTAGGACTCTGTAAATGGTGCTATGCTGGTGCTAGTCATATAGTAGAATAGATATTACTTTTTTTTTTTTTCTGAGTGCTCTAAAGCAATATCTTGCTCTATTACCCTCACATGAACCAAAGCTGGAGAGAAAAAATGAGACTCAGCAGGACAGAGAGTATTCTCCACGGACGCCATGATGAATGTGCTACTGTTTAAGGCAGAAACCCAGATACACCACGGAGTCTAGGAGTGTTGCCCCCTACTCATCACCTGATCCTGTATCGATCCCAAAGATTCATTTGTTTGGCATCAAAGCCGTGCAAATAAGTAATTTAGTCTTCTCTCTAGTCTATCTTTCCTTGTAGCTATTGATCAGGTCTTGGATCTTTTCTGAGATACAAAACTCGGATTTAACATAAAGATATACTGGTGTGTGTGGTGGTGGAAGGGGAAAAAATGCAAATGCACAGAATCGGAAGCGCTTTGATGTCTAGCTATGTTATGTAACACAAACGGGGACTGGATGCAAGCGCAGGGGAAAGTCACTTTAATAGGAAAAAACCAAAAGTATAAGGACAGGGGGAAATGCAACGAACCATAAGTATTGGGACAGGGGGAAAACGTAACTCAAAGGCAGGGTCAAAACAAACGATAATCCTCATGACAAAACAAAGGCTGTGGTTTACAAAAATACATGGACAATAATCCACAGAATCACCAGGAAGTAGATCCACAAAGGCAAGGTTATATTCCACAATAGAACGAGGTAGTAATCCAAACAATCGCGAGGCCGGAGTCCATGGTCCAGGAGCGTTCATTCACATAGATATCTAATACGGCACGTTCATTCACATAGATATCTAATACATACATTCAATACTCCGCGAGGAAGCGGAAACGGGAAGAGGTTTAAATAACTAAAATAATCAGAAACAAATGAGGTTAAACACAGAACACCTGAAACTCATAATTAAACAATAAACGGAAAACCTATCATTGAACGGGGCGGAGACAATGACGTAAACCAGGGAACGGAAAACCAATGAAAATACCGAGGCGGGGACATGACGTCAAACAAAAACAAAAGCACATGGCAAAGAAAACAAAACGTGAGTTCATGAATGGGTCTTCCTCAACGGTGGTGCAGAGAATGGAATGCGGAAGTGTTCGAGTCAAGCAAGCGACTCTGAGAACAAGGGAAACTCTAACAAGCTACAGGCAAAAAGAGAGAAAAAGGGTTGTATGGGAGTATTCGTATTTATAAATCATTATAACTGTGCTTTTTGTAAATTGCTAATAATGCCTTGTAAAGAAATGTTTAAACTTGAATGCCTCATAAAGCTTTAATGTTTTGTAATATATATATATATGCTAATTTGTGCAGTACGAGTATGAGAACAACCTTTATAACTAATAATGACCTGTACATAATTATAAAGTACAGGTGCATCTCAATAAATTAGAATGTCGTGGAAAAGTTCGTTTATTTCAGTAATTCAACTCAAATTGTGAAACTCGTGTATTAAATAAATTCAATGCACACAGACTGAAGTAGTTTAAGTCTTTGGTTTTTTTAATTGTGATGATTTTGGCTCACATTTAACAAAAACCCACCAATTCACTATCTCAACAAATTAGAATACTTCATAAGACCAATAAAAAAAAAAACATTTTTAGTGAATTGTTTGTCTCCTGGAAAGTATGTTGTACATGTACTCAATACTTGGTAGGGGCTCCTTTTGCTTTAATTGCTGCCTCAATTCGGCGTGGCATGGAGGTGATTAGTTTGTGGCACTGCTGAGGTGGTATGGAAGCCCAGGTTTCTTTGACAGTGGCCTTCAGCTCATCTGCATTTTTTGGTCTCCTGTTTCTCATTTTCCTCTTGACAATACCCCATAGATTCTCTATGGGGTTCAGGTCTGGTGAGTTTGCTGGCCAGTCAAGCACACCAACACCATGGTCATTTAACCAACTTTTGGTGCTTTTGGCAGAGTGGGCAGGTGCCAAATCCTGCTGGAAAATGAAATCAGCATCTTCAAAATGCTGGTCAGCTGAAGGAAGCATGAAGTGCTCCAAAATTTTTGGTAAACAGGTGCAGTGACTTTGGTTTTCAAAAAACACAATGGACCAACACCAGCAGATGACATTGCACCCCAAATCATCACAGACTGTGGAAACTTAACACTGGACTTCAAGCAACTTGGGCTATGAGCTTCTCCACCCTTCCTCCAGACTCTAGGACTTTGGTTTCCAAATTAAATACAAAACTTGCTCTCATCTGATGTTGTCTGTGGTTCAGGAGTGGCTTAACAAGAGGAATACGACAACTGTAGCCAAATTCCTTGGCACGTCTGTGTGTGGTGGCTCTTGATGCCTTGACCCCAGCCTCAGTCCATTCCTTGTGAAGTTCACTCAAATTCTTGAATCGATTTTGCTTGACAATCCTCATAAGGCTGCAGTTCTCTCGGTTGGTTGTGCATCTTTTTCTTCCACAATTTTTCCTTCCACTCAACTTTCTGTTAACATGCTTGGATACAGCACTCTGTGAACAGCCAGCTTCTTTGGCAATGAATGTTTGTGGCTTACCTAGTGAACCAAACTGAAAGACCATTTTGAAGGCTCAGGAAACCTTTGCAAGTGTTTTGAGTTGATTAGCTGATTGGCATGTCACCATATTCTAATTTGTTGAGATAGTGAATTGGTGGGTTTTTGTTAAATGTAAACCAAAATCATCACAATTAAAAGAACCAAAGACTTAAACTACTTCAGTCTGTGTGCATTGAATTTATTTAATACACGAGTTTCACAATTTGAGTTGAATTACTGAAATAAATGAACTTTTCCACAACATTCTAATTTATTGAGATGCACCTGTATCTGTAATAAATAAAAAGTCTACACACCCTGTTAAAATGGCAAGTTTTTGTGATGTATAAAAATGAAACCAAGACAAATTCTGTCAGAACTGTTCTCACCCTCAATGTGAAATTACAACGTATAAAAAGTAAGTTAAAAAAAAAAATCAGAAACATTTTAGGGGAAAAATAGGAAAAATAAATAAGTTACAATAACCTGGTTGCATAAGTGTGCGTACCTTTGATAATTGGGGATGTGGTTGTGTTCAGAATGAACCAATCACATTCAATCTCAGGTTCAAAAGTAATTATTATACAGCTGACATCAATGAAATTATTCGGAATAACCCCAAACATCAGATGTATCTGCAGGATTTTCTTGACATCTTCTTCGTTTCATCAGACTGCTGAAGCCATGGTCTGCAAAGAGCTGACAAAGCCTATAAAGCAGTGGTCACCAACCCTGTTCCTGGAGATCTGCCTTCCTGAAGACTTTAGCTCCAACCATAACCGTGCCCCCCTGACCATCTAATCGTTGCCTTAAGAAGTTCTTAATCAACTAAAACTTACATTTTGGTTGGAGATGAAACCTGCAGGAAGGTAGATCTCAAGGAAGAGGGTTGGTGACCACAGCTTTACAGGGTCTCACTGTCGAAAGGAATCGATCAGGAGAGGGGTTTTAGATATTCCATGGAACACCGTGAAGGCCAACATCAACAATTGGAGAAAATGGAGCACCACAGTGACATCACAGAGAACAGGACATCCTTCCAAAATGTACAAAAGGACAAGACATAAATGTACCAGGGAGGCTGCCATGGGACCTCCGGCAACATTAAAGGAGCTGCAAGAATATCTGACAATAGTGATTACTCTCTACATGTGACAACAATCTCTTATATTCTTCACATGTCTGGGCTTTGGAGTAGGGTGGCTAGACGGAAGCTCTCTCTCACAAAAAACATACAAGCCCAACTAAATCACCCCAAACCATGTGGCAAAATGTGTTATGGTCTGATGAGACCAATTCCAAATGGCATAATAGTTCCATAATTCCATAATTCCAAATGGTATGTTTGGAGCAAATAAACGCATATTACCAAAAGATCACCATACGCACGGTGAAGCATGGTGGTGGCAGCATCATGCTTTAGGGCTGCTTTTCTTCAGCCAGAACTGGGGCTTTTATCAATGTGGAGGGAATCATGAATAGCTACATTATACCAGTTGATTTTAGTGCAAAACCTTCAGGTGTCTGCTAGTAAGCTGAAGATGAAAAGGAATTTCACCTTTCAACACGACAACGACCCAAAGCATACATCCAAATCAACAAAGGAATGAATGACCTTGTCCAGACCTGAATCCAACTAAATATCTGTGGGGTGACCTGAAGCGGTCTGTGCACAGGAGATGTCCTTGCAATTTGATGGATCTAGAATGTTTTTGGAAAAACGAGTGGGAAAATATTGCCAAGTCATGATGTGCCACGCTGATAGACTCTTACCCAAAAAGACTGAGTGGTGTAATAAAATCAAAAGCTGCTTCAACAAAGTATTAGTTTAGGGGTGTGCACACTTATGCAACCTGACTATTGTAAAAAAAAAAAAAAAAAAAAAAAATTCTTTCTTTCCCTAAAAAAGTTTCTGACAAGATCTGACACGATTTATCTTAGTGTCATTCTTTTACTTCACAAAAACTTGCCATCTTAACAGGGGTGTGTAGACTTTTTATATCCACTGTAAGAAGCCTACCTTCAGTTTAGTTTAAGTGATGACATCATTTAAGATCACAAGCAGCCATAACTGGGTATAATGATTAATCAAGGAATTATGTAGAGAATGTTATTAGATGTATTTTTTAGGCTTAATTAGCGGTTATAAAAAATACTTACTAGGAATTATAAGCATCGTTATAATGATTTATGGATATGAGCTTCATAGAAAGTGCTATATTAAGGTTTGTCTCAAATCTCTCCATCATCAGTGATGCAAAATTGTAGCAGGTAATCAAATTGTGATGAAGGTTTAACAGTTCAAATGATTTCTATGCTTGAATATATAGTATCACACAAAAAAATGCATAAAGGTGGCATACTGTACTCTCAGTGTGCTGAGGACATCTACTGGTGCTGTTGATTTTTTTTTATTTTTTTCCCAGGCCGTCTCTGAAATCAAATCGACTCCTCATCACAGTTGTCAGCTTATAGTTGGTCAATGCTATATACACCTCTGAAGAAAATCGCTGAAGATGAAGAGCACTTTTAGATGATTTGTGCTCCACCCCGCCAACCCCATGCACCAGCTCCGTGTTCCAAAACCGAACGTTATAAATGGCGTTATATTCCTGACGTCTTTCTCTAAATCCTCTATTTGATGTATGGCTAACTCTATCTTAGCTGATGGCAGATGGTGTAATATAGACTGATGGTTGAGGAAGGCCATCGGCTGTGGCATGCCTCATCACTGACACGGCACAAAATGCTGCCGTGACTGCGCCATTTGTCAGCACTCTTTCTTAACGGCGTCGGCTCAGGGATGACCTTCATTAAATTGATATTTCCAAAGAAAAAAAAAAAAAAAACGCAGATTGAAACATCCATCGTCTCCTCAAGCTCTTCTCGACTGCTCTAATGCTCGTAAGTGCCTTGCACATTTTTTTATGGCAGCCTCCAAAACATCACTCATGCAGAATTATTTATCTTCAGTAAAAAATTAAATAAATAAAAAAAAGCACAAAGTTGAAAACCTCATTCTTTATTTCTATCAGTGTCAGAGAACAGAGTGAAAATCAGTTCTCAAGGGCATCTTGGTGCTGTTATGCTGAGCTGTAACATGAATAGGAACCAACAAGACCCTACAACAAGGAAGTTTATTCCATCTACCTGAATAAAGTAGAACAAAAAACGGTTAGGGAAGAGTAGGGTCAGATGTAACATTTGTCACTTTTTTGTGAGTAGGGATATCCATCCATCCATTCATTTTTGGTACCTCTTATCCTACACAGGGTCGCAGGGGGAGCCTGGAGCCTATCCCAGGGCACTCGGGGGAACAAGGCGGGGGACACCCTGGACGGGGTGCCGACACATCGCAGGGCACAATCACACACACATTCACGCACAAATGCCAATCAGTCTACACTGCATGTTTTGGACTGGGGGAGGAAACCGGAGTACCCAGAGGAAACCCCTAAAGCACGGGGAGAACATGCATACTCCATGCACACAGGGTGGAGGCGGGATTTGAACCCCCAACTCCATGCATGATAGGGACATTTGTCTGTAAATTATTTATGATAAACTAATGCCATTTTATTTTAATATCAGAGGAAATGTAAAAGGAAATTAAAAGGGAAAAAATGGGTGGGTTCAGCTGTAACATCTCAATTCATTATGTCTGAAGGAGATATACAGTAAGTATATTTTTACAGTGGAGAAAAAGGGTGTGGTCATTTTGGTGGCACATGGTGGTAGCTGCCAACCTTGAAATAAACCTTCCCAACTATACCCATAAATCACAACTCTAAGAGGTTAACGCAATTAATTATGTCTAGTTCACGTTAATTTAAACCATCATTATAATCTTGTAGGATTTTTTTGACCAATTCCAAAATACTGCATGATGATGTAACTTCCTGTTTATATGGGTGAATGTGTTCAGCTGACACAGATGACTGAATGAATTAAAATGTACATTTTTCATAACCTATAATGGACAGTTTTATTTTAGAAAAGGATGTTTCAAGCGTGAGATGTTAAATAGATTCATATATTAATGCAGAAAAAAAAAAGATTTTTGAAATATTTTAATGATTATATTTCAAGGTATGTAATATGCAGTTATAGTGAGCTGGGACAGGCCAAAATGCTGCTGTTTAGTGCTGTTGGTATTATTAATGCTAAGTGCTTTATCAGAAACTTGCACATGTGAAGGAAACTCGTTACCTGTGTTTAAAATACATTTTAAACACATTTGTGAATGTTACGTCACTGGGACAGAAATGGCTGACCAATCATGGGATCACACTTAAAGCGATCTTTACCTGGCTACTCCTACCTGTCTGACACATTACTACTTAAAAATAGATGAACAATAGGGAAATAATGTGGAATATTTCCTGGTTATACTAAAAAATGGTGCCTGACACCTATGGTGTGGAAAAGAAGAGCGTTAACATGATCCTGTTTCTCAGGAATCTGAAACACCGGTATCATAAGAGGTCAGTTACAACAGCAAAACTTCTAAAGGCAAGCTGGCATAGTTAGCCAAAAATGTGCGTAGATGTACAGCCTGTGAGATGATCGGGGCGAAGCACAAGCTTCCCTTTTTTTACTACGCGTATACAGATCTCTCTGTCTACCAAAGTTGGGCTGCCTTGAGAGCACTAACTGCATTCTCTGAAGTTCAAGAGCTCTGTCTTGGCACTGAGCTTCCGCCTACCATCTCTCATTGAGCCTGAGGAAACAAGACAGAGAAAATGCTTGAGTCACCTTTTAGTGGTCTTGGATGACTCATAAGCCTGAATGCAGAGAGCTGAACCTATTTTTGAAAACAGAAAATCTTTTTTTTGCAGAATTACTCTAACAATGTTCTCATAAAAGGGCTGAGCGCATACTGAGCTCTTCTCAACAAACCAGTGAGGCAGGATAAGAAATGGAGCAATTTTCCCCAACAAACATACAAATTATCATACCAACAGATATCGATTGCTATGGGTTTTCCTTTCCAGCATAAATGCCCAAGTTTAGGGGAAGTGTGAGTATTTCAGGAGGTTGTATAGGTTTCTCAGTCTGACCATTCCGAACTAGCTTGCTTCTTTATCATAAGATGTGCACCATTATGACCTGTTCCTGCTCTGTCGATATCCTTTTCCCCCCAAATGACTTTCTCTAAATACACAGCCAGAGAATTCTCTGAAGCCTCTGAGTCGACTGTATGGATCCAGGCAAGAAAACATTCTGTTAAAGCGTGAAATGGTTACAGTAGCATGTGACATTAAAAAAAAAGCCTGTCAGATTCTCAGCTCCTACAAAGGACTACAAAAGGATAACTGCTATTTAGGGGACCAAGCACCAAGGGTGCTTCCTGTTATTTTTATTTTTATTTTTTCCTACCTCATATCGACAAAAAACCTCCAGAGATCTGACAGTCAGTGCTGCTCTACAGCACCAGCAGCAAAATTCGATACCAGCCATATTCAGAGTTGAGTTACGTTTACTTAATAACAAAATTGCTCTTAGGTTACATCATATTAGATTTGACAGCAAAGAAAAAGAGCGTTATCTCATTGTTAAGCTTGCATTTTTTTATCACAGATTTTTATTTTATTTTTTTCAGGTTTAAAGGCAGGTGCTTATGTTTAAAGGTCTATGTGCTAATGAAAAACTACATTTCCACCACTGCTACTTAAGAAAATCTGGCAACCTCAAGACGCAGGTGCTTTTAATAATTTGAATGCTGAGCTTAGAAAAGCAGAACCTGACTCTGGGAATGAGTAACTTTCCCTGCGTAAATATTAAACTTCAGTCACCAACACTGAATATGACTGCATGTGAATAAATTAATACTGAACATGTTTCATATTTCATCAAACTCTAATCCAACATACTACATGCCCACCATATTGCCAACTCTTTTTTTCTTTCCTAGTGTCATTTTGTGATATTTCACCAACCTCCCATTCACCACAACTCATGAAACTGTTGGTAATTTTAGGGCAGGCAGGGCAGTCCTACAATGCCCCCTGTAAAATTGAAGACATTTATAAATTATTAATACTATACCAATTGTTCTGGAGCTCAAACACCTCATGCTGGATGTCTACCATTGTGATGATAAAAGCATTTCTGTATTTGTTCTATACTCTTAGTTCAAGCTACGAATTATGGCACGTATAATATCTAGACTACCCTTGTTTGAAATTATAAAGGAAATGTGTATATCTTTAAAGGCGTATTTTATAGAAATAGTTCAATTTTTAATAAAATCCCTGTTTGTGCAAATGTTGTCTATTTGTCTTCAAATTGCAGGGGCTTACAGTTACATTATAGTGTGAAACTTACAAAATATGAAATATGGCCAATGTGAAATGTGTAGTATCCTTGGTTTTTATATTATTTCATATTTTTAGAATTTATGGATACCCAAGAGCAACTCTCTTCAAAATTCTAAGAGATATATTGGCCTGGAAAACATTATAATAAAAAACATTTTTTGCTCTTGTCCATTTACCTGGAGTACCAATCTCCACTTTTCTATATCCGACATATCAAACTTTATATAGACATATGGGTTGGACTAATAATCATTCTTCTAAATGGCATTTAGAAGGCAATATATTGCTTTATACCCTTCCAACTAGTTAAATACCCTTAAAATTTGACTCATCCATGATGCACTGATCTAGACATCACCACTTGCTGCTTTTTGTCTAAAGTTGGAACCATAAGAGACCTGGGAACTGCTCAAGAAACTACAAATATTTTATCAATTTGTCAAAATGAGTTGGTTACACAGTATATTTTATAATTCAATTAAACACTCTTAACACATTATGAAAATATAGATTTGTTTTTGTCCTTTTAATGTTACCTCTTAAGATTGTAGGTAAAACCCTACTGCAGAGGGTTTCCCCAACTCTCCCAAAAAGTATCTAAATAAAGCCCTGTTCAAAAGCTAGAACTGTTACCCTTGGAAAAAGCTTTTTTACTAAGAGTGTACCATCATAGCAGATAAAGACATTTTACCCTCAAATCTGCATTAACATATTATTATATTTCATGTTATTGGATTCATTATGCTTCTACATTTCATTATACCCATTGCTTACTAATTGTGATATTAACACAAATTATTCATAGTGTTGTGTCCTGGGTTGTACTGTCTGTAAGCGAGTAGGTTGAAACGAGTTAGAATACCAGTGGTGCTGGTTGCACTCCATGTGAAATCATGTTAACTAAACTAAACAAACCTCCTGATCTTAAACTTTAATACATTAAAAAATGACAATAGTCATTTAGGGTTTCATGGATGGATGGGTGGATGGGTGGATGGAGGGATGGAGGGAGGGATGGAGGGATGGATGGATGGAGTTCTCTAACACACTGTCTACAGATATAACAAACCTTTGAGCAAAACCATGTGATATTTACTGTTATTACTGAAATATGTCTGAAAAATGTACTCTCACTTCCATGCTCCAATGAATCAGTTTTGCATAATTAGACATTCAGATCCATCCACTGTGAACTTGGAGTGGAAAATAAATATTTTCAACATACAAAGTATGTAAGACATTGACATCAAATCATCAGACTGAGGAAATATTACAGCAGTGGTATTAAAGGAGATAAATGACCTTCTTTTGCGCCCCAGTTTGAAAAAAAGATACCGTATATGAAGTAAAGGAATGCTGGTTATCTGACAGCTTATCATTTCCACATTCAGCTCAGTCCCCAGGTACATTACCTTTTTGTAATATAGTTGGTGATAGCCCATAAAATGATTTTGAGGGTTATTCAGAGTCTATATTTGAGCCTCCACATACTGGAGATTGCTGGTCTTCATTGGACTGTGAAATGAATTATGTTTCTTCATCCAACTCTCTTGTGAAAAGCATTCGGGTCGCGTTGCTTACCAACAAGACATGAATTTCTTTCCTCTCGCCTTCTGTTAATGATAAACTGTGAAGCAGTCACCATGTGAAGAGGACAACTTTTGCCAGTAGAGAGAGAAGACTGGTTTATTATAATTAATGTCTTTAATAAATCATATAGTTTCAGTTAATGTTCACATCAGAATGGGGAAAAAGCGTGATCTCAGTGACTTTGACAGTGGCATGGTTGTTGGTGCTAGAAGGGCTGGTTTGAATATTTCAGAAACTGCTGATCTCCCAGGAAGTTCACACACAGCAGTCTCTAGAGTTTACCCAGAATGGTGAGAAAAACAAGAAAAGCAGTTTGACAGTTTTGCAATGTTGTTCTCTTGGACTCTCTTGGATGGATGTGGCATCGTTTGGATTCGAACTAGCAATCTTACAGCCATAGGGTGAACAATGTTGATGAGAGAGGTCAGAGGAGAATGGCCAGACTGGTTTGAGCTGACAGTCAGCTGTGGTGAGCAGAAAAGCATCTCATAATATGTTGAAAGTTTAGGCTGATATAAAAATGTCACTTGGTCTTATTACATACATATAGACCATACATACAGTGAGGGGAAAAAAGTATTTGACCCCCTGCAGATTTTGTTTGCCCACTGACAAAGAAATGATCAGTCTATAATTTTAATGGTAGGTGTATTTTAACAGTGAGAGACAGAATACCACCAAAAAAATCCAGAAAAATGCATTTCAAAAAAGTTATAAATTGATTTGCATTTTAATGAGTGAAATAAGTACTTGATCCCCGATCAATAAGCAAGATTTCTGGCTCCCAAGATCCAGAACCATTAAACCATTAATTAAATTAATTACATTTAGGACTAGAGTGGCACGTTTGCCTCGCACCTCTGGTTGGCACCCCCTCCAGGGTATCCCCCGCCTTGTGCCCTGAGTCCCCTGGGACAGGCTTCAGGCTCCCCTGCAACTCTGTGTAGGATAAGGGGTATGGAAAATGGATGGATGGAAAATTAGGACTACTCATATAGCAATATATTGTTTGTGATAATAATTCTCTACTAACCTTGGAGGTATTCAGAAAATCTAATTCTGAATACAAGGAACCTTTTCCCGTATAAATATTGACAACTATGAATACAGGCCATATTAGGTTACTTGAAATAAAGACAACATCTGTAATACCCCATTCAGCCGTAGAATGTAGCTGTGCTCTATGTGCTTTGCCACCACATTTGCCATCAGGGAAATGCCATCTAAAGTGAGGATTATCCTTTGTGTGAACTCCCAGAGGTGGGACATTGGCTCATATGGGAAGATAAGGCCCCAGGAACAAAATCAGCACTTTTTTTTAATCCCTGCTGAAGCTGAAGAAATGAAGGAACAGAGATGGGGAAAACCCAACAACTAGTTTATGATTGAGGTAGAGTGAAGTTTGCTAAGATTTCTATTCAGGATATGTTCACTCAGTTTGTTAATGAAGACCACTGGGACAGGGAAGAGGAACACCGAGAAACAGAGGAGTCTTGATTTCAAAAACAAGAGCCGTGCACTTAATTGATACCGATTTCAAAGTGGGTGGAGGGGAGATATGCAGCTCACTTCACTTCAAGGCTGTTTGAATTTGCGCCTGTACTGTCATGTCTGTGAAATATTAATTGGTTGAGGGTGAACAAGGGCAAATGGTACCAGTTGAGGCTGCCAAGAGAATGGGGATGGCTTGTGTGTGTGTGGGTGTGTGTGTGTGTGTGTGGAGGGGATTATCACACGCTTAAACACACGCATCATGTAGCACTGCAGATGTAATTATGGGCTGATCAACCTTGTCTGAACAGCAATTCGGGTGCTTAAGACAGGATGAAAAGCACAAAGGCTTCTGTTTTCATGGGTACAAAGTTCAGCTCATCAGCAAGGTTTAAACAGCTCAGCCGTCATTTGAACATTAGCAAATTACAATGGCTAAGAGCTACATTTCAGCAGAATTTTTAATGTTCTGCTCTGTATCACGAAGTTAAAGTGATTTTAAATCACAGTTTTGTAGTATTTCTTCTCAACAGAATTTCTGCCCAGAAAATGGACTCCAGTATGTGACTTTGTAAAAATAAAATGATTCCAGCCTAAAAACACTGCATCTTTACCTGTCAATCATGCTGTCAATTTGATACAATAGATTATTAATTAATTAGTTACATTTATATAGGGCTTTTCTAGACACTCAAAGCACTTTACATAGTATGGGGGGGAATCTCCTCAACCACCACCAGTGTGTAGCATCCAGCTGGATGATGCAACGGCAGCCATAGTGCGCCAGAACGCCCACCACACACTCCTGGAGAGGAGAGATGTAGCCAATTCAGGGATGGAGATTATTAGGGGGCCATGATAGTTAAGGGCCAATGGGGGAATTTCACCAGGACACAAGGTTTATACCCCTACTCTTTACAGGAAGTGTCCTGAGATTTTTAATGACCACAGAGAGTCAGGACCTCGGTTTAATATCTCATCTGAAAGACAGTGCTCTCTTTTTACAGTATAGCATCTTGGGGCATTAGGACCCATACAGACTACAGGAAGAGCACCACCTGCTGGCCTCCCTACTACCCCTTCCAGCAGCAACCTTAGTTTTCCCCAGGAGGTCTCCCATCCAGGTACTGGCCAGGCTCAACCCTACTTAGCTTCAGTGGGGAAACCAGGCAAGAATTGCAGGGTGATATGGCTCTGGTTTGTAAGATGTTATATATATATATATATATATATATATATTTATATATTTTTTTTTTATATACACTTAAACAACATCATTGTGTAAAATGTCACACATACTGTATATTCAAGATCCTAAACAACATATCTATAAAGTATAAAGTATAATTACTGTATATGGTAAGCATTCAACCAACCTAGCATGTGTTTTTGGGGCTTTAGAGTGAATACAGATGGTAGAGGTTCTATTTTCTCAAGCTTCAACCACCTAGCTTCCTAGCTGGTTCCTCTAAAATCATACGCTATACATTTAAACCAGGCTCGCCCTTCATGATTGTGGTAGATCTCACAGTGTTCACAGATCAGAGCAACAGAAATAGGGCCATATTTTAGCTTTCATCTCAAACATTATGTCGATATTTACATTGGGAAAGGTCCTTGTATTCAGACATGAGTTACGCAGCTTCAAAAGAGTGACCATTCAGAATTTTTAAAATCACTCATGTGTAGTTTATGCTTCCTGAATGGGGTTTTTCGATAGTATCACGCCCAACGGCTTTAAACACAAGCACTTGTCTTTAAACCTGAAAATATCATGGGGCAGAAAATGCCGACTAAATATCAAAAGAAGGTCTTATCACGCTTTTAATTTACTGATTTGTTGAATCATATATAGTGCCAATGTGTTTTTGTTAATTTGATACACACTCCTATAAAGACAATGTGACCATAGTTTGAAGAACTGAGAACAGTACTGAGACACCTGTGTTATGTATTTGTTACACTAATGTGTAAAAAAAAAAAAAAAAAAACACTTCCTGTCTAATGCAATTTTAAATCACATGCGTATTTCTCCTACACAAAACCACAGGGAAATAACACGGCTCATTCTGCAAATATCATGAATATTTGAAAAGTAGGATAAGCAAAAACTGCATTATACACAGTCTTAACTTTAATCTGACACTCATTTCAAATGAAAGCGTTGCAGTCAGACAGAAACAGCTGAGTTAGTGGAGATACGCCAGTCAGCGATTTCTGAACCGTGCTGCAGGAAGCACTAGAGCACGTGTAGAGAATAAATTCTGACATGGCTGTAACTGGAAACAAGCAATCCTACTTAAAACCTACTGAATCTACTGCAGGTGTTTCGTTAAAACTGTGGAGCAATCCGATTTACCTAATGCAAAAGTTACCCAGTGCCAATGTATGTTTTAATGACGATGCTGGGAGCCAAGCGAGCAAAATTCACCGCGCTTTCTGGGTGGGAGGGGCATGGGGCATACTTTCTGTCAATCACAGCGACACTAGTCAATCGTGGCTTTGTGTGAGCTTGTGTATGCAGAAGAGGGCAGATCTTCCCAGCACTTTCCTGGAGAGAAAAGTGGGAAAATAAAATATCACAAAGGTCGTAATCAAATAAGCGGCATTATTCTTTAAATGCTTAAAGCTTTTACAACCATTACGACACCCAAATAGTACAAATACAACCGGTTTTTATTCACTTGTGGTTAAATATCACACACTTCAACATGGCTAATATTGTTATTGATCCCAATGACAGCATCTATAATGAGATTAGATTTGAATTATTTTTCACTATAACACAAGTCAACCTCTTCCAGAACTGGTTCGCTCATTAGGGATATAAATCCATGTCTGGATTTCTGTAAAGCTGCTTTGTGAAAATGTCCATCTTTAAACGCGCTATATAAATAAAATTGGATTGAAATCGCATCAGCAAAATTTCTAATAAAACAATTATTAATAATGGAATCTTAATAGCAAAAATATGATTCAATGTCCAACAATGACAACAAATTTCTCAACAATTTAAATATTTATATAACGTGGATATTTTTCCTGCTTCAGTGCCATTACTATTATCTGTTCATAGGTCTTGCCTTCAGGTCTCCTGGGCAATGTAAGAGGTTGGCAATGGCCTTTATTAATATTGTATTTGTGAAGGAGACTGTGCTGAACTCAGCAAGATTTTATAGTAAACAACATTTAACAGTCTCTTCATATGATTCACAACTCAAGGCCAAAGCAAGCAGGCTGAGTGTCATCTGCTGAGGTTTTGAGGTTATACTATACAGTATAAGATAGACAGACAGACGGATAGATAGATAGATAGATAGATAGATAGATAGATAGATAGATAGATAGATAGATAGATAGATAGATAGATAGATACATACATACATACATACATACATACATACAGATACATAGATAGATAGATACTGTATATATGCTGTTAAACATGAGCAGCATTACTTGTTTAAGTGTGTTTTTAAATGCTTACACTGCCAACAATCTACTGTACGTAAGGCGTAAAGAACTTGGGGGCATGCACTTATAGGAAAATAATCAATGATGGTGTGGTGTGATGTGGAGTTATGGTTAACATCAATTACAGCAGCACTATTCCACTTATATCGCATGAAAGAAAAGAAAAAAAGGCTATCATTTTTATTTATTAGAGTGCAATGCATTGTGATTTTTACCCATTTATAGTTACACGTATTGTTGTGGGATGCAACAAAACAAGTCAGTACCTGCTATCACTAATGTTATATCAGCTATAAACAGTCGTTGTCTCACCAGCATCTCTTTTTCCTCCTGTCGCTTTAAAGTCAATAAGACCAAGAAAGGGAAAAAAAAGCAGCTTGTCATGTCCCAGGATGTATATTTACATTTATGAAATTTGACAGATAGCCTTATCCAGAGTGACTTACATTTATCTAATTTATACAACAGAGCAATTGAGGGTTAAGAGCCTTGCTCAAGGGCCCAGCAGTAGCAGTTTGGCAGTGCTGGGATTTGAACTCACAACCTTCTGATCAGTAGCCCAACGGCTTAACCACTGAGTTACCAGTACTTTTATTTGTTTTTTATAAGTCTGCATTAATGGACTTTACTTATGATTGTATGTATGAGGTGAGTATTGTGGCAGTGTTTTGGTGTTGTTCATGTCATTGTTTTTTCCAGTTTTTGGTTAGAAAGGGAGTGAGGGAAGAGTTTTGTTGTTAACATTAATGTTATTTTTGGTAAGCTTAAAAAGTCGGATGAACTTTGTTTGTTACGTATCTTGGCCTAATTAACCAGAGTTTCAGTGCTGGGACAGGAGAGGAAAGATCTTGGTCTTGCCTGTTACTGTATATATGGATTTTTTTTCTTTATTATTATTATTATTATTATTATTATTATTATTATTATTATTATTATTATTATTGTTATTTCTTTCCTTGTTACTTCCTCAACCCTAGACTAGGGAGGAATGTAACACATGTTACAGAGAAACTGCAAAGCCTTGCTTTCCTGTGTTGGAAAAAATATATAGTGCTGACACTGGAGACTCCTTCCAAAAAGCTTAACATATCTTTACAAAAAAAAAAAAATAATAAATCACCAAATCAATGATTACATGCATTTCTGTTTACCCATGTACTGTATGTGCCATACAAGTCAATTAGAATGAGTGCATTAATATAAACCTGCGATTTGCAGCTGGACTGCTGACAGAGCTGCTGTTATAGAAAATTAATCAGTACCTTCTGACCAATCAGAATTGAGAATTCAACATCACTGTGATATAATAATAATTAGTACTGTGCATTTCCTGAGATTCTGTTCCTGTGCAGATCTTGATTCCAAGTTTCATAAAACTGCTATTATGTAACCACCTCAGCTCATCGCGTCCTCGGGGGTCGAGTCCGAGTCCCACATCCGGTATAATAAATACCATGGATGTGATACATGCTTCATTTGTGATCTGACAGACACACACACACACACACACACACACACACACACACACACACACACACACACACACACACACACACACACACACACACACACACACTTCCAAAATATATACCATAAATGCCCAAACGTAGGTAAATCAAAAATAAGATAGCAAATTTTGTTTCCTTCCTAAAGAGCTGTGGCATAAAGTAGTTTGCCACTCTCTTATCTTGAGTATTTCTCTAAGAGTCTCATTCATCATCAAGCTCTTTGAAGATCAGCAGGTGTGGAGGCTGCTGAGCTGTTTAAGATGCAGCGCGCGCCTCCGGTTTGCTGCGCATCTGACGTCCTGTTTGCTTTTAACTTCACCATCAGCCTGAGGACACAAAATGTACACCTTCACAATTTTAAAGCAATAATCTTAAAGAATCAGGTTTAAGACTTTGCAGAAACACAGGAAGGAGTCTGCCAGGTTTCTAACACACTTCTGACTCTGTACAAAGCCTATTACCTCTTCTGCTGTAGGACAAATGTGAGGATATATGAGGTAATTGTAGGATTGGTGCCATGGAGATGCAAAAACATCTACTCTACTGTACTGTTATAGTGCTGTTCTAGATATTGGCTTTTTGCGTCTGAAGAATGATTTAACCCTGTAAAACTCTGGCATCAGCTTTTTTTTTTTTTTTATAAAGAGTACTGATAACACCAGGTTTGGGTTATCACATTCTCTGGGATGACTTATTAGAAACTCATGGCCACCAGATTCCGATTGATCAGAGGCTGTTGATACATTTTCCATAACAGCAGCTCAATAGTAGTTTTGGCTACAAGGTTTATATTAAACTCGTTCTATTAGGCTATAATAAGAAATTACGTATCTATAAGGCCGATCGTTCCATATAAACGGATAGAAATTTGGGTACTTGTTGATATGGTGAAGTTTTCTGTAAAGATGCATACTGTAGTATATTTAGCATTTTTGGAAGGAATCTCCAGTGTCAGCACTTTGTAACAGTCAGCGATGAAGCTTTAACTTTAAGTTGGAGAGCGGAGTTTTGTGCATTTTTTTGTTTGTTTGTTTGTTTGTTTTTGTCTTATCACCTTCAAGATAGAGAAAAAGACAGGCTGGTGAAGGAATGGCATAAGTGATTATAGGAGTGAACTTAAATATAAACATAAATGGATAAAAAGTATAATTTCATAATCGTAATCTTTGGCAAATCGCTGTGGTATAAGAGGAATAAAACACTTCCGGACGTACTGACATGGTAACAGTTATTTCTCTTTGCTTCGCACCACATCGATTGTCATTGATTATTTTCCTATAACAGCACACCCACATGTGCCTTGTTCCGTAATTACAGTCTCCTCTGAAACTATTGGAACAGCAAGGCAAATTAATTTGTTTGTGCTGTACACCAAAGACATTTGGGTTTGAGATCAAAAGATGGATATGAGACGAGAGTTTAGGATTCAGCATTTTATTTCCTGGTATTTACATGTAGACGTGTTAAACAACATAAAACATAGAACCTTTTGTATCAGAACACCCCATTTTTATTCGAGCAAAAGTATAGGAACAGATAAGTCCTGAAGTAAATAACGTTTAATATTTGGTTGCATATCCCTTGCTTGCAATAGCTGAATCAAGCCTGTGACTCATTGACCTCACCAAATTGTTGGTTTCTTCTTTTTTGTGATGCTTTTTGTGATGTTTTGTGGAGTTTTTCCCTTCAGTCTCCTCTTCAGGAGGTGAAATGCTGCTCAATTGGGTTAAGGTCTGGTGATTAACTTGGCCAGTCTAAAACCTTCCACTTTTTCCCCCTGAGAAAGTCCTTTGTTGAGTTGGCAGTGTGTTTTGGATCATTGTTTGGCTGCGATGCATTTCTCTGTAAATTGGCAGACAAAAAAAAAAAAAAACTTCTGAATTCATTCTGCTGCTACTGTCATGAGTTGCATCATCAATAAAGCTTAGTGAGCAGCCATGCAAGCCTAAGCCAGGACACTACCTCCAGAAGCTCATCACAGATGAGCTTAGATGTTTTAGATGATGAGCAGATCCTTTCTTTCAACACATTATTTTCATATGTACTAGTCTTCTTACTAGAAGTACGGCATCGAGAAACAAACTTTTCCATAATAAAGTGCATTCTGAAACTCTTAAACCTTCACACATGCCCAAAAGAGGTGAGTGCCCATAGCGCGGAGCAGCATTGTCCATATCATGACACACTTCAGGACCAAGGGCTGAGGGTGATATTCCCCAGAGCTCTCAAGATCTGCCAGTTCTCAATTCAGGCGGAACTACTATTCTCTCTCTCTCTCTCTCTCTCTCTCTGACTCTCTCTCTCTCTCTCTCTCTCTCTCGCTCTCTCTCTCTCTCTCTCTCGCTCTCTCTCTCTCTCCAGTATTATCCTTCAGAACCAGGCTGTCGGCCACGGCACATTCACTTCACCCTAAACCATATGGAGCCTCATTACTGCAGCATGTTATGAGAACAAACTAAAGCAATTCAGTTTACAGTGCTACCGCTGGCATCTTCTTCTCCGTGAATGTCAAATAAAATCTATCTCAGTTTTACAGGTGACATCTGCAACGAAACAACACACATGTTTGTATCTGAAAAGATAAAAAAAAAAATGTAGGATATTCATTTCAGGGAAAGCCTCGTGAATCAATAACCTGTTTTTTTCTACTGTTGTTTAACACGATGCAGTATGTCAGCTTGTTGTTCTTCTCTGAGACCTGAGCAGTAAACGGGCTGCCAAGTATTATCTGTCCAAATGTGAAAAGCAGTACATGCATTATGCTTGTGTTTCTATAATAACAACTTACACAGGGACTTGTATGGCAAATGTTCCACATTAATGGATTAAAAACGGGTTTAATTGTTGATTCATTCTGATTGATCAGAAGGTTGGGATTAATTTTCTAAAACAGCAGCTCTGGCAGTAGTTCTGACTGCAAGGCAAATCACAGGTTTACACACAGGTGAATGCACTCGTTCTAATACGTTATTGTTTCTATAGTAACTATAACTACTTCACAGGGACTTCACGCTCCACATAAACAAGTTGCTGATATGGTGAGGTTTTCTGTAAGAAGACTTTCTTAGCATTGATGAGGGATGAGGGAATTACTGTCTATAATGTAAGAAAAGAGTAACTAAATTGTTGTCATTCCATAACATTAAATGTAACCATAAACAGATAAAGAGCATCATGTGTCATTCTTTAATAAATCAAATTTGTAATCTTTGGGGGCAAAATTGACTGAGGTCACATTTGTTACATTTTCCCGAGTCTTTTATTTCATTGTTCTTATCACTTCTACACCATTTGTCTTATTTGACTGAAAAAACATTTCCACATTTCCAAATTAAAAAAGATACTTGATGCGTGAGGAGCCAAATAGCCAGATATCAACCGGCTGCCAATACCGATGTCTCATTATTAAGGTTAGCTGCCAACAGAATTGGTCATGAGGTACAGAGCATGTTCAAACTTCATAGAATTTTGAACATGCTCTGTATTATAACTTCATCAAATTACTATCCAGATAAATATGCATGACAAACTGAACACCAAATGTGTAATATTAAATCAGGAAGCAATCAAAAGGCTGTATTCAGAGTTGAGTTGTGTAGTGCATGTGTAGTGAGGATTTAATCAGTATTTAGACCTCAGATGTAATTACAGAATTAAGCACTATTCAGAAGTGAAGTTATTCGGTGAGGACATCGCAGGAAACAGCGTCTTTATCTGAGACCATGCTTATGTCAAGAATGGAATTTTTATGGATAAAATTATGAGCTTCACTTTACTTATTTACTTAAATGAGCTGTAAATTTAGAACTATTTAGCTGTCAACTTTGAATAAACAAAACAAATGTGCTTTATTTTAGCCTAAATAGTAGCCTATATCCTGTGCATTGGTTATTAATATACAGTATAGATATATTAACAAGACACACACAGACATTATACATTGCTCAGAAACATGTTTAATATATTACATTAATTCAGGGAAATGTTTAGATGTCAAACCTTGAAAACGTTGCATCCTGGTCCTCAGTTAACGAGCCTATATTGTCTACAGGTATTAATACTGCTCCACATAATGTAGAACCTATGGTTTGTAATGAGTCAGGGCAATGTGGATTTGATTTTATACAAATTTAAGTCGTAAGAATGGTTCCAAAAGCGAACTCCACTCCTAACCTGAGTCTTCTTCATTTTCTGACAAATATGCAAGTACGAGAGCGTAAATTCAGCCTGATTACTGAATTCAAAATTTAAAAAAATATATTCCCGTAAATCATATTTAAAAAGGTAAATTGAATTTACTGTACATTTATATAAAATGACAAGAGATTTGCTTGACATGTCGTTGTAACGTCTGAACGTATCAAACTGATTTCTGAATCAGTCTGGATCTAGCAAAGAAGTTTCTCTGTGTCTTTGAGCCATGAATCCTTATCTAACCTCTTCACCAGATGCCATCGGAATGCGACACGACCCCCCCTCTTCAGACACACACACACACACACACAAACACACACACACAAAGCACACACCCGTGCACACACACAATGCAAGAATCTCTTTTGAATGTAACATGTAATTATATGTAATTATTCGATGTCCAAATAGTGTGATGTTTTCGTGTTTACATATATTGTGTGTTTATGTTTCATAACTATAATGATTTTAGATAGCTTAATTTAGGATATTATTTTAAATGTCTGTAACCATGTTTTACTTGTAATATTCTTTACAAGTCCATCGAATTTGGTATGTAGTTAATCGTCTTGCGATACCCTGATTGATTATGCATATCATATTGCAGTGGGATACATTATTTCATGCTTTTTCTTAATTTCATACGTAATACGGTTTAAACCGGCTCTTCCCTGGACATGCAAATTCAGGTCTGAGACCAGACAAAGAGAGGTCATCCCGCCAACAAATCCAACTTCCTGATTGGCCCATAGCCCAAAGAGGCGTGTGTGGTGGTGTTGTCTTTAAAACAACACCACGCTTTGAACTCTCTTCAGTCTCACTTCACTCTCTTCTTCAACTCTTCCCCTTCTTCAGCTACTTTCTCAACTTCACTTCAACTTCACTTCTACACTCCTTCCGGTTTCTCTCCCCCGGGGCCACGTGCCCCGGGAAGAGGAAGCCAGGATCTCTCTCTCCCGGACAAAAGATGCAACCGCCTCACGGCCCACGCCTTTTCAAACGGCACGACGAACCAGCGAACTCTACACGACCTCGCACAAACTTTCAAACCGAAGCCATGCAAGTATAGTTAATGGATCTATATCTGCGTTTAAGATTGTACCCCTGTTTACAGGAGATTTAAGTTCGTTGCTGGTTTTGAAAAAGGCTAATTAGTTGTGTTTTTGTCTGCCATTCCCTTTTATTTCATTACTTTCTCTCTATCCCTTTTCTTTCCTTGTATATAGATGTACATATGTATTTTTTGCTTAGAGTTAGTCGTGTGTATCCATAGTTACATCTAGTTATTAAAATCTATTATCCCACGCTTGATTGTCTCTGTTTTGGTCACGTGATGGGTTCCTTAAACGCTGCGAGTCTCGTTACCCTCTCTAATTTTTAATAACAAACTTCGTTGGTTAATCCGTCCTGGCCAGAAGGATAAACTCCCTCTTTAGAGTTCATAATTCCAAACTAGACTACAGCTAATCCTAAAAGCTGATCTAGACCACATACATAGTCATAATTAATTATAATCCATTGTAGTTAATTATCTATATGTATATGTGCACATACATGAATTCCCTTCCATGGCTGATGTATATTTATAACTGGTCACAACACGCGTTGATTAGATATATAGATATATTTCATGCCATTCGAGCTAATTCCTTACATAAATTGGAGAATACATTTAAACATGTTAAACATCTTTTAATTCGTTACATAAATTGTACCTGGTGGAGAATAATTTTAAATGTTGCAGATTCATCCGAGTTACTACACATTCTGGTAGATAAACCGGACACGCTTTAAAACTCCAATTACTCCAATTAAATCCATTACATTATTCTGGTGGAAAAGAATAATGCTAGTAATGATTGATTCGTTACATCGTCCAATATCAAATAAATAGGAAATTAAATTTACTAGCAAAACAAGCTTGTTTAAGTAGGTTCTTGTCATGAGAGTACATTCTAATGTTTACTAGTGTAAAGTATAGGACCTACTCAATTCTCAACATCACCTGTGAAACTATTTCAGTGTTTGCATTATGACTGTAGACGGAGGATGGTGAAACAGATGTTGTATGATTTTTTCTTAGTGGAATAGCAAAAGAAAACAGAGCGCTGTAGTTCCATCATGAGTTCAATCACAAAAGATTGATTACAGTTCTAAATAATTCCCAAACACTGCTGCACTCTGTTCACCCTCGTTTCTGTAGCGAGGACCAGAGACGTTAGTAATGAAACAAATAGACTGCAATCACAGAGCTGACTTTGATTCAGCAGGCTGGGAACACCCAGACGAGGGCTCAACAAACTATTCACTTCGATCCCCGGCAGCCATTTCCAACCTATCAGTACCCATTAACTTCAGAGAATCGGAAGGGTCAAGGGCAAGGAAAGGAGCACCGCTTGTTCATTCTGTTAATGCAAACAGGGAACAAAGGGGTTTGGAGCAATGATCAGCTTTATCGTTTAAGAGGAAGGCAAACTTTAGTTAAAAAATGTTCACTTAACGTCTGATTGGCTTTAATTTTGAGTTGTTTATGAGCTCATACAGCTGCCTCAGCCTCCCTATGCTATCAGTGTAGTACTGCTTGGTATTGTGAGAAAAATTACAAGCTTCGAGACTGGATTTTTTTTTTTTTTTTCAGATCTTTGTTTGTTAGGCACATAAGGAAAATCAATGCTCCATCATAATCATCAGTGAGTTGTTCAATGTACAGTACATTCACTGGAGAACGGAGGGAGATAAGAGTCAATGCCATTGATTTAGCACACACACACATTTATCTCTTGTTTTTCAAGCGATACTATATCTGCAATTCAGAGAAATATGCCCAATGTTATAATGCTAAAGATTTCTCACAATGCTCATGAATTAAATCTTTAACATTGTCTTGGTATTGCCAAATTCAAAGGCCAAATTCTTTTAAAAAATTGCTCTCGCTTGTTAGAATTCCTGTGAACTCCTAATCCTAAATCCTCATGATCCCTAACCAATCTCTCACAATCTCACAATCAGTCCCCTTAGATCTAACAGTCAATTAGAATTGGTGGTTGGTATATCTCATGTACGATCCAATTACCGCTGGTTAATCCTACTCATGTAAACTTAATCTCTGGCTTTTAAATTCCCTATCCTGTGAAATTCTGATGAGGATGCACAACCCTTCCGAGTCCTGCTTCCTCTCAAGGTTTATCGTTTTATGTTTAAGTGCATTTTGGGAATTTTTTCTTCTACTCTCATCCTCAGTTTTTAGTAGAACTACATTTTCGTAAGGTACTATGTGACAGGTTTAGTGCACAAAACACAATACAAATAAAATCAGATTGTTTTCTAGCAGCTTTGTAGTTTGTACTGAAATACACATGATGGTCATTTCACTGTAAGTGATTGAGAGGCTGTGACCTGCTGTAGAAACCTGTGATGGCTGTGGTAACATAGAGGACAGAAATTTCTTACATTCATTATACAATCTAACCAACTTTTAAGTCTTGGATGCCCTTATATTATAAAATAACATGTTTCGAAATCTCTTTGCTTTTCTGATGACTGCAGGTGATGCGTGTGTCCTTGCTCTTGAAGTTTTATTTACTACTCAGTCTTGCTGGGGTTAGAAGAAAAATCATGGCCAAATTCAAAAGCAATCAAGAAGGAGAGCACAAGAGAAGATGGAGGGTGTTTTAGTAGTAGCTCCATGAAGGAGATGCCTGAGGGCATTTCAGAGGACTCTGACTTCAAAGTCTCTGTTCCTCCATGAGAAAGGCCATGGGAGATTTCATATCAATTTTAGATGATAAAGAGAGAAAGGAGAATAGGGGCAGCTGAACACACAACATAATAAAACCTACAACCAAAGTCAGGACTTACACGAGTTATCAATGTATGAGCTCCAGAACAAAGCATGCGACATTTGAAGTGGTGTGATATGTTCTGAGTTTTTGATGTTATCCAAGAGTGATGTAGGTACCTGCAGGTCATAACAAATTAGTGTATATATAAGTAAGGAATAAATCATATATTATATGTCTATATATATATATTTTTTGTTTGTTTGTTCATTTGTTTTGTTTTTGGTTTTTTGTCACAATAAATATTGACTTTGTTTTATTTACTACTGTTTACTGCTCTTTACGGTATTTTGTTTTAATGTAGAAACTTTTAATTTCATTATTTTGAAGGCGTCTCTGCTCTACAGCATTTCAAAATTACTATATCTATCTATCTATCTATCTATCTATCTATCTATATATATATATATATATATATATATATATATATATATATATATATATATATATATATATATATATATATATATATATGTATATATATATATATAGTATTGTGCAAAATCTTCAATAAATCTTACCAGCTCATTTCCTTATAAAACTGCACAAATTGTACCGGAGACTACTATTTTTATTTTTATTTATATTTTTTTGTCACACCAAATATTGACTTTGTTTCATTTACTACTGTTTACTGCTCTTTACTGTATTTTTTTTTATGTAGAAACATTTAATTTCATTATTTTGAAGGCTAAAAATATTAGTCTCAGGTACAATGTGTGCAGTTTTATAAGGAAATGAGCTGGTAAGTTTTATTGAGCATCTTGCAGAACCAGCCACAGTTCTTCTGGACACTTTGACTTTCGCACTCGCTGCTTATTTTTGCAGCGAAACCCAGCAGCCTTCATTGTGTTTTTTGTCTGAAAAGTGTCTCTTATGTAATATGCTGCTTTCTTTAATGACATACAAACATTTTTCTGTAACATTTAATTTTTGTGCTAGAAAACTAATGTTTTTTGTACTGACTTGATAATGTAGAAGTCATAAAATAAAAAATCTATAACAAAGATTGCATTAAAAAATATAGGGTGCCTAAAACTTTTGCACAGTACTGTATATAAATATATATAAACAGCTAAGTGACACGATGTTGTTGTTGTTTTTAAATTAGCAATGGCATGTCATACTTTTTATCCATTTATTCTTACATTTAACATTGTGGAACTTCTGCAAAACAAATTTATGTCATCACTCAATATAGCAATATAGCACCTATAAAAAGTCATTCCCTCACCAGCATCTCTTTTTTTTCTCTCTCTTAAAGTTAATAAAACTGCAAAGTGCAACATCCTCTGTTCTGAAGACTTTCCCCTGGCAGAAAAGTTTTACCTCTGACTGGTACAAAGCACTGACCCTGGAGATTCCTTCAACAACTGTTAAATAAGCATCTTCTTACAGAAAACTTCATCATATCAACAATTGCACACTTCTTTTAATCTGGTAATGTGTAGCGTTCACTATACAAGTCTCTAACTGTGATGTTCAGTAAGAGCAGATTGTGAATAAGAGTCCTGGGATGAGTCCTGGGATGAGTCCTGGGTCTTTATGATTGCAGCAGCAGTTCCAGGGTACAAATCTATGCAGGTGAGATTATCCACTGAAGCAAAGGAGAATCTTGGGCATGAACTGTTTTTGGGAAGTGAAAATCTTTAGAGTATCCATGTAGGACCTTCCACAGCAGTGGAAAGTGGAAAGTACTAAAGGAAGCAAGGAATAAGGAATGTGGAAACAAACATTTGATACTGTTCTTCCACTCATACTGTATGAAGGTTTAGAAACAAGTGGTCATCCAATCCCCCTGCTGCTTAAATAACTCAATTTTGCAGTGATAACCAGCATGTACCATGGTCTCAGAGAGCTATTGATTTGGTTTTCTCATCTTACCTATGGCTTTCCATAAAACCCTACTGTTTCAATACAGATTCAAAGCCCAGCCTGTGATTTTCATCTCCACTTAGGGCTGTTTTTAAGAGTACATATCCAATGATTCCTTGGTCAGAATTACAATTAGGCCAAAATAAATGTGATCTGAAATTGTGCCCAAGAGGACACCATAATGGCAGATATGCAGGACACAATAGCTTACCTGCCAGGGCCATTTAGACACAGCATTTAATCTTTCCCCCTCTTAGCTGACACGGAGCTCAATGGAAACCTCTTTAGGAAGGCAGGACGTGGTGCTGATTGCTGCTGAGTGGCCATCGGTTCAAAGCTCATTTAAGAAAGTTGGAGACCTTTTCACCTCGCCACTGTATTGCGCTCAGGATGACAAATGAGCTGTGGAAAGCGCAGTGTTTCCCTGCTGCAGCAGTCCCCATTCCCTATTTCCCTAAACAGCTATTTATCGACAACATCCCAGCCTGCCTGATAACATCAGCTTCTCACAAAACATCTCTATAAATAACCATCTGATCCCATTTCCATTATAAGGCACATTATTGGACCAAACATATGGCAGCATCGGGGTGAATTTTAGATTAAAAAATAAGATGTCCTATACAAGTAGAAGATGCGATTTCACTGTGACATGAATCTGAATTTTTTAAAAATATCACAGCAGTCTCTTTTGCATTTAATTACATACTGTAGATAGCTGATGTTCATGGTGATTTTTACCATGTTCAGAGCTGTCAAAGACAGCTAAGAAAGTTACAAAATCACTACTTCCCTTATCTCTTTCCTGCTCGGCCTGTGTTTACGTAGGCGTGGTCTTGTGTTTTTCCATCAAAACTTCAGAAATCTTCAAGTCAAATAGGCATGGGGGTCATTAAAAATAAATAAATAAATAAATGAATAAATAAAATAAGACAAAACTGGAGTAAAAAAAAAAAATATGGAAAAAAATGTTTTGCTTTAACTATTCATAATGTTTTTCCTAAATTAGCAGATTTACAGTATGGAGTAAAACATTACAATAACAGTACATGAATAATCATGCACTAATACTTGAATTAATACTTATACATGAACTAATGATGAATTAAGGCATGTACTAATCACTTAATCGTCTTATAAATTCATGCGTGAATAATGAACAGTACACCTTAAGGATTGCGTTGAGATGAATGTATTGGTGTTTATTATTAGTGCGTCTTTCTACGTTCGAGAAGGAGGATCAATGTAAATTATGTAAACAATTTGAAATTATGCACGTTTAATTCATATTCTTTCTTATAGAGCAGGTTTGATTTAGTTTACTCCTACGTGATAATGAATACATTAACTAACAAACATGTACTAACATGTACTTAAGCTCTTCATTAGTTCGTGATTAGTACATGCCTTAAATCATCGTTAGTTCATATTTAAGTAAGTATAAATTCAGGTTTTATTCATGGACTGTTATTGTAAAGTGTTACCAGTATGGGTAATGCTTCTAATAACCTCCCCTTATAAAATGTTTATAATACATTAATATGATGCATTAATTGTGTATTGGTAATTAAAATCTGGTAACAGACCAGCTTAATATTTCACTGTACAAGTTAATGTAATACTAACCTATATTCAAAAATGTTGTGTAAAATGTTCCACAACGTTAAATATAACTAAAACTTGGTAAAATGCATGGCTTGTCATTCATTATTAAATAAAGATTGTAATCATTGGTATATTGCTGCAGTATAAGAGGAGTAAAACACCTGTTATAGGAAAATAATCAAATTCGGGATGGTAACAGTAACTCCTCTTCGTCATGCCACACTGTCGTTGATTATTTTCATTGTAACAACACATCCCAGAGGTTTTATTCCTTACATAATTATTAACAGTCCATGTTGATGTCCAAGTCGACGCATGGTTATGTTTTATTTTATATTATTATTATTATTCTTATTGAGATTGAAATCACCAGCCCCCGTTTTTTTCCGGAGATTGTTGTTAATTTGGATGGAACAAAACAGCTTTTATTGTAAATATTGGAGAATTGGCTCAATGTATGCTGCATTAGGGATACTGCCTGCCGTCTGTCATGCCTAATTGGTAGGATTCAGGATGTCAGTCGTCTAAAACACGCTGAAAACAAGAGCATCTTCTCACAGAAGTCAAGGCCTACATTGCAAATAATTACAATTCCGCATATTCCATGAATATCAGTATGACGCGGTTGTATCCGCAGGTGCCGTTTGACTTTATTTCATATCCTTTCATTCTTTTCTCTGCCTTAACAGGTCATGGGTTTATCTATCAATCATATTTTTTAAAAAGCCTTTCTGAACTTGTGATATTTCATGTGGGCCCCCTGTTTGTTCGTTGCAGTATGGACACCAACCCGATGCCTTTCCTTATTGTGCAGGGATTTAACGAATCCCTGAAGCAATCTGTATGCAATTTGTTGTAGGGTTGGAATAATCTAATGAATAGGCAGAGTCAATTAGACAGGGCTGTTTTTCTTTCTCGTGCTTATTTGTCTTGACACTCTAAGTGCACATCTTGTCACCCAGTATTATTAAGAAAAAACAACTGGGGAAAAATAAAGCATAAATAAGCATGTGAGGCATCAGTGACACCTCATGTTATTATTGCGCTCTCTCGCCCTGTCTCTCTCGCCCTCTCTCTCTCTCTCTCTCTCTCTTTTTCTCTCTGTCTACAGGGATATCAACTCCACATGCTTTCTTGTAATTAATGTTAATCTAGTCGAGGCCAGATAGCAAGCAGGGCTCCAGGGAGCGGACATCACTCGCATATCCAGGAAGGTTCTACTAGGCCAAGGTTTTACTAGGAAGCATGCATGCCAAATGCAATATAACTTTAAAAAAAAAAAAAAAAAACTGTGTCAACCTGAAATGACTTGAAAGTAATTCTTGTTTTTTTTTTTTTTTTTAATTCATAATAATTTTTGAAGATTTAGGGGGGGGGGGGGGCACATGGCTTGGCACATTTGCCTCTCACCTCCAGGGTTGGGGTTTCAAATCCTGCCTCCGCCATGTGTTCTCCCCATGCTTCGGGGGTTTTCTCCGGGTACTCCGGTCTCCTCCTCCTGTCCAAAGACATGCGCATTTCCAAATTGCCCGTAGTGTGTGAGTGTGTGTGTGTGTGTGTGTGATTGTGTAGTGCTATGTGTTGGCACCCCGTCCAGGGTGTCCCCTGCCTTGTGCCCCGAGTCCCCTGGGATAGGCTCCAGGCTGCCCACAACCCTGTGAAGGATAAGCGGTACAGAAAATGGATGGATGTTGAAGATTCAGGTATACAGTTGCAATCAAAATGATTCAACCCCCATTGCAAATCAGGTTTATTGTCAAAATGTACAGACTTTCAGCTGTTTGCAGTGAACAAATCAAACAAAAACAACTGAAATAGTTCAACACAACGAATGCTTCAAGTGGTTTCCCCAAATTCAACTGAAAATGCAACTTATAATGACTTCTCCAGTCTCAGAATTATTCAACCCCTTCATGACAAGCATCTTTGATTCAAATGGGCGCGGGCTTAATTTTTTAATTCAGGACAGAAATACAACATTCATGCTAGCAAACCTAGAGTGATTACACTCTTTACAGAAAACGTCAAATGCAAATAATCATGCAAATTTGACACATGTATTTTAAATTTTCGGGAATAAATGTTGGTGTGGTCAGTAATTAATTTAGTTATTATAAACGCAATACAGCTAGTAGACCTGCAGTAGAAATGTAAGATTACCGCTTAAGACACAGTTAATTACTGCATAGTTAATGGTGAACTCCTACTGACATACTCAGTAATTAACAGGAAGCACTTAGTATTTTATATATGATAGGTGTTAATGAAGAACTCCTCAGTGTTCCTCCTTAGTTCCTGTATTGTTACTCATGAGTTGTTGGATGGTATTGATAAATGTTTCCACTCAATCACGTGGAATTTTCACAACCAGGGCATGTTTTGTAGACTGTTTTGTTTTTAGTTGTCATAAGTGATCACATATTATTCACATAACTGCATGTGAAACGTATGTGATTGTTCCTTAAGGGACAATATAATAACTAGCCTACTGTAGTATACTGACTGTTTCCTAGCTTCCTAGTAAAGCTGGCTGCTTGTTCACTCACACTATAAGTGACCTAAAGATAGCCAGTAACTAGCTCACTATCCTCATTTCTCACTATCCTTGGAGATAAGAGGTTAGCCACAGGTCTGTGTTTAGGTATCTGGCTAATATTGCTAATGAAATTGAATTGAATTTGATTTAAATTGGATTTGGCATAAGCAGTATGCAAATCTGAGAATATGATTAGCCAGTAGTTAGCCACTATCTGATAGTTTACTGTCCTGATATTAGATAACAAACTTGACTACTGGTTTCAGTTACATACTGTATGCTAGTTAGCTTCCTAGGGCCTAGTTTTAATTACATAATATAGCCTATGTTAATTTAATTACTTACTAGTTAGTCTAACATTAGCTAGTATGATACTGAATGTTGCTAGCTAGTATTGGAAAGCAGCCTAGTTACCTGGCTAATCGTTGCTGGCTAATATTGCTAATTAGATTAGTGGTGGAAAATTGTGTTATATAGTAGGTAGTATGTCAAACTGAAAAGATTAAAATGATTACATTTAAGATCAATTCTGCTCTTGTTGACCAGAAAGTGTTTTACAATCTTTTACAAACATGCACATATACATTTTGTGTGTGTGTTTTGATGCTGTATTCAGTGTGTGTGTGTGTGTGTGTGTGTGTGTGTGTGTGTGTGTGTGTGTGTGTGTGTGTGTGTGTTCCCCATGTCTCCATTCACTCACACTGAACACCTCTGATCCTGCAGGGATTACACGAGGTGAGTGACATGACCGAGGTGACATTATCAGCCTTCAATTGTAGTCGACTTCACTGACCTTATGTTCGTTTGGAAGTGAAATAATGATATAATTTCCACGTAATTAACAACGGACACACGGGAAACGTTTCAATCCTGTGTACATGCTAAGGAAACATGAAACACGGGTTGCGAGATGTCCTTTTTTTATGACGTAAAAGTCTCTAAAGCGAACGGTCTCCTTCTCAGAAGTCGGATCTCACAGGGATAGACATAATGAAGATAAACATTCTGGCCATAATGTACTTTTCGTTAGAATTTGAGCAGCATTGACCTGGTGCTAAGAGGAGGGAGAGCTTTTTGTGTGAGCTTTTGTGTGCAGTTTGGATTTGCTGTGAGCTGTGAGTGCTGTTCTCAAAGCAATTTCTTGAGGCAGGGTGCCTCCACGTAGGGATCAGTCTGTTGATGATTACCTCGGTTTCACACCACAATAGAGAGCCGTGAATGGTCTGTTTGGCAGCCGCCGTGTCGTCCATGTTGCTCTTAGTACTGTATAAGCAGCCAGATGATTCACTGCAGAAGCAGCATCGCTAACGCTACTTCCGGTAATTTAAGTGCCATCTGAAGTGCCTGTGCTGAAGTGGAAATCTTATTATGGGTTTAAAGAGATGCTACTGTGTGACAGGTTAAAAGGGTGAAATGTGATGTTTATGGCCCGATAGCAGTGAACATGTCTCAGTGGAACAAACGGTTGACATGATTGCAGACCACTTCATTAACAACCAGTGGTAGCTGGCCCAGAGTTCAAATCCTATGACTTGCAGTGAGCCAAAGTTGAGCCCTTCATCAATCTCACATCTTTAATTGTACTGAGTTCTGCCCAGGACTGTGTGACAAAAGCAGCACAACAGCCAATCAAAACTAACACTCCGCAACCCTATATAGCACTTTTAAATAGCAGTGTTGGGTAAGTTACTTCCAAAAAGTAATTAATTACTAATTACATTGTCAAAGTTGTATTTAAATTACTAACTAATTACTTTGTAATTGCATTACTCCTTACTAATTACTTCTTAAAATCCATATCGACCTGGACCACATGGACAATAGAAATGAAATTCTTCTTTTAATTCTTTAAATCTGAGTCAAGCATGGAATAGTTTAGCCTATAAAGCTAATTCTTTCTTTTTTTAATACAAAAATGTAATAAACTATCGGCTTCAGAAAGAGGCCGATAGTTTTTTTCCCCAGGACATAACTTTCATTTTACCATGATGTTCTTGTCTACATAAAAAGAAAAAAAAAAAAAAGAAGTAATGGGAATATTTCCATTTATCAAAACAGCCACTCGTTTCTGCTGACATCCTTGAACCCCACAACCACCTGGCGCGAACTCACGCTAAAATACCACTAACGAATTTAAAGGCGCCGAGTGAAATTAGAAAACAAATTTTATTTTTAGATGCTAAATTTCGATTTTAAATTCAAAATTGTTTCATACAAAATTGTTGAAAGTCTGTTCAGTGCAATGCAATGTGATGCAAGTACGCCATAAGTAACTGTAATTAAATTACTTAAAAGTGAAGCGTAATCCCTTACTTTACCTTTTTTCAGGGGAAAAGTAATTTAATTACAGTAACACGTTATTTAGTAATGCATTACACCCAACACTGCCTGACAGTAAATTTGGCTTACACCCCAGCACAGTTGATTTCTCGATTCTGATTGGTCATGAGGTGTTGATTAATTTTCTATAACAGCTGCTCTGACAATAGTTCTGGCTGTAATTCAAATCACAGGTTTCTATTCATTTTACTTGTTGTAATATTTTCTATAGTAACAGCTCATTTACAGGGACTTGTAAGGCAGAATGCTAAACTAATGATGAACGTGTTGTTATTTAACAAGGAGAAACATATGATTGATGACATGGTGAGGTTTTCTGTAAGGAGATGGTTATTTATGGAAGGAGTCTCCAGTGTCAGTGCTTTGTAACAGTCACTAAGTTTTACGGCATGGGAAAATCTTCAGGACGAAGCAGCTCCGGATTCTTGGTAACATTCTTCAAGAGAGATTAAAAAGAGAGGTTGGTGAGGGAACAACTGCTATAATGTAAGCAAATCAAACATTCCAGAACATTAAATGTAACTACAATTACATTTATTCATTTAGCAGGTGCCTTTATCCAAAGCAACTTACAAATAAGGAAATACAAGCAAAAAAACAAAAAGCAGCTTGCGATGAGGATGGGATTCGAACCCACGCGTGCAGAGCACAATGGATTAGCAGTCCATCGCCTTAACCACTCGGCCACCTCATCCTGTAGCTAGAAGCAGATGAAAAGTCTGATGTGTCATTCATCAATTAATTCAAATTCGCAGTGGAATAAGAGGAATAAAACTCCTTGGGACATGATGTTATTGAAAAGATAAATCTTCGGGGTGATAACAGTGACTCTGCTTTGCGTTGGCCGCATCACGCCATCTTGTAGTTGATTATTGTTTTATTTCTTACAATCTGTGTCATTCAGGACTGCGATGACAAAAAAAAAAGTGAAAAACATGAAAATCAACCAAAATATGAAGCAGAAGAATATTTCCTTTATTTGTCACATTAAAAGAATTCAGTAGAACTCTTTTTTTTTTTACATATCTCAGCTTGTTAGGAAGCTTGGGTCAGAGCACAGGGTCAACCATGGTACCGTGCCCCCAGAGCGTTGAGGGCCTTGCTCAAGGGCCCAACAGTGGGCAGCTTGGTGGTGTTGAGGCTTGAACCCCTGATCTTCTGATCAGTAACCTTGAGCCTTAACCATTAACCAGAGCCACCACTGCATATCTTAGTTAAGGCTGGTATACAAGCACCACTGCAATCGCCTAATTTCTCTTTTGTTTATTACATTGCATTGTACATTTTCATTGTGATAGCAGCAGTCTTGCAAAATGAGTCCCGATAATTTGAAAAGAAATTGAGAAGAAAGCAAAGAGAGAAAAAAATGACAGTCTCAGGGAGAAGATTGGGGTTATTTAAAAGTGGAAAGAGGTGAACTGAGCTTTTTCCTTTGTCTGGATGGCGGGGAAAACATGTCTAACAAATCAGCATTAAAACACGCTGTTTCCCTCAATAGCTCCTTCACCAAAATGACCTCATATTTCAAAACATTGTCCTAAATAAAGTAAATGAGAATGAGTCAACCGATTCACTGACACACAACATAATAAATACAATACAATCAAAGTCACTTATTGTTAGTACAATAACAACAAGTTGTTATTTCTACTGATGCACCTATATTAATTTATTGAAATTGAATAAACAGCACATTACCTGAATGTGTAACCTTTAGTGCCTTTATGTGTCTATGTATCCCTTTAGTGTTTTTTGTTTGTTTGTTTGTTTGTTTGTTTGTTTTTATCTAATTGACTTCATCTAATGAGATTAGATTTGAGATTTTGACTACCCTGGTTATATAAAGAAAGAAAGAAAGAAAGAAAGACAAATGGCTAATCCTCCAATAAATATAGAAAGAAAGAAAGAAAGAAAGAAAGAAAGAAAGAAAGAAAGAAAGAAAGAAAGAAAGAAAGAAAGAAAGAAAGAAATATATCAATTAATTAATAATCAGCTCACAGCTGAGCATTACAAAGCAGCCCTAATTTGCAGGAAAAGAGCGAGTCATGCATCAGCAAAAGATAACGAAATAGATTCCACAAAGTTAAAAACAAAAGAGTTTCTTGTCTTTGCCAAAAGCACTATGTATTTCTCGAGTCTTCACCGTGGTGTGACGTGGTGAAAAACAATAACTCGGTTGGGTCAAGAGTCAAAATACAGAAATAACATAGGGACGAAAAGCAAATATCAGCGGCTGCTGAATTGGTGATAGATATTGAAAATGTCAATGTGGGTATGATGGAGTGGAAAAAACATTCCCGTATTTTTCCCCAAGGCCATCTCTGTCTTGTATTTGGTGTGTATGTGTGTGTGCTTGGAGGAGAGAGAGAGAGAGAGAGAGAGAGAGAGAGAGAATGAGAACAGTGAATGGTGATGATTACCATCAGGAACTGGGTCTTGACTCTGACGGATTCTACACCAGCATGGGAAATACTGTCCCAGTTGTCAGCCCACAGATATGCAACAAATAAATGCCCCATTGGCTGTTTTTCTCCGTTGCCAGTGGGGAAGTGATATATATATGAGATTTGAGTAAATTACACCCTGCCTGTGTGCTTGTGCATCACGGGCAGGGGGTGATTACCCCATGCTGTTTGAGTAAAGAGAGTTTGACCCATGATCGATATTGTGTGAAGGAGGGTGAATGGGTGATAGCACCGGTTAATTATTGAAGTGGGAATTTACTGTAAAGCCATAGAACATATCACACAGTCACAATATCGATAGATACGCCAGTCTGATTTAAAAATCCCAGCTGAAAAAGCACTAAGGTAACGCGTGCGGGAAAAGTCTCTAGAAGTCAGGAGATGATGTCACAGACTAATTTGAATATTCATTGAATCTTCAGGATCATGCGGAGAAGAAAAATTCTATTCAGATTTTTATCAGAATAGAAGATAATAGATAATAGATAATATTTCATTTAGAAATAAGTCGTCTTTGATCATGGCTCAGCAAATTTGCGTGTTGACAAAATATTATCAAGAATGCAGACAAAAAGCAGCAGTGGTAATGGTTACAGAGGAAATCACTTATTTTTATTACTGTAAATATCTCCAAGAAGAGTTTAAATGAAAAACAAAGACGTCCCCGAGACAAATCATGCTGATTAGTGATTGGGAACTGTGGTGTAACGTGCGTACTGAAGCAGAGGAAGCAGGACGTAAATGTGTGAACGCAACATGTAATTTACTACAAACAGGCACAAGGGTCAAAACCAAGAAATACTGTAACTAGGGAACTAGGATACGGGAACACAGGAAAATACAGAAGCTAGGAAGCTGGTAATTAAGGCTAAGTAATGCACATTAATACGAAACAAGACTTCACAAAAACACAGAGAAACAAGAGGGCTTAAATACACAGACAAATCATGAACGTAACAGGTAACAGGTGGGTACAATAGGGACTACACACATATGTCATCACAAGGGGCGGAGACAGGACCTGGAAGTGAAAACAAATAATCCGTGCACCCGAAATCACGTACTGTGACAGTACTTACTGCATTCGATTCAGTACCTACTGCTCGTCCGTTGATACAGCACGTGCTGATCAGTATATGTGTGTAGTATGAATTCATCCACACATACTACATCTGAGACGTTGGCATTGTCATGTGACCTACGACATCATAATAACCTCAAAAACTTAAGAGCCGACGCGCCATTTTTCATTCTGACAGCTCTTCCGTACCAGTCCCGTTGCCTTATGGGATAGCGCAGTGTCCATTGGTTCCCTACTGCAGAATCTCAGCAGAAGCAGTAGGTCATCTGGGTATTTCTGACATACTGGTTTATGAATACTGAGAATTCGGACATACTACTCCTTTGGAATATTGCTTTTCACCTCCTGTATAGTAGGGTAGTAGATATCCGGACGCAGCAAATGTCTCAAATATACGGCTCAAAATAACTTTCACTTCTAAGATGAAAATCATTTTTGACATTCAGTGCTGTGTGTTTTGCTTTTTTATGGAGTTTTGTGGGCGTCACCAAATGCAAATCAGCTGTGCCGTGCAAGCGCCTTGTCATTTACAGGTGACTGGCATTTATCGATATTACGCACGCAGGAACGAAGAAAATCAGCGTGAATCCGCCGGAAATTCTTAGTTCGGTTTGATTTGCGCAAACATTTACACACCGAAAAAAAAAAAAAAAAAAGGTTGCTCAATTGCTAAAGATTAGTAAAGGATTGATACGTGAGGCCTATTGTGTGCACAGTAGCAAGTTTAACAAGACCAACAAGATCTATTAGGCTGTGATCCATTTTTGTGCAAATTGGGTTGGTGTGCTAATGCGAATCATTAACTGAAATTACACACTTTATTAATATTCATTAATATTTCAGGGTATCGTTAAGGATGATTAAAAAATAATTTGTATTTCTGCGGAGCGCCTCGTTCATCAACAACGAAATGAACTGAAATGAATCAACTAAATACTGTATCCGCTGTCATTATTAATACAGAGAAGACGCAGGCCTGTGTACATACAATTAGCATCAGACAATTACAGCAGCCACAGTGGGAATGAAGTGCAGAAAATGGTTCAGTACCAAGAGACGGTAATTGCACTGATCAGTGACATGGATCCATCCGGTGTGTGGAAACTGCAATCTGATTGCTTGGGGCTTGCAACATTATCATTAGCAAAAGAGTATTGGGACGTACATCTCAGATCATCTCCGGTACCCAGGCCAAATGTTATCCTCTTTAGACAAGTAATTTGTACTCAGCGTTTGTTTTTGTTTTTGTTTTTTTGTTTTTTGTTTTTTTACAAATTGCACATATAATAAAAAGTCGTTCATCAACACAGAGTACAATAGTAACATTACATATGACTTCTTTTTTTTTCTCAATTTCAGATCAGATTTCAGATTTCTCATGTTATCTCTACCTTATCTTTGCAAAAATACAAATAATATGTAGCCATGTATAGTGTTTGACCAAAAGTATGTGGACACCTGACCATCACGTTCATATGTACATATTGAACATCTCATTCCAGATTTATTCCCCCTTTTGCTGTTGTAATAAGCTCTTATATAATAAGATTTGTGTTCATTCAGCCACAAGAGCATTAGTGAGATCAGGCACTGATGTTGGGTGAGGAGGTCTGGGGTGCAGTCGGTGTTCCAGTTCATCCCAAAGATGTTCAGTGGGGTTTGGGTTGAGGTCAGGACTCTGTGCAGGACACTCCAGTTCTTCCTGTCCAACCTTGACAAACCTTGTCTTCATGGAGCTCGCTTTGTGCATCGTCATACCGCAATAGGTTTGTACTGTATCCACGAACAAAAGGCCATATAGTGTATAGTGCTTAGATAGTCCTCTGTTATAAACATAAATCACAAATAAATGAATACTGCTTGCTTATTAATATTTATTCCACAGCACTGTTGAAATCTTGATTCTGATTGGTCAGAAGGTGTTGATTACATTTTCTATAACAGACGCCATCATTCAAATCACAGGTTTATATTAATATGCTGTTTGTGATATGTTATCGTTTCTACAGTAACAACTTACACATGTAAACCAATAAAAAAACGTGTGTTCATGTGGTGAAGTTTTCTGTGAGGAGATGTTTAAATAGCATTTATGGAAGGAGTCTCCAGTGTCAGTGCTTTGTAACAGTCAGGGGTAAAGCTGTAACTTTAAGCTTCAGTTAATTCAGGACAGAGGAGTGTGCGGTTTCTGGTTTCTCACTAGCAAGCTGTTGTTTTTTTTGTCATATTAATCTCAAGAAATAGAAATTAAAAGAGGGGCTGGTGCAGAAACTACTGTTTATAGCTGCTATAATGTAAGCGATTACAGGAATTATTTTTGCTTCATGGATGTTCCACAATGTTAAATGTAGGTTTAAATGGAAAAAATGTATGACAAGTTGTTCTTTAATTAATCGAAAAATACTGTAATGTGATTATTGGCAAGTTGCTGTGGTATAAAAGGAATAAAACACTTCAGGGCATGCAGTTATAGGAAAATGATCAACTTCATGTCAGCTGCATTGTACTACCTCATCTGTGATTACTTTCCTATAACAGTGCAAACCTCAAAGTGTATCACCCAGCCCTGTTACTGTTTAAAAATGTTTATAAGAAATAATATTTTATTTTAAAAAGTGGTCTTCCGCAAAAAGATGCCGACTATACAAATATATATATATATTTTTTTTTAAAAACAGATGAATCAAGCTGCATAGAGGCTCAAAATCTAATCGAATTGTGCAAGATTTGGTTTGGTTTGGTTATCATATATCCTTAGCAATGCTATATACTTCTCAAAACCTTTTCAACCTATTTTGGTTCTTTAACACTTAAAGCTTCTATTTTGTGTTCGTGTTCTGGAGAGACATCTCAGTTAGAAACACCACAACCAGTAATAATCCTAAAAAAAAGTATACCTTGTTTACTTGGTCCATAACATCCTGAGGTTCTTCCATGTATGTGAAGTAGTGAAAGTCCGGGACATGCTGTTACAGGAAAATAATCAGTGACGCTGTGGTGTGTGACGCAGCCCAATGCAAATCAGCGTTACTGTTACCACCCATAAGTTGATTTCTTTTTCTATAACAACACATCCTCAAGTGTTTTACTCTTCTTATACCACAGCAATTTGCCCACACTAACAATTTTTAGTTATTAAAAAATGAAGCATTGTACTTTTTATCTGTTTAATAGTGTTGATGTTATTCCCCTGTTTGAAAATATAAAGTTACAGCTTTTCCTCTGACTGTTCCTTTTAAATAAATTCAATAATTACACACGTTTTTTAATCTGTATATGTGGTGCGTCTATCACGAGTCACTGGATACAAGTCCCTGTCAATTAGTTGCTACTACAGAAATGTTAACGCAGAGTATTACAAGAGAGATGTTAATATAAACCTGTGACTTGCAGCCAGAACAACTGTCAGAGCTGCTGTTATAGAAAATGAATCAACACCTTCTGACCAATCAGATTCAAGAATCCTAAAGTGCTATGGTAAAAAGATGGTTTATGTAAATGTTGTTTTTTTTTGTTTGTTTTTAAATATCCAAATGATATCTGATTCAAGGTTTGTGCCTCTGTCTATGAGCATGAGCTAAATATTCTTTCGTTTCGTATCTTCAGAGCAGTTGTAATATTGCTTCTGTGTTATTTTTTATAATATGCATTCTTCAAATCAGGTCCTGAAACCGAGTGTGACATGACAAATAATTTTCATTATTTTGTTTGTTTTCATTTTTACCTTTTGGGACTTAGATTGTTTTGTTGATATATTGCAAAATAGGGGTACATTTGACTTTTTTTTTTTTTTGAAACTCCATGGGGAATGCAAACTGTTGCACTCAACTGTACATCTTCACACAACACCTAGAATAACTTACAGTATTTGTCTCAGAAGATCTTATTACATTTTTAATAACACATTTCCACAATGTCCCCGATTTCGCTGTTATTATGATCATTGTGCTCATTAATCTAACGTGCATCTCTCTAGCGAGACGTTCTTTGAGATAATACTTGTTCGAAAACATGCGCTTTGAAAACAAACATGTTAATCATGTCGTTCTGCTCTTTTAGGGCCGTGGTCAGAGTTAAGCCAGTGTAGTGGGGATTTAATAGTGAGGTTGCTCACAGCAGTATTCAGACTTCAGACATTACTACAGACGTAAGCGCTATTCGGAAGTCGCATGAGAGTTACGCACAGGGGTGGTGTTTATCTAAAACAGAGGCGTGTCTCAGTTACACACACACACACACACACACACACACACACACACACACACACATATATATATATATATATATATATATATATATATATATATATATATATATATATATATATATATATATATATATATATATATATATATATATATATATATGTATATACAGTATGTTACAAAAGTGAGTACACCCCTCACATTTTTGTAAATATTTTATTATATCTTTTCATGGGACAACACTGACAAAATGACACTTTGCTACAATGTAAAGTGGTGAGTGTACAGCTTGTATAACAGTGTAAATTTGCTTTCCTCTCAAAATAACTCAACACACAGCCATTAATGTCTAAACCGCTGGCAACAAAAGTGAGTACACCCCTAAGTGAAAATGTCCAAATTGGGCCCAATTAGACATTTTCCCTCGTTAGTGTTACAAGGTCTCAGGTGTGAATGGGGAGCAGGTGTGTTAAGTTTGGTGTTATCGCTCTCACACTCTCTCATACTGCTCACTGGAAGTTCAACATGGCACCTCATGGCAAAGAACTCTCTGAGGATCTGAATAAAAGAATTGTTGCTCTACATAAAGATGGCCTAGGCTATAAGAAGATTGCCAACACCCTGAAACTGAGCTGCAGCACGGTGACCAAGACCATACAGCAGTTTAACAGGACAGGTTCCACTCAGAACAGGCCTCGCCATGGTCGACCAAAGAAGTTGAGTGCACGTGCTCAGCATCATATCCAGAGGTTGGCTTTGCAGAATAGACGTATGAGTGCTGCCAGCATTGCTGCAGAGGTTGAAGGGGTGGGGGGTCAGCCTGTCAGTGCTCAGACCATACGCCGCACACTGCATCAAATTGGTCTGCATGGCTGTCGTCCCAGAAGGAAGCCTCTTCTAAAGATGATGCACAAGAAAGCCCGCAAACAGTTTGCTGAAGACAAGCAGACTAAGGATATGGATTACTGGAACCATGTCCTGTGGTCTGATGACACCAAGATAAACTTATAGGGTTCAGATGGTGTCAAGCGTGTGTGGCGGCAACCAGGTGAGGAGTACAAAGACAAGTGTATCTTGCCTAAGAAGCATGGGGGTAGGAGCATCATGGTCTGGGGCTGCATGAGTGCTGCCGGCATTGGGGAGTGTACTGTGACATACTGAAGCAGAGCACGATCCCCTCCCTTCGGAAACTGGGCCGCAGGGCAGTATTCCAACATGATAATGACCCCAAACACACCTCCAAGACGACCACTGCCTTGCTAAAGAAGCTGAGGGTAAAGGTGATGGACTGGCCAAGCATGTCTCCAGACCTAAACCCTATTGAGCATCTGTGGGGCATCCTCAAACGGAAGGTGGAGGAGCGCAAGGTCTCTAACATCCACCAGCTCTGTGATGTAGTCATGGAGGAGTGGAAGAGGTCTCCAGTGGCAAAAAAAAAAACTCCATGCCCAACAGGGTTAAGGCAGTGCTGGAAAATAATGGTGGGCACACAAAATATTGACACTTTGGGCCCAATTTGGACATTTTCACTTAGGGGTGTACTCACTTTTGTTGCCAGCGGTTTAGACATTAATGGCTGTGTGTTGAGTTATTTTGAGGGGACAGCAAATTTACACTGTTATACAAGCTGTACACTCACTACTTTACATTGTAGCAAAGTGTCATTTCGTCAGTGTTGTCCCATGAAAATATTTACAAAAATGTGAGGGGTGTACTCACTTTTGTGAGATGTTTCTACATAAATATAATTATCGTAAAGAGCAGTAAACAGTAGGAAATGAAACAAAGTCAATATTTGGTGTGACAAAAAATTTACATAAAAATAGTAGTCTCCGGTACAATTAGTGCAGTTTTATAAGGAAATGAGCTGGTAAGTTTTATTGAGCATCTTTTTTTTTTATTGAGCGAAAGGTGATTTTAATAATCTGTATTGGGAAAATCCCAGAAAATCAATTTAGCCATATAACCTGACTCAGAACACACACAATTTTCCCTGGATAAATGTTGACTTAAGTCACCGACTCTGAATAGGACACAATCAGCTTCCTAGATCAAACAGGTACAAGGCTATTATTTTAGTCTGTCTTTTACCATTTGCAGAATGTGTGCCTGGAAAGTAGAGGAGGATAATTTGGTCGCTGGAAATTACTTACTATTCACTTGTAACCTTACATTTTTGAAATTTCGGATTTGTAAAATTACTACAGGCAAATGGATGTCATTTATTACTTCTATTCATTTGACAGGCACTTAGCCACAGATTATACTGCTTTGTATAAACATGAACATGCCAAAAGATCTCCCACACAATCTTCTAGCACATCGGTTCATCTTGTAACCATCATCTCAGAAAATACAGCACTTCCAAAAGGCCGTCATAGAAGATGCACAGCTCTCAAGATGGAATTTGGTGTGAATTAAAATAATTTTGAATCGAAATGTAAAGGCTTTCAAATGGATGCATTCAAAACATAGAGGACTCAAGAAATAAAAAGCATCCATTATCATGCAGGAGAAAAGCATAGCTATATAGTGGTCTTCAGAGGACCAATTATGTCCTTTCCTAATATATTTAGTCCTAAATAGCAGCCACCTGAGTCCATTTCCTCAAGGAAAGCATCAGACTTCTATAGAATTTCTGGTTTCACTTCGTCCTCCCTTGATGTGTTCGTAATTGATGAGATTTGGGTCTAATTGAACCTTAGATCATTATTTTGTGAAAGTGGTTGAGGAATGGGAAAGAAAGCTGAGCACAAATAGTGCGCTGTTTGTGGCCTTGCAGGAATTAGCCTAACATGCTTCAATAGATTAAACTGGTGTGAACTCAGAAGCTTTATTGCCAGCTAATTGAAAAAGTAATATACAGTCTTTTTTTCTCTCAAAATAATAATTCAAGGGACACGCTGGCCTCAAGCCAAGGCAGTCATTCTGAAAAATGTACCCAAGCACCTGAAAGTGAGATTTAAACCCACACTTTGAACTTTTTTTTTTTCTTTTTTAGAATAAAGCGTTAATTACGATGATGGCTCTATCCTCAGGCAGCACATCTCAGCAGGTAGAAGGTAATACATGTCTGCGCCTTCGCATCACTCTCTCCTCCCGGCGATGGAATTACACTATATTAAAGACTAAATGTCCCACAGTCACTTTAGGGTTGTAAAGCAGCCAGGAGCTCCATCTGCCTCCACATTTTCTCTCTCAATTTGCGCCACCCGTCCACTCACCGTTGGGCTTCTCTTACCCACAATGTGGGCAGTGATCCCAAACTTGGCCAAAGCCTTCTGCAGCAGATTCCAATCACAGCTTTGTACACTTGTAGAGATGTTCCTGTCCCTACAGCCGTTCAACTCAAAAGTGCAGAGAAGGACAGAGGGAAAAAATCTGAAGGTAGAAGGGCCCTGACCTGATATACTGTTATTGCATTTTAATACAGGCGAGTCCCTGATCTCCTGCCAGGATGTCTCTGGGAAAGGGTTCTGCTGCCTCGTATTACCATTTCATCACTTATTCATGATGAGCTCTAAACAGACAGCGAGGATGGTGGGAGCCGCTAGCAGTGCCAACCTGAAAGAGATGCCTACTGAAGTCTCTAGCATGCATTTATACCAGAAGGTCAGAAGGTCTTGATTAGTTTTCAATAACAGCAGCTTTGATAGTAGTTCATGGCTGCAAGGCAAATAAAGGGTTTAAAGGCTTTTGTTGTTGCTGTTTTTTAAATAATGATATGTTGTTGTTTTTTTTTTGTGAGGAGATAGTTAATAAGCTGACAGGAGGGCTACAGTAACTCAAATAAGTACTCTTTACAAACATGGTGAGAAGAATAGCATCTCAGACCGTACAATACATCAAACCTTCAACAGATGGGCTACAACAGCAGAAAACTGTTGTTGTTGTTTTTTTTAACATAAGATCAAAAGGTTAAACAATAAAGACAATTTTTCACAGCCTTCTTTGCTCATATTTAAGGGTGCCAATATTAGTGGAGGGTACTGTAGATACACATAGTGGCATTGCATTACACTCCTACTTTTTTGCTTCCCTTTGGTTTTTAGGCACCAATAAATAATTGCCTGGCTGCCTGATGAAGTTTGATTTTACAATTCCTTTTAGACTACGTGCTGTCGGTGTGCTAACAGAGCAGTCAATAATGGCAATCAGCCTAGATGACTTAGTTTAGGCAGCCCACAAATTGACAGTGTCGAGTAAATCAGGGTCTTGATGGAGGGAGTTCATTTTTGCCAATGGATTTTTCAGTGCGAGTTTCTTATGGGTTCAGCTTTTGAAAGAAAATGTGGTTCTACAATATAGTATGAAAAGGAAATGCCATGATAAACATGGTCCAGCATGATATCTATTAACAAAAACTAGCCCGTCTTATCATAAAATAACTTCTTAATCACCTTTTTTTTTGCTCTCTCTAATATGATTCCGTCAAATCAGAAAACGTAAAAGCAGCGCGCCGTGATGAGGCGAGTCGACGAGGAATAAATGAAAGCGTCTGATTCGTAAAGTCTATTACAAAACAAACATGGATTGTTTTTCAGAGTAATGAGAAACTAAACAGAGATGAAGCGTGTCTGTTCAGTGTTTTCCCCGAGGGATAAGAGCACCTACTCTAAAGAAATTGGAAGGACAAAAATATACAGCTCCGAAGTGAAGAATGGAACAGGAAATGAACAGATGTGCTTGCTGTCTGTAGTGCACTCAGAGCAATTCGGAGACCAGGATAGATCTCTATGTATGAACAGTAACCCCGCCCCTAACCTTAACCTTGGGTCATGCAAGTAGTTATGAATGTGAAATGCGAACAACAACACTCTGTGAGTTTTATTTTATCTAAAAGGGACAGGAAATTAGTCCTGGTTTACAAAATCACAGACAAAAATCGCACCTTAGAAATAAATTCTCCAGTCATGAGTTAAGATCAGCGGTCTTAGAAGGCATAACGTGGCACGGTCACTAGCGGCCACCAATAGGGCAACGCAAAGAGATAGCAAAATGTAAGCAAAGCATAATAATGGGCAAAAAGATATCCTTATTACAACCAAGGTTTATTGGGTTCCTTTATTTCATAAATAAAGAAGCAAAATGTAATCAATGATAAAATACTGTAGTAAAATAGGCAAACAAATATAATGAAATAAATCATAGCAGTGACAGAAAATAATAACAATGTAAAGTATAAAAAAGAATACTAATAAAAAGGAAAAATAGAACAATACAATACTTTAAATAATAAAAGTAAAAAATAAAAGCTAGCATGCCGGTAAAAGTAAGACAAAGAATAAAAGCTAGATAAAAGTTTAGGTGATTTTTTTTTTTTTTTCAGTGATAGATGGAGCCTGAGGAATGATTATAGATTATAGGTAATGTGTTTCAGATCTTTGGTGCATAAAAAAAAACACTTCTTCGCCACTCTATGACAAATTGCAGTGTCACTGACCCGCAACAAAACAACCACCACAGGGACAACCTCCAATTTTAAAAGTTCTGGTTTAAACTTTCTGCTTCTAACTTTTATATGCAGTGAAGCTGTGTTTTAGTGAGACGACCATTTAGTAAAACTCAATACTGACCAATAAGTGTCTAGTGTTAACACAGTACTCACACTGAAGGTATTTGACATACCCCATTTTGACTCACAGCCTCTGCTAAACAGCTGTGTAGATACCGTGTGTGTAATGTTATTTTGGATACTAACCATTGATATCCACATGGATTTGGATTAATATGCCGTAGCTCACTCTATTGTAATTTTAAAATGAGTCAAAACACATAATTATGTTTATTTGAATGAGGTTGTGTTTGGGGAGTCGGTGCTGTGGTCTTTGTTTATTTTATTACCCAGATATTCATGAACACAGCATTAAGGGTGGTCTGTATAATAGCTTTCTAGTTGGAAAGACCATTAACACCCAGACAGAGCGCTCATGGGGTACTTTAATGGTAGATTTTAAACTAAATTAAGATTAGACTAAATTGCTGGATATTAACTGATAAATTTGTAATTTTGTATGTGTATGCATTCTTGGTTATAAATGCTTACAATTTGGCAATTTCCTACCTACACTCTTGGGATTCTTTGGGCAGTTAAGGGTTTTTCTCATCGCAACACCAGGTCCCGGGTTCTATCCTAAGCTTGGTTTACTTTCTGTTCTACTGTCACCTCAATACATCTGTCCTGGCAGGTTTCCTCTGGGTTCTCCTGTTTCCTCACAACTCTTAAAAACAGACAGTAGGTGGTGTCATGCATTTCCCCTCTCTGCATATAATGTTTTGTTTTTAATCTCCATGTGCCTCTTTGTTTTCATTGTCACGTGCTTTCTGTTTCGATTTGTGTCTCTTGTCTCCGCCCCTGTCATGTGATTGGTGTTCATCCCGATTGTCCTCACCTGTTTTGAATTAGTTCCTTATCTGTTGCTGAGTTGAATTTATGCATTGGCTCATTGTCATGCTGGAAGGTGAATCCAGCTATCCATGATCCCCTCTATCTTGACTAGAGCCCCAGTCCCAGCTGAAGAGAAGCAGCCCCATAGCATGACGCCTCCACCACCATGCTTCACTGTGGGTATGGTGTTCTTTGGGGGATAAGCTGTCTTGCGTTTGTGCCAAACATATCTTTTAGAATTATGTCCAAAATGTTCTATCTTACTCTCATCAGACCATAACACATTTTGCCACATGGTCACATGCAGGGAGTTACCAGTACTTGCCAGATATGCCTGCAGCTCCTTTAATGTTGCTGTAGGTCTCTTGACAGCCCCCCTGATAAGTTCTCATCTCATCTTGTCCTTTTATCAGTTTTTTCAGGAACATCCTGTTCTTGGTAATGGCGCTATGGTACCCCATTTTCACCACTTGTTGATGATGGCCTTCATGGTGTTCCATGGTACATCTAATGTTTTGGAAATCCTTTTGTACTCCTCTCCTGATTGATACCTTTAGACAGTGAGATCCTGCAGATGCTTTGTAAGCCCTTTGCAGACCATGGCTTCAGCAGTCGGACGAAACCAAGAAGATAATCCAACAGAAACAGCTCATGTTTATTTGGGGTTAATCAGAATCGCTTCTGAACATGACATTGAATGTGACTGATTCATTCTGAGCACAGTCACATGGCCCAAAACGTTTCTATTCGCTTTTCACTTCAACCTTATTTTTGGAGAGTAATAATGTTTCAAATTGAAGGCTACCATTTTTCACTAAACAGAAATGACAAATTGGACAAAGAAATGGCAAATGTGTGCGAAAGCATCTCAGAGTTTCTCTCCAAACAAAAAAAAAGAGAAAACAGAACCACTTTTTTAAACCACAATGCCCTCTGTTGGCTTAAAAAAGTCTCAGAAATCTATTATTTCTCAAATGTGTTAATTATTTGATAGTTTTGGACTGCACGTGGCGTATAACACCATCATCTCATCTCTGAGGAATAGCAAAATCAGGTTCTTTATTTATTATTATATTAGAAGAGCGTATTATATAAATTTGATATGAAACAGGATTCCCTCATGCATGTAGTAATCATAATATATTACAGAGCCTTTTGAAGAGCATAGCTAATCAGTGCAGACGGAGATGGTATTGCAGAAGGAGTTGGGTACATGAGGCTGAGAAATCCCTGCACTGTCGTCAAAGGCACATTGGGCTGCTGATTAGGAACAGCTGGGGAATAAAAACAGCAAAAACAAGCAAAACATCCTTGAGGAATTATTAAAGACTGGAGTTTAAATAATGAATGAGATACTCCTATGAGATAAGGCCAGAATTCCACAGTTACAAGGACAGCAGTGAAGAGAATACTAAGCAAGCGCCAGTCTGCTTGACACTCTAAAACACTATTATAGCAACTTTATGGTGCTGCTATATCAAACTCGGGCACACACCCGCTCTCCTCTCAGCCCTACGCAAAGCCCTCGCTTCCCTATTCTCTCTCGTCCATACCCTAATTGCTGAAATGGTACAGGCAGAGTCTGTCAGTAAACATGGCACTTTGTCCCCCCGGACAGCCTCGCACTATAGGAGACAGCAAAGACGAAGGGAACAAAGCTCATGCGGCTTGCTACGGAAAGAAAAGGCTGAAACCTCAAGGCTACCGACATTAGGAAGTCTCATTCATGTGGCGAGGCTCAGAATTTCTGACAGCTCGCCGGTTTCTTGCGAGATCTCTGTCTCGCTCCTGTGTGCTGTCTTTTTCATCACACTACAGTCCATTCTCACAATGACATGAAAGAGCAGCACACAGTCCGTGCCAGGGGTTTGGGGTTTGACCAAAGACAACGTAATACAAATCTTGGGACTGGGAAAATGGTGAGCTGTGTTACACAAAAAAATGAACTCCTAGCTCGCTCCGTCTCATGTTTCACACACTAACGTTAAGGATACTAAACTATCTGTGTTAAAAATGTGCGATTTTGAAGATTGAGCTTTGATGTACTGTAGTGAATCAGCTTTAAAAATGAAAGAAAAGCGCACGCTTGGATTCAAAGCACCTTTTTAAAGGAGACAAGAGTTTTAAAGCGTGCCCGCATTACCTACCAGAATATGTAGTGAAAATTACCCGCATCTCTCCACCAAAATATGTAGTGGAAATTAGCTGTTTGGGTTAATTTGATATATTCTCCACCATTTTACGTAAGTAAAAATTAGTTGTTGAATTGAGCTATCTTTATTCTCCTCCAAAGATGTCAGAGAGATTAACAGATCAGCTCGAAAGGGGAAATTTGGCTAATTTAGTATTACTGATCAACTATTCGTCCAGCGATAAGTTGAAACTAGTGCATTCATTAATTATGCATTAGATATTACCTCCGTGGCCACCGGCAATAATATCCTAAACATAGTGAAATATTATTTAAAGACCATGTAGCAGAATCGCAATTCAAGGCAATAGACACTTATAAGCAATAAGAACACGTATATTTAAGAACAGACGAGACTTTATTGAACTATTCTATGACACAGAAATTAACCTAACATATAAACACACCCACGCACGCACACACACACACACACACACACACACACACACACACACACACACACAAACGGGTGATGATGAAGAGTGAATGAAGTTCCGAGTCTCTAGCGTTGCATGCTATTTCACAGACCATGATCTGAACGAACCATCAACTTATTAAGTTATCTTCACTTCCTTTAGAAGGGCTCAACTTATTATAGACACCAGATTAGCTAGATTCTGGGGTATTGCGCTTGCCTTAGCTGTGTTGAAGGGATTTCCTCATTACGTCGTGGTGTCGTCGGCGGTCTGGTCGGTGAGAGACGTCTCGGAAGACCAATCGGAATGCTGAGTGGAATGAAGGCGGGAGGTTTGAAAAGCAGGCGGCGGCTCTCGCTGGGTCCCCAGGCCGAGGTAAACGTGATCTGATCTCTCCGACGTTGATTGGCTCTGGAGACCCTCCGCCGGCCCCTGCCTTCGAAGCGGGCCAAGAATCAAAGAGACACGAGAGAGAGCGAAGCAAGCGACGACCCGCAAAACTTGTGTTCTTAGGATTTTAACACTTCCTGGGCTAGTCCAGCCCAGAGTGCTTCCTCCAATCAATATTGTCTTTGGGCGGGGTGTTAGCCAGATTCTCCACCTGTTATGCTAATCAGCCCCTTGTCCATGTGGATGAGTGGTTCCACACTCTTCAATGATGAGTGGATTATTAAACTTTGTCCTGAAACTTACATGTACATATCAGAACAATCTACACAAATTTCCTTACTCTTATGATTTAGGAAATCACTCAATGAACACATACATACCAAACAAGACGTGTTTGATTATACTTAAAGTACATTACTAATATTTAAAACACAATGATCCTCCTAGGGCTACTACACTAATACATGATTAAATGGAATAATTAGTGGTAACTTGAAGGTGATACACATGAAGAAAATAGAACAACACATGGTAGGACATAGGTGATTGCAGTTGTTCAAAGGTGTATTAATTCCCACAGTCGTTGCTCCTGGTAGGCGCCGATTGTGGAATGTGCGAGTCCTTGTGTGGAATTGTGGAATGTGTAATCTTTGTGACTGAGTGAAAAGGTCTCTCCTTTCTTCCAGAATTTATTGGCCTTGCTGGTCTGGCCCAAAAGGCCTAAATCACTGCATTTGAGAGCAGTTTCTGTGGTCGAGAGGGTTCAGCCCTGGGTCAGGGAGGCCTTTAACGCTTGCCGTGTTGGTTGAGATAAGGCAGATGCACACGCTGGATTTAAGTGGCTCCTGGGTGTCTGGGGTGGATTCCTTGTTTTATGGCTCCCTGAGTGGAGACATTTTGGTCCAGAGTTTCTTGTGGGTTCTCTGGCTGAGAAGGCCCATTGTTTTATTTCTTCTGGTTATAATTGTGTGAATTATATGATGATGATTGTGCTGAGGCATTACAGTACGGTGGTCTGAAAGTACAAAACACATTCCCTCCCTCCCTCCCTCCATCCCTCCATCCCTCTTATCCTACACAGGGTCGTGAAGAGCCTGGATCCTATCCCATTGAACTCAGGGAACAAGGTGTGGGACACCCTGGATGAGGTGCCAACCCATTGCAGGGCACAATCACACACATCAGACAATTTGGAAATGCCAATCAGCCCACAACACATGTCTTTGGACTTGAGGAGGAAACCGGAGCACCCGGAGGAAACCCCCAAAGCACGGGGAGAACATGCAAACTCCGCACACCCAGGGTGGAGGCAAGATTCGAACCCTCATCCCTGGAGGTGGTCATCAACACTGACTTAAAATGAAAAGGGGCGGTCCTTATCGAAAATCACATGCTCAGTGCTGATTGGACATGGCGTAAGGCGTTTCTGGGTTGTTAATGTGCAGTTTGCATCACAACATGGTCACGGCACTTGTAAATTCGTAACAATTTACAAAATAAATTTTTGTAATAACAAAAAATAACAAAAAGCTCAGGTATGAAAGGTTATAAAGGTTAGAGTTAAGGGCTGGGCTAGTATTTGTATCGTTTCTTACAACTTACAACTCAAAATCCGAGATCACCCTCGTTCATTTGATTTTGTACCCATTTTTCATGAGATTTGGGTTGTTAATAGTAAAAATGATTCAAAATAAGAAAACATCTAGCGATTAAATATATCGTTCAATTATTTACAGCAAAGTCTATGTAAGTGAAAGTAGATCTTATACACGTTCATGTACTCAAAGCTCAGTGGTTAAGATGTTGGACTACTGATCAGAAAGTCGTGAGTTCAAACCCCAGCACTGCCAAGCTGCCACTGTGGCCCCTTGAGCAAAGCCCTTAACCCTCAACTGCTCAGTTGTATAAATGTAAGACGCTCTGGATAAGGGCATCTTCCAAATGCCATAAATGTAAAAAATTCTCTAATCTGAGAATCTAATCTGGTCAGAAGGTGTCGATTAATTTTCTATAACCGCAGCTCTGGCAATAGTTCCAGCTGCAAATCACAGGTTTACATTAATGCGCTCGTTCTAATACGTCATCATTTCTATAGTAACACCTAATTCACAAAGACATGTGTGATGGAAGATCTATATACCGTAAAACCCTGGTTTCAGAATTACTCTCACCTCTATAATTTCTATCAGGTAGTAATTCTCTGACTGAACCCCAGCAGAGTCTTTTTCTCTAATGACTAACAAGGTTGTAGAGGGATCATTATCTTCATTCGTCTTGTGTCTTCCTGCCTGTTCCGGACTTTATCATCTCATTCGCTCACCGCTAAGTGTGTCACACAACACTCCTGAATAACCTTTAAAGACAGGAAAAGACAGAGTCAGAGACTCTGACCCTGAGATTAACATGTGCGATTATTCTTGTATTTGCAAGATTCAACTCTCGTATTTGCAAGAGATTCTGGTGACTGAGGGTCAGATGTACGAAGCTCTTGGCCTCGGTTTTCAGGCATAATTAGGCCGCATGTATGTGTACATACATCTGGCCATGAGAGCGATAAAAAAAATTTTTAAAAATCCCTTTTCACAAATGACTTTTTGTTTATATTCATGTCACTCATTTTGTCACATATCTTTCTGTTAATAACAAGGTACTTAGAAAAATGATATGTAATTGTATGTCATTTTTGTCCTTTCTCTTGAAGGGCGTCAATAATTCTGAAGTTGGCTGTCTAAATATTCTGCTGTCTTTGTCCTCAATGTTAGAAAGTCGTTCATGTGTATCTTGTCCCTCGCATACTGCTTCCTTTTATCTTCTCACCCTTGTCTCGTCTAGGTTTTCACCTTGATTATGGATTTGAGCGCGATATCCGTCTCTGTCTGCGCTGACCTCTACGACCATGATTTTTGTCTTAGAAATGAATGAAAATTCTGTGTTTCTACATCCAACCACCTCTGACTCGACCCTGATGGAGTTCCACTGAGCCCTCTGAGCTCTGTCTGTGCTAATAGCCGAGCTGCTGAGGAAACTTGTCAGGGACTCTAATGAAGACAAAGGCATAGGGTTCGGGAAAGAAGATGTGGGTGAAGGGAGGTTAATGTTATATTATATTACCGGAGACCTTGGCTGTCCTTGGCAAATCATGCATGCCCAATGACCCTATTTTCTTTTGTTAACATTGTGATAAAATAAAAAATAAAAAAAAGGCAAGGCAATCATCCAGACTCATGGACTTCCACTGCATGAGTCCACTGTCAGAAAAAAAACGTAGCATTTGTGTTCAGTAAATCAAGTATCTTTATTTACTTCTACACTCATACTTTTCTAAGAGATGTTTATGACTTCTTAAAGAATTCATTTTGCTGTAAATACACTGTTTAGAGCAAGTCATGGTTTATTATTACCCGGTCATCCACAATTTACATGATTATCTTCCTGAAGAGCTTCTCTTGTACAGTGTGTAATGTTCAGAGTATTATCCTTTTCGGAGTCTACCAACCTCGACTGAAGTATCTACATAACCCAACTCTGAATACACGCAACTTTCCCCGCGTAAATATTGACAGAACTGCTGAACAGTTAAAAGTGAAAGTAGATATTATACACAATCGTGTACTTTTTCTTATATATGACATTTACTTTTCCACCACAGCACTGTTGAATTCTGGATCCTGATTGGTCAGAAGGTGTTGATTAACCCTTTTCATGCATAACGTCTACGCTCATGTCATTGACACTCACGGACAGTCAATTTATTTAGGCTCTTTTTATGTTTTACAAAAATATAAGATGTAAATCACCCCCAGATCACTTGAGATCATTACTGTAAATTAAACTTCTGTAGCTCTGTAGTTCTCAATCTCTACTTTACTACTGCGTCATGCCTTAGTCCCAAACTGTACATTTTGTATGCTCAGAAATGATACTTTCTAAAAAATTGTGTCATTATTACATATTTTATACCTGAATGTTAAACATTTTGGACATTGGAAGATTTGTTTATTTTTAGTAGTAGTAGTATTTCAAGCATATTGTTTTAGCTTTCTTTTAACTCATGGCCAATCCATTTACTTTCTAATTAAAAATCTGGGAAAAATTCGAATTTGAAAATCTAAAGAATCTGGATATGCGTATAAATAATGTATGAATGCGAAGGTTCATTTTCTATAACAGCAGGTCAAACAAATAAAAAAAATTATTAGGTTAATATTTGGTGTAAAATGTGTATCCAAACCAGAGTTTGAGTACTGAGTGTCTGTTTCCCATCACAGTACTCATGAAAGGAGTAGGAGTTCTCGGTAGATTGTGAAGTGTGACTTGTGATGAGCATGAGTGCTCCAGTAATCAATACTCATGTAGCCACCTAATTCAGTAGCCCAGGACAAGCAGGCTATGGGTCCAGGCAATTAGTTTTTATTCGTAGTTGCCTGGCTGTAAAGTAGGCCTAGGTTCAGTAGACTGCTTTTTTTTTTTTTTTGGTCTCATCCACTAACCAGAGAAAGAAAAAAACCCTACTCTCTATTGTCTGTCAAAAACATTTTATTTGGTATGCCTGTTTAATGCACTAAATTATGGGGCCAAGCACCTCAGTGCTGAAACAACAGTGTACGCTACACGTTCCAGATACCACCAACTATTATTCTAAGTGTGCTGTGGCTGTTGGTAGAAACATTGTTATTAGGTAGATTAATTAGCTTACATGGATGGTTTTCAGAATACACAGGTATGTGGAAATGTAATTAAACTGAGCAAAATAAAGTGCGGTGCAAGGCTGCTATGTAACTGGCCTTCTAGGACAGCATGCAGTCACCTTGCAGTTAAACATATTGAGATGAAGGGGCGGCTATGGCTCGGGTGGTAGAGCGGGTTGTCCACTAATCGTAGGGTTGGCAAGACACTGAGCCCCAAGTTGCTCCCGATGGCAGGCAAGTGCCTTGCATGGTAGCAGTGTGTGTGTGAGTGTGTGTGTGTGAGTGCGTGCGTGAATGGGTGAATGAGATACAGTGTAAAGCGCTTTGTAGAACCGCGAAGGTAAATAAAATCACTGATATAGTAAAGGTTACTGTGAGGAGATGTTATATTTATGTAAGGAGTCTCCAGTGCCGGCATTTTTTAAAAGTCAAAGATGTCATTTTAAGTTTTCTGACACAGGAAAGTCTTCAGGAGAGAGGACTTTTTTGAAATTGGTGCCATTTCTCGGGAACATGCCTCACCAGCCACTCTGTTTGTGTGAAACTATGTGGAACTATGTGAAACAAATTGTCTGCGTAACCCGACTCTGAATATGCAGAACTTTCCCTGCGTAAATAGTGACGTTTTAACTTAAGACACCAACTCTGAATGTGTCCCTTAGAGAGCCCAGAATTCCTACGTACCTCCAGACCCAATTTTTATTTCTTGAAAAGTCAAACTTTTTAGCCCAAGCTCCTTGAGGACCCCATCATTGGGTTGCTCATTAGTCAGTCCCCTTGTTGCCCCTACTGTGATGTCCCCTGACCTATCACTTATAAACCTATGATTTACAGATATTTTCTTTCGTTATTATTATTTATTATTTAATTTCAGCCCTACTTGTCATTTACACTGCAAGTTGTAGTGGATGTTGAGAGATTATTGCTACTGTACAGTATATAAGAGTAACTTTTTAGAGCGAGGCTACATGAACGCAATATCTGTAACCTATTTTCATGGGTTTGGAATTCTGACCAGATTTTGTATTTCAACCATCAGCAGTGTGTAAGCGTGTAAACATCACTTTTAATATTTAAATAAAACTCCTGATGTAATGATAAGTGGTTGATGAACGGTCTGTATGAGTCAGAATATAAGGGGACATCAAAGTTTGACTTTTTTTTTTTTTACATGGACTCCATTAGCTGCAAAACTTGTAATTTATAACCTAAATCTTACACCTATACCTATAACTTCCATCCCACCCCCCAGGTTGTTAAATCTTTTATGCTTGAGGACCAAAAGAAATTCCTTTTTAACATACAGCAATAAAGAAGCTCAAAGAAAATCACATATTTCAGTGCTGTACTATAAACAAGAAGATTTGTTATTTGTTTTTTTATACGTAAACCCTTGAAGCAGCAATATCTGACAGCGCCCTACAAACTTTACTGCATGACTTAGCACTGTTATTTCAGCCCACACACACATACACACACACACACACACACACACAATCCATTTCCCACAGGGCCTGGGTCATGGATGATGAAGAGTCCAGACTATTAGTTGCATTGATAACTGTCAGGTCATGACAATTGAGCTACTCCTTCACAAAGTTATGAAAATATCAAAGAGATGTTGCTGCTTTCTTGGTTTTGACAGAGTATAATCTGTCATTCCTCCCCTCGGCAATATTATCCAGTCACTGTCAGGTCAGATAGCAGCTAAAATACAGGGGTAAATGAAAACACTCACCCGTATAGCTGACCGTCGTGTTACCTGTACAGGGTCAGGCTGAGGTGAACTGTATGAATAATAAATTGTAATGAATGCATGCTGTAATTTGATCATCGCCTTTGAGCCACTGTTCTTATATTACTTAAGATGATTGCTATCAGTAATTTATATTTATGGCATTTGGCAGTCGCCCCTTATCCAGAGCATCTTACATTTATCTCATTTATACATCTGAACAGTTGAGGGTTAAGGGCCTTGCTCAAGGGTCCTACAGTGCTGGGGCTTGAACTCATTTCATTCCGTTCACTAGGCCAATGTTTTAACCACTGAGCTACCACTAAATTTAGTCATTTAATTCCACTATACTTTTTATTTATATTGCTTGTATAGCTAAAAAACAAAAAAGCAGTTCACATGGGTTCCATTTCCAAAATGGGTGGGGGGTGGGGGTAATTCCTACGCCACACCACCAGAAGTCCTTATCACCAGAATACTAACCCACTTCCAGTTTAATAGCTTAGTGATATCCCATTACCTTCTCATTCAGAAACACTACAAAATCTCTAGGTTTCAGTTACACTTTGCGAAGTCTTGCCCACTTTTCTAATTGTAATTCTGAGCCATTTGTTACTTGTGGCTGATATGCTGCCATTTTGAACACTGGGAAGTTTATAGTGTTTACTGTTTTATGGGGGGGGGGTGTTTTTTGTCTACCCAATAGGATTTGTTTAATGTTTTGGGTTTCTTTATTATCTGTTTGCTCTTTTGTATTTTAACCTAACATGTTCTCCCAACTATGTTGCTTAATGTTCAGGTCAATAAATTCAACACTTGGTTTGGCATTGTTACAAATACAGTAAATAAAAGTAATATAATATAATATAATATAATATAATATAATATAATATACAAAATAACAACGACAGTCATTTCCAAATCCTGGCCTGCTAGCTAATGTAACATAGTGAGGATATAGTGAGATGCCAAAAGTTTTGCTAACAATGGACCCCATTTATCTTTATCTTTTAGTAAAGTTGTGCTTAAAAGTTTTCGTGGCCAAACCAAAATTGTAAATCTGTTTTTTCAATAACGGTGACTTTTCAGTAGCGCTGATTTTCTTTGTACTCAAATGTCTACATTGATTTTTTTTTTTTTAATTTAAAAAATAAAAAGCTCTAAATGACCAAGCATGTTTTTAGCCACGCCCACAAAGCTCCATAAAAGCCAGAGCTCACAGAGAGCTGAAAATGATCAAAATGATGACTACACAATGAAAGGAAAAGGAATTTTTAATTCAATTATTTTATCCATTTATAGTTTATTTCTGTGGAATGTACATGAAACAAGTTAGTTCCTGTTATCAGCCATGTTATAGTCATTATAAACAACTTTCATATTTTTTTATTTCTTGGAATTAACAAGGCTAAAATAAATGCAGCTTGTCATGTTACTAAGAAACTGGAAACCGCAAATTCCTCTGTCCTGAAGACTTTCCATTGTTGGAAAACTTATTGTTGGAAAGCGTTAACTTTGACCGTTACGAAGGGCTGACACTGGAGACTCCTTCCATTAAATATTAAATAAACATGGTTTTAAATTCTCTCTTACTTATATTTATTGAGAAAAAAAAAAGTAAATTCTACATAACCCCAAAAACACACACAATTTTAAAACTTTAAATTTTAAACATATCTCATATGGTCGCAAGCAAACATTTACAATCATTCGAATTATATTGCATTTACATTAATCCATTTAATTTATGCTTTTCTTAAAAAATAATAATAAATCAACCACACGGTTATGAGTCGAGCCAACGTCAACGATCGTCCCGAGATCGTTCTCTTTCGATTTCTGTGTAAATGGGAGGAAATGACGGTCCATATGCTGCTCCACATTTACAGTCCTACAGAATTCATCCATCCAAGAGAGCATCAGTGTGAGAATCCATCATCAGCGCAAGTGCTCTCAGCTGAACACAGGAACTTCTGCTGGAGCCACTATCCATCTGCTGTGTGTGTGTGTGTGTGTGTGTGTGTGTGAGAGAGAGAGAGAGAGTGTGTTTTGCCCCCCAGTAGAACAGGACTGGAATCAATTACGGGTGAAACCAAGCAGGCCCAGTATAATTAAAATTTTGAGCGTGGTGAACGCGGGTTTTAAAATCCATGACATAAATAAAGAAATGTGTAATATAAAAATGATTTTTTTTTTTTTTAAAAAGAGCTCTTGATGGTGCAGTTATGACTTCACATAGGTTAATTTGTTGATTTTGTAATGCTTATGAGACTTTAATTTTTCTAAACCAGCAGCAGAGTTTTGATTTGGTTTTGATCAGAAGTGTATTAAATTGTGTCATTAAACATTTATCTATACTAACGTGTAGCAGAAACAAATGAGCTCTGAGCATTTAAAAACACAACCGAAACAAATGATTTGCTTGAATAGAAAAAAAAAAAAAACATTTTTTATATTGTAGAGTCGAATGCAAAAAAGGAAACTACTATATCTACAAAATTAAATTCTATGAAGTCAGATGAATGAAATGTTTTTATATCCTGTAACAAATCATAAGACCTAACATCAACAGATGTTCTGCCATTTAACATCTGGCAGAATTATAACCAGTATTTTAGAAAGAGGGTAGTGTGGGGTGAGACGAATATTACAACTGAGAGGATCAAAAAGCTGCAAAGAGGTAAATATTAGAGAATACTTATACCACAGCACTGTTGACTTCTTGATTCTGATCAGTTCACAAGGTGTTGATTCATATATACATTGATTTTTCTATAACTGCAGCTCTGACAATAGTAAAATTCAGCTGCAGTTTATATTAATGTGCTCGTTCTAATATGTTGTCGTTTCTATAGTAACAACGTACAGTATATGGTGGACGGTTAAAACTGGTTAAAAACATTGTTGAAATGGTGAAAGTTTCTGTAATGGAAGGAGTCTCCAGTGTCAGCGCTTGACAGAAGAGTTTACAGTTTGTGGTAACATTCACACAACATCAGCCGTGGGCTTAGGGAGCTGATCGAGGATTAGCCGGTTAGTTTGATTAATGTCTGTAAAGACTGGAAATGTTATATTCGTTTCTATTAATGTTTGGCTGATATCCTGCACTATGATGACAGTTTAATTTTTTCCAACCAGAAACCATAGAGGGATGCAAACATTTCCACAAAACTATATCAACTATTAAAAAATATCAAAATACAGTATATAGGTGATGTAATACAAGAATTCATTAAAATAGAAGACTTATAATGTATACACCGTTTAGTGATACGTATGTAAGGAATAAAACACCTGGGTGTGTGCTTGGCGGTCCCATTAGCACCGCCAAGCTGCCGCTGTTGGGCACTTGAGCAAGGCCCTTAACCTTCAACTGCTCCCCGGGCACCGCAGCAAAAATGGCTGCCCACTGCTCTGGGTGTGTTCACGGTTTGTAGTGTGTGTGTATTCACTACTCACAGCTCCTAATGTGAGTGCACTAACTGGGATGGGTTAAATGCAGAGGACAAATTCCAAGTATGGGTTACCATACACTGGCCTTCACATGTCACTTTCACCTCACTTTCACTTTCACTTTTGTGCTTCGTGTGATGAAGCGAAGTTACTGTTACTAGCCTAAAGTTTAGTATTTTCCTATAAAAACACATCCAGAAGTGTCATAAATGATCTTGTACCACGACAATTTGCCAATGCAAACAGTTTTTTTTTATTCATTTAAAATCTTCACACCATACGTTTTATCAACTCGTCAGTCCCTCGAGGATTCTGCGATTTCGCGATCACAGAAATTAACATGAAATCAAACAAATTCCACAATATTTGGAGGAGCTTGCAGTTTTTCAAAATTATCGAAGATTTTCCACGCATTTAGTCAGAGTCCTCTTCGATTCATGTTTGTCGTACATGAGTACAGCTAAGAGGTCTCATTTACCTACAAACATCAATGTGAAAGACCGTGCAAAATAATTTCGTGCAACTGCAATTTCGCCAATTCAAATAGTTATCCCCCCCCCAAAAAAGCACAAACATCTCTGCAAGTTGCATCGCAAATTTTGAAGAAGAAAAATCACAAAAAACAAAGAGAAATCCTGTACGGACTGATTTGTAGTTGCATTTAATGATGTATAGTGATGTCCCTGTTTCATTATAGCAGCTATAAACAGTTGTTTCCTGACCAGGCTCTTTTTATCCTCTCTCATGTAGTTAATGAACCAAATAAACCAAATTTGCAGTTTATTGAATAACATTAGGAAGCAAAATAAAGAACAGAGATATTTTGGGGTGCAAAAGTTTGCATCGCCAATGGTTCTGGGTGGAAATAGGAATGTGTTATAATACCTTTTATATAAAGCACTAACACAGATAAAAAATTGAAATAAAATACATTGCTAATATGTCCAGAATGAAATGTGGATTCATCTTGAATGTGCTTCTAGCTGGTGTCACGTCAACATCAGTTTTGGCTGCGAACTCCAATTCCCAGAATTCAGCACAGCCTCACAACATGGCCAAAACTGGCTCCATTTCCCAGACTTCTAATTACACACACCTGATCACAATCATCCACACTCCTATACATAACCAGGACTCTGAAGTACAGCTTGCGAAGACTCGCTCCAGACTTTTGCTTGCGATGATTCCCAGCTTTCTGATGCTGAGTAGATTTCCTGGTTTGATCTTTGTTAAAGATAAGTTTTCAACTAAGTGTTAAACTTAGGTTAAGTTTGATCACTTGCATTTGACAGCTAGTTTATTTTAAGATGAGCATTATTTACATCATCGTTTCTTTAATTATTAATCTTTTGAACATTTGACCATTTGTGTTATTTTCAATAAAGAAACATCTGTGGAAACCAACACACTAAATATCAGTGTTGTAGCTGAGACCAACTCATCAGAGTCCAGGCCGAGACCCGACTAGGTTGAGTCCAAGTCAAGACCGAGACCAGAAGTGGGAAGAGTCCAAGTCAAGACCAATTCCAAGTCCAAATGCTCTCGAGTCCATAACATGAAAATATGGTCTTGGATTTGGTCTCGAGACCGAGTCTGGTCTCGAGCCCTACTCCATACAACTGCCCGAATCTTGACCATGTGCAGTTTCAAGTAATGCGTAAAAGAAAATATTCAATCATTGGTTAATATTGGATGTCAATCAAGTCGTTCATTTAGTAAAATAAATTTTGTGAAAATTAGCTAATAATAATGATGATGATGATGATAATTAGTTTGAATTTTTTTAAGGGACTCGACTGGTCTCGGGAATAAGTCAGATTTCACACTTGCTATAGTCCGAGTCAAGACCGAGTCCAAATACTCCCAAGTCCATTACGAGACCAAGACCAAGACCATGTAAAATATATGGTCTTGGACTCGGCCACGTTTCTATGCTTTCTTTATCCAGTTCAAACCTTTCCACTCCACTGTAGACTACATGTAGAATAATTTAGTAGGAAGTAATTTAGCTCTTCCTTTGGCTCTGATTTAGGTAATGAGACTTAAAGCTGCAACCTGCCTAATTATTTCATTAAATCATAAGCACTCGAGTGCTTTGCATATGGATTTTAATTCCACTTGAGAAGTCACAGAGGTCACAGGAACACATACACTATACTGGCAATAGAATCTTTGGTGCAGATCTCAAAGCTCTCTAAAGCACTCTGCAGCATTGGAAAATTAGAGCTGTCATCCATCGATCAATCAAAAAATGTTTTCAAATGTAGACGTGCGATCATTCAGTCAGTTTAGCCCTACGAAAAGCAATGATAATAAAAACGCATTAAAAATGTACACATTGTACACAAACACAGCCCTCTTGATGAGAAACACTCGTTATACCCCTGAACAGATGTTTTAATATGACCATGATGTAACTCCTGCTCATGTAATGATGGTGGTTCTGTTTAAAAGGAGGCAATATGCATTAAAATTGAAGGACTTAATCCGAGTGTGGTTCATCATCCCATAAAGCGGGAGTACTTACCACCAGATATGAGGCTTTGGGTGCACTTAACAGATCAGATCTGCTTCAATTAGATGTTTTTAATGTGGCTTTTGCAATGATTACGCCACTGCACAGAGCCTTCTGTTGTGCTGTTCTGCATAGCAAAGAATTAAAACCATAGAAAGCAGGTTAGAGATGCAAAAACATAAGTGTAACTTATGATGGGGTTGTTGGGGAGGCTGCGGATGTGTCCCTAACACTTTTTCAAATATAATCCATGAATCCATTCACACATATAATTTGGAATAGAAATAAAAAATTATCCAAATGTTTTCTAAAAAAAATAAAAAATAAAAAAAATAAATCTCAGTCTAGTCATGTTCATGGTGTTAGTTTATCGGCGTGGCGTCTGCTGTTAAAATGTATCAGCAACGTGTTATAAATTAATCACAGTGACTACCTAACAGGTTCTTTTTAGGCCAACCCATGACATTTGCATTACACACAGCGATATATCATGAATTTATTTACATAAAACTATAAATCGTGATATTGAACCACACTGAGGCTTCATACTTGATGTCGCTCTCATTATAATGAACAGATTTCCATCCATTTTCTGTACTGCTTATCCTACACAGGGAGCCTGGAGCCTATCCCAGGGGACTCGGGGCACAAGGCGTGGTACACCCTGGATGGGGTGCCAGCCTGTCAAAGAGAACAATCACACACATGCTAACACACTACGGACAATTTAGAGACGTCAATCAGCCTACAACGCATGACTTTGGACTGGGGGAGGAAACCAGACTACCTGGGGGAAACCCCCAAAGCACAGGGAGAACATGCAAAGTCCACACACACACAGGGTGGAAACGGGAATCGAACCTCCAACCCTGGAGTTGCGAGGCAAATGTGCTAACCACTAAGCCCCTGTGATACCTGAACAGATTTCCAGTAAAGGCGAAATGTAAGTGATATAAAACAAACACTAATTTCAATTCCCTCACCAATCTCTCTTTTATCCTCTGTCTTGAAGTTAAAACAAAACATGTTGCTGAGTTTTCCAAAGCGCTGACACTGGAGACTCTTTCCATAAATGGTAAATAAAATTTCCTCACAGAAAACCTCACCATGTCAATGATTATACTTTTTTTTTAATCTGTTTATTTTTAATCTTAGATTATGTGATGCTTCTGCCATATAGGTCCCTGTGTAGGTTGTTACTCTAGGAACCATAATGTATTTGAAGGAACATATCAATATACGCCAGTCAGCCATAACATTAAAACCACCTCCCTAATATCGTGTAGGTCCCCCTTGTGCCACCAAAACAGCTCTGACTTGTCGAGGCATGGACTCCACATGACCTCTGAAGGTGTGCTGTGGTATCTGGCACCAAGATGTTAGCAGCAGATCCTTTAAGTCTTGTAACTCTCGAGGTGGGGCCTCCATGGATCGGACTTGTTTGTCCAGCACATCCCACAGATGCTCGATCGGATTGAGATCTGGGGAATTTGGAGGCCGAGTCAACACCTTGAACTCTTTGTCATGTTCCTCAAACCGTTCCTGTACAGTTTTTGCAGTGTGGCAGGGCGCATTATCCTGCTGAAAGAGGCCACTGCCATTAGGGAATAATGTTGCCATGAAGGGGTATACTTGGTCTGCAGCAATGTTTAAGTAGGTGGTGCATGTCAAAGTAACATGGGCAGAACATTGCCCAGAGCATCACACTGCCTCCGCCGGTTTTCCTTCTTCCCATAATGCATCCTGGTGCCATCTCTTTCCGAGGTAAGCCACGCACATGCACCCGGCCATCCACATGATGTAAAAGAAAATGTGATTCATCAGACCAGGCCACCTTCTTCCATTGCTCAATGGTCCAGTTCTGATGCTCACATGCCCATTGTAGGTGCTTTTGGTGGTGGACAGGGGTCAGCATGGGCACTCTGATTGGTCTGCAGCTACGTAGCCCCATATGCAGCAAGCTGTGATGCACTGTGTGTTCTGACACCTTTCTGTCATAGCCAGCATTAACTTTTTCAGCAGTTTGTGCTACAGTGGCTCTTCTGTGGGATCGGACCAGGCGGGCTAACCTTCGCTCCGCACGCACATCAATGAGCCTTGGGCGCCCATGACCCTCTCACCGGTTCACCGGTTGTCCTTCCTTGCACCACTTTTGGTAGGTACTAACCACTGCTTACCGGGAACACCCCACAAGACCTGCCATTTTGGAGATGCTCTGACCCAGTCATCTACAGTAGCCATCACGATTTGGCCTTTGTCAAAGTCACTCAGATCCTTACACTTGCCAATTTTCCCTGCTTCCAACACAACAACTTTGAGAACTGACTGTTCAATTGCTGTCTAATATATCCCACCTCTTCACACGTGCCATTGTAATGAGGTAATCAATGTTATTCACGTCACCTATCAGTGCATTTAATGTTATGACTGATCAGTGTAAACTTGTGATTTGGAGCTGCACAATTGTTAGAGCTGCTGTTATAGAAAATTAACCAACACCTTCTTGAGAATTCCACATTCTGTGGTATAACACCAAATATATATTTCTTTTAAATCACATGGCTAACTAACTGGAATGCTAAGACGGTGAGACACCTTTTAGAATTAAACCACCTAGCTATAGATATTCTTATATCTTATATTCTTATAGACATGCTTTGCTTCAGCTGGTTCTAGCTGTGTTGTTGCTTTCTGAAATATGCTTTCGGGGAAATGTCTATCAACATGTGCAAAATTTCAATCCTTGTATCACACTCACTTGCTTTTCTAGTAAGTTGACAGACATCTGTGCCACCTTAAATGATCCATAATCCTGTTTGCTGCAGCAAATATCCACTGACTTCATTCAGGCTTAGACATATTGCCTCTATGTGACTGCTTAGCATCTTGCCAAAACGGTTTTGTTGTCACGTTCTTCAGAAGAAATCCCCTGAATCAGCCATTGTAAACACTGATTCGATGTGGTTCATGTGGTCACTCGGGGTCTTGCAAGGCACCCGCTTCCACCAAGCCCAGCTGAAGGGGTGGAGGTAAGGTTGTAGTCTTTTTGTAAAGATTGACTTGGATTGAATTCTTCACAGGAAGCATGTAGGATAAATAATAAGAGTAGAATAAGTGTGGCTGATTAAACCAGACAACCAGGAAAGGTATTAAATCAATCCTACATTCTTTATCTATAGACAACAACAATTCCAAGTATTTCACCAAGACTTAAGACTGTCTGAGAATGCATTTGGAGGAATTGCAAAAATACGTGTAAATTTATTCAGTAAAAATTCTTCAGAACGCTTACATACAGGGCACAGGAATTAAGTTTTCTGCACACTGCAGTGCTTTAGTACCTCCCGGTGGTTCAAGAGGGAGGTGCTGCTATGATGTAAGTTATAACAGGAAATCATTTCTTTCTTGGATGTTCCACAACATTAAATGCAACTATAAATGGATAAAAAGTATGGCATCATTCTTTAGGTAATAATATTGTAATAGTTTAGTGTGGTATCCGATGAATTAAATACTGTGGGACATGCTGTTATAGGAAAATGACCAACTTCAGGGTGATAACAGTAACTCCGCTTCATCAAACCACACCACTGTTGATTATGATCCTCTAACAGCACACCCCGAAGTGTTTGTTTCTTAAGTATGAGGTGGGGGGACTTTACTTTTTCATGGGTACCAATAATGTGGGAAGATTGATGTTCAATATATGAATTGTTTTTTAACTTTGAATTTATGAATGAAACATACTTGGTATAAAAATACTACCACAACTACCACTACTACTACCACTATCATGACTGCCACTACTACCACTACCACCACTACCTCTAATACTATTACAACTACTACTATCACTACTACCACTACCTCTACTACTACTACAACTACAACTACCACCACTACTACTACAACTATTGCTATCACTACTACCACTACTACTACTACTACTACTACTACTACCACAACTACTACTAACACCACTACTACTACAATTATTACTATCACTACTACCACTACCTCTACTACTACTACAACTACCACTCCTACCACTACTACTACAACTACTACTACCACTACTACTACTACTACTACTACTACTACTAGTACTACCACAACTACTACTAACACCATTACTACTACAATTATTACTATCACTACTACCACTACCTCTACTACCACTACAACTATTACTATCAATACTACCACCACTACTACTACAATTATTACTATCACTACTTCCACCACTACTACTACCACCACTACTACTACAATTATTAATATCACTACTACTACTACTACTACTACTACTACTACTACTACTACAACTACCACTACCACTACTATTACTACTTCCCTGTTTATGGAGTGACGTCAAATCAACATGGCCGCTCACATTGTGAAAAGTGTAAAGCCCCACTTTTCTACTTTTAAATGAGTTTATAGCTGACCATACTAATCAGTGTTTTGAGAAGGTAATCTGAGTTTTGTAATATTAACCTTTAGCTTTCATTGCATAATTGTTCATACAATGACAGTGAATTTTGTCACGGGCTAACATTCTGTCCAAGATAAGTTAAACACAGGATTTTCAATTTGTGGTTAACTCCCCCTTGAAGCACATACTGTACAGTACAGTAAATGTGGGAAAACTATAATGTCAGTTACAGCTAAAATGCAAAGCATAGCATATTAAGGCAAATTCACACTACAACAACAAACTCTAAGAAACTCAGCTGTTGGCTTTTGTTGGACCTGCAGTTTGTTTTTGCGATGTCAGCTGTCTTTCAGTGGACTAGAACAGATGCCTGTGCAGGTTGACACATGGCATCTCTTTGTAAACTGCAATGAAATACAGGCAGGACAATGTAACCAACAATAATTATTGTAAATAAAACAATTTTTATTTGTATTTTTTTACATTTACTATGCTTATTTATTTATTTATTTATTTTGCCTTGGAGGCGAACATTATACAGCTTTCTGGGTTTCGCTTTGTTTAAGTGTTTATCCCACACTTTAATGCAAATAATTTGTGACCAACATTAAATTAGACAAGTTTTTGAATCCATCCACTCTATCCAACTCCATTGTATATAACACATGCTTTGTATTTGATTTTACAATTTATTTTTCTTTAATCCCCCCTTTCATCTATCTATCTCTTTACAGTTTTTTCTTCACGATTTATACGAAATCTTGACTTTTTTAAATGTCTAATAATGCGAACGATATTGAAGCTTAGAGTCTGTTGATGTCGGTTACATGTTTATGACAGTAGGTGGAGACAAGTAGGTGTATTATTAAATCTGTATTTCGCGAGTCAGAGAATCGGTTCTTCAAAATCCTTCATAAACGTGTGAACCAGAACGATTCGTTCACCTAAAAGATTCACTCAAATTGTGACAAACACACGTGAGTGCCTTCTTGAAAAATGCGTTTACAATTATTCATGAAATTTGCTAAAGCCATGACTCCGACGTGTATTTTGAAACATCAGAGTAACATTATGTCGTCGTCACGTGACTGTAGATAAGCGCTGACATCAGCGCCGTCGAAAAATCTGTTCATCTGTCTCCCTGTCGATTTTGTTTTGTTTTCGTCTCCTCTGATTGCTGGGGGGGGGGGGGGGGGGGGGTTTCTCTCTCTCTCTTTTGATTTGCTTTGAGGGGGGCGTGGTGGTTTACTGGTCAGCAGGTTTGCCTTGCACTTCTGGGGTTGGGGGTTTGAATCCCACCTCCACCCTGTGTGTGTGTGGGGGGGTTTCGGGGCTTTTCTCTGGGTACTCCAGTTTCCTCCACCAGTCCAAAGACATTGTAGGCTGACTGGCATTTCCAAATTATCTCTGGGGTGTGAATGTGTGTGTGATTGTGACCCACGATGGTTTGGCGCCCTGTACAGGGTGTCCCCCGCCTTGTGCCCTGAGTTCCCTGGGACAGGCTCCCACGTGACCCTGTGTAGGATAACTAGTATTGAAAATGAATGGATGGATGGATTTGCTTTGATCCAACTCCTATAAGCTTAACTTAACTTTATGGAAGTGATTCACTTAGACGAGTTTCTATGTTGCTATTTTATAGTATATCAACGCAGTGTTTTAATGGATTTAAATGTATCGTGGGACACTATATCCAAAGCAACCTAAATGTAGGCTGTATCAAATCTATGAAACTGCCTCTGAACAATTTTCACCTTCTGTGGTCGTATAAAATTATTGGCTCATTAAAATTATTTCCAAATGATTATTATTATTTACTTGCATTCAAATACAGAGTCTTTTAAATAAATCAAACGTGACTGCAACTTCTGAAAGTATGTGACGTCTCTAACATTTTACAGATCACAGGAAATGTTTTGACCATTTCTCTCTTCTTATTCATAACCTATAATCTGGTTTTCATGAGTCACTCACATACAAAATAGTTTTGTTTTGTTTTTTTTTCAGATGGAGGAAGGAGAGAAATTTTGTCATAAAAATAAGTGCTTAACCTGTATGTAACCTGTTTGTAATTGTTGTTTAATAGTTGCGTAGTGTAATTTGTAAGAAAAACAGGACTCCGGACTTGAAAAACTTTTATCGTTCCTTTATTAAAAGCAGAAATAGAGCAGATGTGATTTGCTCCTTCCTGAGAAAAACTAATGAGAAAAACAAACAAATCACATTTGTTCGTCTATCCATCCATCCATCTATCTATTAATCAAAGAAGAACATCTCGAAGCTTTACATTATAATGTTAAACAAGAATTCTCACACACATGCAAGTTATGAAACATAAACTTTGGTTTATTAATCATAAAATCCATTAGATAGATAGATAGATAGATAGATAGATAGATAGACAGACAGACAGACAGACAGACAGACAGACAGATAGATAGATAGATAGATAGACAGACAGACAGACAGACAGACAGATAGATAGATAGATAGATAGATAGATCAATGAGCAAACATCCAAAACCTTTACATTATATATAATCTTAAACAGGAATTCTCACACACACGTGGTTTCTTATTGACTGAGGTTTGTGCCTTTTGTTTTACTCCTGTTCCCATTCTATAATTGTGTAGCATCCTAACATAAGTGTAACAGCGATTTGACATTAATCTATGTGTGATGCTGCCACGTGCTTTCCTCACAGTATGAACTATCACACATTAGAGACAGCGGGTCTGTTTTAATGGCAGCGTGCGCACCCAAACAAGCTCAGATTGGTACATGCTTCATGCAAAATGGCCAATTATGTCATAACATTAAACTAGGTTTGGAAATAAAATAATTAAATAATGACTGTGGGTTCAGGAGGAAAACAAATGAGGACCATGACATCCAAATGAGGATGACTATGTTGAAATTGACGTAGAGGTACAGTCTTGTGTGCAGATAAATAAAAATTAAAACAATAATTCTGTAAAATAATAAAAATAATTAAAAAAATTAAATAATAATAATAATAATAATAATAATAATAATAAACACCAGAAAAGCATACAGTGTGATATTGTGTGTGTGTGTGTGTGTGTGTGTGTGTGTGTGTGTATATATATATATATATATATTACTAACCCCATTTCCATAAAAGTTGGGATTTTTTCTAAAATGCAATAAAAACAAAAATCTGATTTGTCAAGTTTCTTGAATTTTTAATTAACTGACAAAAGTACAAAGAAAAGATATTCAGTGTTTTCACCCACCAACTTAATTGTATTTTGTAAATATAAACACATTTAGATAAAGATATCTTTTCTTTGTACATTTGTCAGTTAATTAAAGATTCAAGAGACTTGACAAATCAGATTTTTGTTTTTATTGCATTTTAGAAAAAAAAACTTTTCTGGAAATGGGATCTATGCACACACACACACACACACACACACACACACACACACACACACACACACACACACGATATCACATTGTCTGCTTTTCTGATATTTGAAAAAAAAAAAAAAACTTTTTTCATGCACATCCCTTTTTAATGAGAATTTGGCAATGTGTAGAGCATTAGGTCATCACTTTTATGGCTCGTACTATGGCTTTACTATGGCTTGTAGGGTCATCACTTTTTTGGACACGAAAATATTCATTTTTGGTGCTGTGCTACAAAGCGTTCGCTAGATTCCATTCAGACAAAATCTCAAAAATTGTTAAAATTACAATGATAGTAATTATTATTTAGCAATTTTATAATGGAACAACAAAAACATTTATCTCACTGACAACAACACAGTACATGCTTAGAAAACATTACATCATGTACTAAATTATCCAGCAGTGTTAGCAGTGGTGCTATTAAACTGTAACATTAACACATTTACTTCCCATAATTTACATCAAATTTTTTGTTTTTATTAAAGCAGCTCACAGTTCATATTACTAAAATTTCCAGTGCTCTCTAGAGTGTAAAGGACACTACAGTTCATCTGGTTTTGTGTAATTTCCGTGATTTTGAATTTTTCATAAGGTGGGACTAGCACCTCTTTCTCTTCAGGGTAAACAGACATACTGGATATGTCTGCACCAAAGCGTGTGTTAATCTTAAAACAGGAGACTGAGCCAAATCCTTTCATGTCCTCTCTAGGTGACGTCGATGCAAACCTGCCAAATCTCATTTCACGGCCACGGACGTTGGTATCAAAACTAAATTTGGTTCTGTGAAAAACATCAACAGGCTCCTTTACTCGATGAATTTGTACGGCGCGTGTTAGCAAGAAATGAAAGGCTTTATACTTGAAGTTATTCTTATAACAGTCTAGACTCTTTCTGCCTGAGCTCACACTGTTGTTGAACTCGTCAAAAACTTCATTAGATGTGTAGACCTTCACTATTCTTTTAAAATAATCAGTAATGTTTTCGTAGTTTGTCCAAACCTTTTTAAACTTTTCGTTCATTTCTAACTCTTTTGGTAGGATATCGTTTATAATCTTTTTGTACATTTTGGTCTCGCAGCCTATAAATTGGTCATCAACAGACTCCTTTGCCATGTCCAGATTACTGACAGAATATGATATCCAGTTCAGGCTCTATATAAAATGAAAGAAAAAAAAATTATAAAAACATCGTTCTCACAAAACTACTGATAAGAAAATATCTACTCAGTGCGTAACTCGAAATGTAAGTTACTCACCGCTGTGTAGCAAACAACTGACATGATGAAGGCCGCAGTGGCAACATTTTTGGCGACGGTGGAAAACTTCACAGCTTTCTTCATTGTCAATCTGAGACGTAAAGCATGCATGTACGGATCGTATACAAATTCCACATGTGTGTATCCATCTGTGTATTTATAGCTCAGGGGGTAAGGATGGAGGTTGGGATAGAGCTGCTGAGGTGACGTGGTGGTTGTTTTTTTTAATAAGATGTGACGTGTTAATAAGGAAGGTGTTAAAAATCAATATCTATTGTTAAAAAAATAAATAAATAAATCAGTGAGAAATCAACTGAATTTGTCAGTGTGAAGGCTATTGATAATATTACACTTTGCTCCAATCTTGTAGTAATACTGGAGTCACTGGCATTGCGACATGGATATACCTTTAGCCTGTGTGACATTTAAGCAAATTCTTTAAATGGATCTACTTCATCACTCATTCCATGATGTTCCCACAGCATATGAAGTCATGGACTCAAGTTATAGAATCCATGGCAACGACTTCGCTACGGGCAAATAAACCTTAATTTATTCAACCCAAAATAGCTTCAGTTCAATGTAGTAGTAAAGATGTCACTCTGGACCGGTATTAGTATTGCATTACCAGCAAAAATGGTGGACGAGATATATACGTATCGGCTCAGAATGAATTTGATCTGATCCTGTAACAAAAGAGGGGGGGGATTATTTTTTGTTAGGTTTGATCTTCAGTAAACACTATATGGCCAAAAGTTTGTGGACACCCGACCGTCACACTCGAGTGCTTTTTTGAACATCACATTCCGGATTTAGGCTCCCTCTATAATAGTGTTTATTATAACCGTGAAATTTCGGTGTCAACTCCTCACAATGCACACGTAACCCAAATATGAATACAGCCTATAAGAGAAAAGTAAGTTTCTGCCTCTTTTTTTTTTCTGTTCTTTGCTGATCCAGTGAAATAACATAATGCATAATATCAACATGAAGAAACAACCTCACATGAGATCTGATCAATCATTTTCTAGCAGGAATAATTCCAGTAGCATAGTGAATAATGTTCTCATAACATCACGAGTAATTTAGTATTATGCCTAAATTACAGTGTACAATACTTGAAGGTTAGCTAATACTATAATTATATCTGAGCAAACTGAACGTGATAGAAGTAACATAACGTTTTCGGCCTGATCATAATACTCACGGCTCTGATGGTTTCAAGGATGGTTCTTTAATAGTAAGAAAAAGACGGCAGATTACTTTTCCTATAAGCTATCGTGCGTAACGAGGAGGTGCTCAAACAATCACCGCTGACATTCCTTCGATCTGCTTGCCTACAGGTAATAACTGTTTATTTTCCTATACGGCTTAAGATGCACTTGTCAAACAAAAAATGTGTCAGAGCTTCAACTCGGCGCTATTTATGCACTGCTACTTCCTTTTCTTCACCATAATTGCAGTTAAAAGTTTAACAGTTTTGAGGTGTGATTTTATGTGCAGGAAAGCCATTGTTTACTTTAAAGTCTGAACTATGACAACTATGTCACAACTACAGTGGGGGAAAGAAGTATTTGATCCCCTGCTGATTTTGTAGGTTTGCCCATTGACAAAGAAATGATCAGTCTATAATTTTAATGGTAGGTGTATTTTAACAGTGAGAGACAGAATAACAACAAAAAAATCCAGAAAAACGCATTTCAAAAAAGTTATAAATTGATTTGCATTTTAATGAGTGAAATAAGTATTTGACCCCTTCAACTTAGTGCTTGGTGGCAAAACCCTTGTTGGCAATCACAGAGGTCAGACATTTCTTGTAGTTGGCCACCAGGTTTGCACACATCTCAGGAGGGATTTTGTCCCACTCCTCTTTGCAGATCCTCTCCAAGTCATTAAGGTCTCGAGGCTGACGTTTGGCAACTCGAACCTTCAGCTCCCTCCACAGATTTTCTATGGGATTACTGGCTAGGCCACTCCAGGACCTCAATGTGCTTCTTCTTGAGCCACTCCTTTGTTGCCTTGGCTGTGTGTTTTGGGTCATTGTCATACTGGAATACCCATCCACGACCCATTTTCAATGCCCTGGCTGAGGGAAGGAGGTTCTCACCCAAGATTTGACGGTACATGGCCCCGTCCATCGTCCCTTTGATGCGGTGCAGTTGTCCTGTCCCCTTATCAGAAAAACACTCCCAAAGCATAATGTTCCCACCTCCATGTTTGACAGTGGGGATGGTGTTCTTGGGGTCATAGGCAGCATTCCTCCTCCTCCAAACATGGCGAGTTGAGTTGATGCCAAAGAGCTCGATTTTGGTCTCATCTGACCACAACACTTTCACCCAGTTCTCCTCTGAATCATTCAGGCAAACTTCAGACGGGCCTGTACATGTGCTTTCTTGAGCAGGGGGACCTTGCGGGCGCTGCAGGATTTCAGTCCTTCACGGCGTAGTGTGTTACCAATAGTTTTCTTGGTGACTATGGTCCCAGCTGCCTTGAGATTATTAACAAGATCCTCCCGTGTAGTTCTGGGCTGATTCCTCACTGTTCTCATGATCACTGAAACTCCACGAGGTGAGATCTTGCATGGAGCCCCAGACCGAGGGAGACTGACAGTTATTTTGTGTTTCTTCCATTCGCGAATAATCGCACCAACTGTTGTCACCTTCTCACCAAACTGCTTGGCGATGGTCTTGTAGCCCATTCCAGCCTTGTGTAGGTCTACAATCTTGTTCCTGACATCCTTGGACAGCTCTTTGGTCTTGGCCATGGTGGAGAGTTTGGAATCTGATTGATTGATTGCTTCTGTGGACAGGTGTCTTTTATACAGGTTGTTACCTGTCCCTTTAAGAGAGTGCTCCTAATCTCAGCTCGTTACCTGTGTAAAAGACACCTGCGAGCCAGAAATCTTGCTGATTGATAGGGGATCAAATACTTATTTCACTCATTAAAATGCAAATCAATTTATAACTTTTTTGAAATGCATTTTTCTGAATTTTTTTGTTGTTATTCTGTCTCTCACTGTTAAAATACACCTACCATTAAAATTATAGACTGATCATTTCTTTTTCAGTGGGCAAACCTACAAAATCAGCAGGGGATCAAATACTTTTTTTCCCTCACTGTATGACAGACTTGAATTTTTTTTTTAAAATCTAGTCCTAATCGCAACACAATGCAACAATCTTTTCTACAAATTGTTGCACTGTTGTTCTACAAAATGTTGTACAAACTTACTTTGTTTAGTCTAGGGCTGGGGGATGTAGTGAGAAAGAGTAACACAGTAAATAGAACATGAAAGTGTACAAGCAGTTGACCCAGGTTAAAAATAAAAGTTTATGCAAAAAAAATAATAAACAGGATGAATTTATTTTAGCCAACCTTTAAAAGTCAAAAGTGGTCCACATGACTCAAACCAGACTACAAACCTGAATTATTTAAACTGGATTAAGGCTATATATATATATATATATATATATATATATATATATATATATATATATATATATATATATATATATATATATATATATATATATATATATATATATATATATATATATATATATATATATATATACTGAAAACTAAATATTGTGGAAGGCATGGTGTAATCTATGCATTTACATTTTTGCAAGTAATAGTATTATTAGTATTTGTTGTAATAGCAGGTTCTGCTATTGAACTATGATCAACACAATATGACTACCCAAAGAAAGAAATACGTTATATGTTTTTCAAAAAAAATAATAATAAATTACATTTCTGTAATAAATGTACATCAGAGACAGAGGAATTGTTTACTGACAGTACAAAAAGAGTAAAAAGAAGTGGGACATAATAATGTACACTGAAAACTAAGGAATTAATAACGCTATTTATGTATGTAACATTGGTACTATGAACATGTATAACTGCCATGGGCAGTGTTTAACACCTACTGTAGATACCTTCTTGTGTGCGTACACCTACATGCTAAGACTTTACCACAAAGTCATGTGGTGACCTAACATACTAGTATTTGCTATAAAATAATATGGACTCCACAAGACCTCTGACGGTGTGCTGTGGTATCTGGTACCAAGACGTTAGCAGCAGATCCTTTAAGTCTTGTAAGTTGTGAGATGGGGCCTCCATGGATCAGACTTGTTTGTCCAGCACATCCCACAGATACTCAATCGGATTGAGATCTGGAGAATTTGAAGGCCGAATCAACACCTTGAACTCTTTGTCATGTTCCTCAAAACATTCCTAAACAATTTTTGCAGTGTAGCAGGGCGCATTAACCTGCTGAAAGAGGCCACTGCTATTAGGGAATACCGTTGCCATGAAGGAGTGTACTTGGTCTGCAACAATGTTTAGGTAGGTGGTACGTGTCAAAGTAACATCCACATGATCGCTAGGACCCAAGGTTTCCTAGCAGAACATTGCCCAGAGCATCACACTGCCTCCGCCGGCTTGCCTTCTTCCCATAGTGCATCCTGGCGCCATCTTTTCCCCAGGTAAGCGATGCGCACGCATCCGGCCGTCCACATGATGTAAAAGAAAACATGATTCATCAGAGCAGGCCACCTTCTTCCATTGCTCTATGGTCCAGGTCTGATGCTCAGGTCTGATGGATCGGATCACACAGGCTAGCCTTCACTCCCCACGTGCATCAGTGAGCCTTGGGTGCCCATGACCCTCTCTCCAGTTGACTGGCTGTCCTTCCTTGGACCACTTTTAGTAGGTACTAACCACTGCATACCGGGAACACCCCACAAGACCTGCTGTTTTGGAGATGCTCTGACCCACTCGTCATGACCCAGTTCCATGAGGTGGTGGGATTAGTACCTCTTTTTCATCAGAAAACATGGAAAACCTGGATATGTTCGCACCAAAGCATGTCTTCATCTTAAAGCGGGATGTTAGGAGCTAAATTTGTCTGTCATGTTCATTCTAACTGAAGTCGATGCAGACCTCTCAAATCGCATTTCACGGCCTACAATATTTGTATCAAATGTCACATTGCTGCTGCGAAAAACATCAGTGCAATACTTTGCGTGATGAATTTGTGTTAGCAGGAAATGAAATGCTTTATAAGTGAAATTTCTGATATCTGTTCTGCTTGAGTTCACTGCAGCATTGAATGTCGAATACAAATCATCAGCTGCGTCCGTGTAGATTTTTAAGCTTGTTCTCTGAATCAAATCAGAAAAAAACTTTTCCCAAGCCTCTCTGAATCCAGTCGCTCTCTGGATTTTTTTTCTCATATGCCTCAATGTTTGATGTGTTGTGTGCTGAAATGCTTATCTGTTCACTTTGGTTTCACACCATTCTGTCTAAACTGTCACACCATTTGGTGTAAACTTTGACACACAAATGACTGTCTGTTGTGAAAGTAAATCAGCAGTTTCTGAAATATTCAAACCAGCAACCATGCCACAGTCAAAGTTGCTGAGATCATGTATTTCCCCATTCTGATGTTTGACCAGGATATTAACTGAAGCTCTTGACCTGTATCTGCATAACTTTATGTATTGTGCTGCTGCCACATATACGGTATACTGTATAATGTGGTTTTTGAGATGTAGTTGGGCTGGCAACTCTGGTTAATGATATTACCTTGAACACAGTTGAACAAAGCTATGTAATGTATGTCTGTGTTTGTCTGTACTGTATTTTGGATCACTGTATGTTTGTCAGTTCTGGGTGTGGGTGTTTGTGTGTGAGGACATTTCCTTCCATTCACAGAGAGACTTTTCAATTTTATTTGTATAGCACTTTTAACAATGGTCATTGTCCCAAAGCATCTTTACAGAAATATATAAACTCAGGATATAGATTTTAAATGTATGAATTTATTCCCAATGAGCAAGCCATTTACCACTTTAACCAGTGCTGTCTCTGTGCTATGATGAGGCCTAAATCCTGACTGATACATTTCATGAATGTTATTCCTATGTAGGTACGAGCATAGCTGCTGTGCTACAACCTTTTCTAAGATCTTGGAGATAAAGGGGAGATTTGATATTGGCCTATAGCTGGACAATTGACAGGGGTCGAGGTCAGGTTTTTTAATCAGGGGTTTGATAACTGCTAGTTTAAATGATTTAGGTACATAGCCAGTGCTAAAGGAAGAATTGGTTATTTTTAGAAGGGGTTTGATTACTTCTGGAATAATCTGTTTGAAGAAACATGAAGGTAAGGGATCTAGTATACAAGTTGAAGATTTTGATGAAGAAATTAATGAAATTAGTTCGGTCTATCTAAGGGGAGTAAAACATTCTAACCGTTGATCTGATATTGCTATATTATTATCTATAGGTTTAGTTAGAAGGCCGTCTGGTTTTAAATTAATAGTCTGAATTTTTTTGTCTAATATTTTCAATGACTGTTTGCCTGTTTCTGTGGCGGTTTTATTCCTAGTTAATTTTGCTACGGCACTAATAAGAATCTAGGATTATTTTTGTTGTCTTCAATTAAGGTGGAGAGATAGACTGCTCTAGCAGCACTAAGAGATTTCCTATAGTTCAGGAGGCTCTCCTTCCATGCCGTTTGAAATACTACCAATTTGGTTTGACGCCATTTACATTCTAATTGTCGAGTGGTCTGTTTTAAGGTGCGTGTGTGATCATTATACCAGGGTGCTAGCTTTTTCTCTCTAATTATTTTTGTTTTCAATGGAGCTACTTTATCTAACGTGTAGCAGAACATTGACTCTAAGCTTTCAGTCGCCTGATCAAGTTCTATGGGATCAGACGGTGATCGAATCATAGTTGATATCTCTGGGAGGTTATTGATAAAACTCTGTGCAGTAGCTGACGTGAATGTATGTCTGACACAGTAGCGTGGCAAGGTGCATATATTATGATCAATATGCAATTTACACGAGATGAGATAATGATCTGAGACAGCTTCAGACTGTGGAAATGTGACTATATTTTCTATGTTTAATCCGTATGTTAGTATAATGTCAAGAATGTGACCCCCATTATGAGTGGGTCATATTACATTCTGATTGACCCCTACTGAATCTAGAATAGACACAACCGCTGTTCTCAGAGGATCTTCCGGGTTATCAAAATGAATATTAAAGTCACCAACAATTAACGCTTTGTCTAAAGAAACAACCATGTTTGAGATCTGCAAATTCACCAAGGAACTCAGAATATGGCCCTGGGGGTCTGTAAATAATAATAAGTGGAATCGACTCGGTAGACCTATTTTTTGTGGCTACATGTTATACTAGTATGAAGAACTTCAAAGGAGTTGAACACATTTTTTTGTGTGATGCCTAGATTATCATTATAAATGAGTGCGACACCTCCTCCTCTGCCAGTTAGACGGGGCTGATGTATATAACTGTATCCAGGAGGACTGGCTTCATTTAATGCTATATACTCATTTGGTCTAATCCATGTTTCTGTTAAACGCATTATATTAAACTCCTGATCAGTAATGGTTTCATTAACAATAAGTGCTTTTGAGGTAAGAGATCTAATATTTAACAGTCCTAGCTTCAGATCAAAGGTGCTGGCTGTGCATTCAGTATGGTCTAATTTTATGTTAATTAAGTTACTACAACAAACTTTCTGAAAATGTCTACATATTTTTGTAGTTCATACATATTTGAAGGCCTTGCCATCATGCGGTTTTCAACATGAGCTTGAATAAACATGTGAGGGTTAAAATGATAAACACCTTTGCAGCATAGCATGCATGAAGCTTGGTCTTCGTTCACTTGTCTCACTGACCCCTCTCATCAACAAGAGTTTTCCACCCATACCACTCACTCACTGCCACTCATGGGATGTTTTTTGTTTGTTTGTTTGTTTGTTTGTTTGTTGGACCATCCTGTGTAAACATATTCAGTTCTCTAGGGACTGTTGTGTCCTAGCATTATACCAACATTGCATGACAGGGGACCAAAAACATTCAATATACTGTAGCCTACATCTCGATAGTGCACATGAAGTGTTGAGTTGCTGACAGCAAAACAATACAGTGAAGGGAAGTGTGGGGCGGGTCTTATAAAATGACTGACAGGAGGCTAATGTAAGCACACAGACGCAGTCTGTCATGCACCGCAGTTTTCCAAATGGCTTTTCTCAGCTACATACAGTAATACACTTGTTCTGTTGTTTGTTGTTGTTGTTGTTATATTGCATTCTATCATTTGTTTTCAAGTTATTTCAGTTTACTAGTAAGAAAAACCATAAACTCCACAATAAATAAAGATATACAGCAATTACATATTTTCTTAGCCAACATATCGTTTCATCGTCTCAGGGAGTTTTTCCTTGCCACAGTCGCCTCTGGCTCGCTCATTATGGATAAATTTATACATTTAAAATCTATATCCTGTATTTATATATTTCTGTAAAGCTGCTTTGGGACAATGTCCATTGTTAAAAGCGCTATACCAATAAAACTGAATTGAATTGAATTGAACTGTTTAAATGTCACATCCACAAAACTCCTGACTCATGATATTTGAGCTAATAAATAGAAAAATAAAAGTGTTACCTGTAAAATATCTCAGATTTACTAAAAAAAAATAATAATAATAAAAAAGAAGAAGAAGAAGAAGAAGAAGAAGAAGAAGAATCAACACAGGGATTAAGTGTGTGTTAAAAACACCTGGAAAGTAATTTGCTGTAAACAAGTATAATGTTTTTTAGCAGAAAATATGTATCCCAGATTTCTAAAGGACAGAAAAACGTCCTATAAATTCCCATCTCTGTGTAATGTGTGTAATGTTTACTGCTCTCAGATATCCAGATTTTTTCTCTCCCTCTGATATGTTTACACACCAGTACGCAGTTGTGTGTATTGGATGTACAGTATCTCACAAAAGTGAGTACACCCCTCACATTTTTGTAAATATTTGATTATATCTTTTCATGGGACAACACTGAAGAAATGACACTTTGCTACAATGTAAAGTAGTGAGTGTACAGCTTGTATAACAGTGTAAATTTGCTGTCCCCTCAAAATAACTCAACACACAGCCATTAATGTCTAAACTGCTGGCAACAAAAGTGAGTACACCCCTAAGTGAAAATGTCCAGATTTGGCCCAAAGTGTCAATATTTTGTGTGGCCACCATTATTTTCCAGCACTGCCTTAACCCTGTTGGGCATGGAGTTCACCAGAGCTTCACAGGTTGCCACTGGAGTCCTCTTCCACTCCTCCATGACGACATCACAGAGCTGGTGGATGTTAGAGATCTTGCGCTCCTCCACCTTCTGTTTGAGGATGCCCCACAGATGCTCAATAGGGTTTAGGTCTGGAGACATGCTTGGCCAGTCCATCACCTTTACCTTCAGCTTCTTTAGCAAGGCAGTGGTCGTCTTGGAGGTGTGTTTGGGGTCGTTATCATGTTGGAATACTGCCCTGCGGCCCAGTTTCCGAAGGGAACTGCTTCAGTATGTCACAGTACATGTTGGCATTCATGGTTCCCTCAATGAACTGTAGCTTACCAGTGCAGGCAGCACTCATGCAGCCCCAGACCATGACACTACCACCACCATGCTTGACTATAGGCAAGACACACTTGTCTTTGTACTCCTCACCTGGTTGCCGCTACACACGCTTGACACCATCTGAACCAAATAAGTTTATCTTGGTCTCATCAGACCACAGGACATGGTTCCAGTAATCCATGTCCTTAGTCTGCTTGTCTTCAGCAAACTGTTTGCGGGCTTTCTTGTGCATCATCTTTAGAAGAGGCTTCCTTCTGGGATTACAACCATGCAGACCAATTTGATGCAGTGTGCGGCGTATGGTCTGAGCACTGACAGGCTGACCCCCCACCCCTTCAACCTCTGCAGCAATGCTGGCAGCACTCATACGTCTATTCTGCAAAGCCAACCTCTGGATATGATGCTGAGCACGTGCACTCAACTTCTTTGGTCGACCATGGCGAGGCCTGTTCTGAGTGGAACCTGTCCTGTTAAACCTCTGTATGGTCTTGGCCACCGTGCTGCAGCTCAGTTTCAGGGTGTTGGCAATCTTCTTATAGCCTAGGCCATCTTTATGTAGAGCAACAATTCTTTTTTTCAGATCCTCAGAGAGTTCTTTGCCATGAGGTGCCATGTTGAACTTCCAGTGAGCAGTATGAGAGAGTGTGAGAGTGATAACACCAAACTTAACACACCTGCTCCCCATTCACACCTGAGACCTTGTAACACTAACGAGTCACATGACACCGGGGAGGGAAAATGGCTAATTGGGCCCAATTTGGACATTTTCACTTAGGGGTGTACTCACTTTTGTTGCCAGCGGTTTAGACATTAATGGCTGTGTGTTGAGTTATTTTGAGGGGACAGCAAATTTACAGTTATACAAGCTGTACACTCACTACTTTACATTGTAGCAAAGTGTCATTTCTTCAGTGTTGTCCCATGAAAAGATATAATAAAATACACCGCCCTGCATCAGATTTGCTGAATAGGATCTGATAGTTGTTTCTTACTAATACTTAGATGCTGAGTCCAGATATGCTGTTAGTTTTGCTCTAGAACAACACAACTTTTCACAAAGCCTGATGTCCAGTGTAGAGCTTTTTTTTTGCCTAAGATGGACCATAAACGTTAGAGCTATTGCCAGATCCACTGCCACCAACACAGGAAACACTATGTTTATGTACCATAGGTGAGCAACATTCATCACTTTTCCTCTGATTAGCCCTTATATGAATGCTAAGCACACTTACATGCACACAAAACTCCTGATTTCAGGGATTTATAATGACCGGTGAAAGACGGAAATGCGAGCACAGCCCAGATGATTTCTGCTACATCTGTGGGTGTTTTTGCCAGTCCAGAAAATCCCTCAAGAGGAAGTTCACTCCTTAAGCACTCTGCATATTATTATAATGTTCGTCTTTTGAAATAGCTTTATTTAGAGATTTTCACAAACATTTCACAGACTATTTGTCTGCTGTTCACGTTGTAAACAAGTGTTATGTTTTGTTTGCCTATTGTTGTAATTAATAAATAATAATAGTGAAATTTGACAGCTTCTACCAATTTAAATAAAACCCTGAAAGCAATATAAACAGCAAAATTATTAAAAAAAAAACTTCATTCTTATTTTGTGGGGAAAACAGGACGTGATAGGGAATTTTCAGTGGCATATTTGAACTCAGCGTGACCAGAATAGGTAAAAACAAGTGTGATTTGCAAAACAGTATAAACTTTTTTTCTAGATGCAGGGCGGTGATATTTACAAAAATGTGAGGGGTGTACTCACTTTTGTGAGATACTGTATGACATAAAAGTGACAACAGTTAAAACTGAAAGTAAATCAAACATATGTAGGCAAATAATCTACACCTCAGTGCAAACTGTAGCAAAGATATAAACAACATGTAAGAAGAGAAAAGGAAACGGGGCATTCACTGTGAAGGAACTTACAGTTGGCAACAAATAACTGAGTAAAAACGATTACAAACATGACACATCTGAGGAAAAATGTATTTTAAAGGAAAGGCATATGTGGGCTACACGTTCAAATTCATTTACACGAAGTAACATTTAAGGATTCAACAATATCAGTTATGAAGCCTAAAGGAACTGTTGCTATTTTTCTTTTCTGTTATTTGTTATTTTGAATGTTCTGTTTTGGAGCTTTCCGTTTAAAAAATAGTCCTGTACTCAATGATATAATAACGGGATGGGGAAAACTTAACTCAGTTAATTTGTCGCACAATAATAATTGGTTCTATTTCACTTGTAACACAAACATGTCTGCTTTTTGTACGCATTGTTAATCAACATCATGTCTGTATGGATTACAAACTGACTGGAGACAAACCCCTCTGTATAATAATGTGCTTATGCACATATGTATAGTAATGTATATGTTTAACTTGCACCAGTCTATTAAAATGATGAAATGGTTTAGTCAATTCTGTCAGCTGCTCAGGTGGTTTAAAAAAATAAATAAATAAATAAATAAATAAATAAATACATACATACATACATACATACATACATACATACATACATTTGCAGTGTGGCCAGCAGGGGACGCTGTATCATTTCTCATTATTTATTAAGTCTAATTAGAGAATTAGAATGGTAGTGACTTTGTAAATAATAAAAGTTAAGCATACTAAATTGTAGAGATGTTTTTGCAGGTAGGGATTAAAAACTTTTCATTGACTCTATATGCATATACACATTAATCTGTCTAGTTAAAATTATAGACAGTGCTGTGTAAATTTTGTCAGTTGCTAGAATTATATGCTAGAATTTGTTGTTGTTGTTGATGTTAATTGATTGATTGATTTTTTTTTTTTTTTTTGATTTTCCAAATCAATAACGTCAACCGGGGGCACTGTAAATTTTGTCAGCACCTAGAATGTTTTTGTTGTTGTTGTTGTTGTTCGTTTGTTTGTTTCATTTATTTTTGATTATCATTTAGTTTAGTTAGGGGTGAGGGGGGTTGTGGGGCATTGTAAATTTCATCAGCAGCTAGGATATTTTATTTTATTATATTTTATTTTATTTTGCAAGTAAATAATGTGGTCAGCAGGGAGCATTGTACATTTGCTCAGCTGCTATGATGTTTTATTTTGTTTTATTTTATTTTATTTTATTTTATTTTATTTTATTTTATTCAATTTTATTTTATTTCTTTTTCCAAACCAGTAATCGGATCAGCAGGGGGCACCCTAGCATAATTTATGAAGTCCAATTCTAGCGTCGTCTAATCGTATTTACTTAAAAATTCACGTATTTATAAACACTTTCGACGTGTTTAAAAATGAAAACACTGCACGCAATACATATTTCCCTTCATTATTAACCTGAAAATGAAAGTGAGTCAGAATGAGGGTGGAGTATAGCCCGAAATGTTCTGTATAAATATTACAGTCGTCTTGTTTACGATGTCGTATTTCCGATAAACAATCTGACGACGTCATTACTTAATCACAACTGAATTTGCCCTCGAGGCTTACGCACTGTAGGACCGCCTCCCTCGGTGACGTCACCACGTTGACGCGTGGGACTAGAATAGCCAGTTTGGTCAAACCGAAACTAGCTGTAACTGTAACAGGAGAAGATGAGAAGCGACATTGCGGACGCGTTTTAAATATCGTCGGGTGAGTGAACTAAAGGCCATATAAATCATTGTATGTAAATTACGGATGTGCGCGCGCTTATTCAACGCAAGTTTAGCCTAATTTCAATGTCAGTGTTAAAATGGCTGCCTTCAAAAGCACCAAACAAACAAGTCTAAAAAAATAAACGCACAGGAGCTGTCAGGGTGGAGTATATATCCCTTTTTGTGTGTATCTACATGCTCTACTGTTTTTAAGGTTTTTTATCAGGGAATATTTGAGCCATACAATAAATGAACATGAATAAGCATTATAGGTAAAACCGTATATGTTATGAGGTTTCATTAGAGATTTCAAAAATCATCTTTTTTTTTTGATTTACTAAGTAATATTCGTCTGGTTTCATTCGTTTTCCATTCTTCTTCATTTCCCCTGCCTTTGTTGTTTGTAACTTTACATGCAGAAAGCATAACTTGGCCTTGTGTTATTAGATATTCAGCATTCAGCACCCCTGCTGAAAAAAAAACAAACAACAGAAATTATCACAGAAATTGTAATGGTTTCCACTACAAATACCATCACAAACAATCAGTTAACCGTCAAAAACCATTACCATTACTGGTCCTTAATGGTATCCGCTAGACATAACATGCCACCAATAGAAGGCAACGAATTACCAGTAGAGACCCACAGGGACCATTACAGTTTTCATTTAAACCAATACAATTCCCATTATAACCATTAAAACCATTACAAATTCCATGAGGCTTTTTTTTTTCTTTTCTTTTCTTTTCACCCGGGACACAGAAGAGAAGTTCTGTGAAGAAACAAGTCCTCAGCTTTCACTTTGATTGAACACGTTTTTAATGTCAAGTTTGTAGCGGTTTGTTTTATTTGGCTAGAAAGCAAAAGCTTCCTGTTTCTGTAATCACACCTCCTCGATTCCTCTTCATGTTCCTTTTATTCATTTCTTAGCTCCGCCCTCTGAGCAAAAGGAGATGATGCAAGACCAGGGCAAATCGAGGATAAACATTATTAGCATACTGCCATAACATTAGTGATCACTTAAGTCTATGTATGATTTGTGATCTTTTAGAATTCAACACCTAGCTTTCATTGTAACCTCTTACTATATTATTTTGGCTGAAAACCTTTTTATCTTTTTTCCTTTTTTTTTTTAAATAAATAAATAAATTCCACTATCAGTACTATGCAGAATACAAAACATAAGCCTACTGCATCTTTACAATTAGATTAATTAGTGAATCGTTATCGTACCATCAAAACATCTGACCATCACTTTGAACATCCCATTCCAGATTTATTCCCACTTTGCTATTATAATAAGCTCCACTCTTCTGGGAAGGCTTTCCACTAGATTTTGGATCGTGGCTGTGGGGATTTGTGTTCATTCAGCCACAAGAGCGTTAGTGAGATCAGGCACTGTTGGGTGAGGAGGTCTGGGGTGCAGTCGGTGTTCCAGTTCATCCCAAAGGTGTTCGTCGGGGTTGAGGTCAGGACTGTCAAGACAAGACACTCGAGTTCTTTTACTCCAACCTTAACACACCATGTCTTCATGGAGCTCGCTTCGTGTACACGGGCATTGTGCATTGTCATGCTGGAACAGGTTTGGGTCTCTTAGTTGCAGTGAAGGGAAATTGAACACTACAGCATGCAAAGACATTCTATACAATTCCTATGCTTCCAACGTTGTGGCAACAGTTTGGAGAAGAACCACATATGGGTGTGATGGTCAGGTGTCTACATACCTTTGGTCATATAGTGTGTAGCAGTAAGGATGTTTTTAATGATATTACTGATTGAAATAGGCGATGGAAAGTTTTGAGTGTTGGTCGATGCTTATCTTTTAGTTTCATGCTGACTTGTGCACTGCCAGTTTCGAAGATAACACTGCAAACCTGTCGGACGGGACGGGTCGGGTCAGTAAAACTTGAGGAACATTGTCTAGCTTACACCGGTGTGACTCATTTCTATCAAGATGATATGATGTAGCTGAACTGTAAAAGACTGACATTCCTCTGTCTAGTCATCTCAGCTTTATCGCTATACCCACAAACGGGTATTTTTGGTCACCTGTGTTTTTTTTTTTTTTTGTTTGTTGTTGTTTTCTTTTCTCAAATTCTGCTCAACTTAATTGTAAGTCTCTTTGGATACGATGATCTGAATGAATGTAAATGTTATGTAAAACCTTACAGCTGAAGGTTTTCTATTGCAAATGCTTCTAAGTAAAACCTTATTAGGACACCAAGAACCTCTGGTTAAGAAAAAAAACAAAACCAAAAAAAATTTTTTTAAAAAATAGATACTCAGTTGTTGGGACGTTTGATTGTTTTTATTTGGTGATAGGATTTTGATCATGGCCAGGGTAAATTTTTTTTGGTTTGCAATATGCTTAAAAGTGTAGAAGTGCCATTGTATAGGCATTGTGATTGGTAAATAAATGTAAAAAGAAAAAAAAGAAAAAACCCCGCTTTGGAGAAAGTGAGTAATGTTGGGCAGCTTTTTTTTTTTTTTTTTTTTTCAGTTCATTGCTGTTGTTAGAGGAAGTTAACATTACAGAACACTATGACTAAAATCATATGACTTTATGGATTAATGTCACAGGTCACAGAACTGAAAATGCAGCATGTCCTGTACTTCAAGCTTCTGTATATAAAGGTTGACCAGTCAAGAGGCCTCCATTCTTTGGCAGTCTCCTCTGAGAGGAGGTGCATGAAACTAGATGAACCCTGATGACTCAAGATGACAGAAAATTTGTGAGTTGTTTGTTTTGTTTTGTTTCGTTTTTTTTGTCATCCTATAACAGGCAAGTAATTGGCACACATAAAGTTAAACTTCTGATTTAGTAGTAATATGGACAATCCTTTCTAATATGAGAAAATGTTGTCATTCTGTTATGGTAAAGGAACTTAAATTGTTCATTAATAACTTCTTTGGCTCGGGGAGTAAAGCCATATCTGCAGAAATACATCAGAAATCTCAGTAATACATATTAAGTTTTGTGTGTGTGTGTACATATATATATATATATATATATATATATATATATATATATATATATATATATATATATATATATATATATATATATATATATATATATATATTAAATTTAAATGCATTTTTCCTCTCTGTAAGTGACAGATTTTCAAATGAATCTGCATATGTTTTGTGCATTGGTGATGTGATCATTGGTCGGTGAAAATGCAGAAACATGGAGCTCGCCTGTAAGCTTTTTCCAAATCAGATGCTTTATTTTTAGTGTACGAAGTTACTGTTTAAGTGCAGATGGAAGGCTAAAAATGACAAAAGGAATCAGCGTGGACAAAGCCTGGGACTAGCTATAATCCTGACCTGCTCTATTCTTTATTGTTGGATTAAATCAGGCTACACTGATTTCCTGTTTTATGGATCATTTCATATTTTTTATTATTTAATCCCTAAAATACTCATTTCTAATATCATTTTAATGGCATTAGTGGGAAATTCCCCGATTCCATTTTCAATAAGATGAAAGATGATAGTACTGGACGATACCGGTCTGATGGAGACATCACAGCAACCGAGCAACTGTCTGCAAGCTTCTGTCGTCAAATACTGTGAAATGTTACAGGATGGATGGCCACGGGGTTCAAAGCTTTTAAATTGTAATTGTTGTAGTTAAAGTTGAAATAATAGCAACATTATTCTTCATTTGCACATGAATGATTGGCATAGTTAAGAAAACAACAACAACTATACTATACATCCTACTGCTGCACACTGGTGTAGCAGGTAGCATCCGTGGAGGTCCCTCAGGTTTTTCGCTTGGCTTGCTTTCTTTGCGGAGATTCACCTGTTCTCCTTGTGTTCATGTGAGGTTCTCCGGTTTCCTCCCACTTCCCAAAAACATGCCGGCAGGTGGAAGGGCTACTTCAAATCGGTGCGAATGTGAGTGTGAGTGTGTATTCATACCTTCTAGGAAAAGTGGTTAATGAAGTGGTTAATGTGGTTAATGAAGATGAATGAATGGAGATCAGTAGATTCCTGAACGCTTGGACCCAAAGTGTGAACGCGTTGCAAATATTGATATCGAATATTTCCATGAGTTGACACGTGTTTTGCAAGGTGTTGCTGTCATCCCTTTTTGTTCTGCTAATGTACCAGAAGTTTCTAGCTGTTTAGTTTTAGTTCGTTGACCATGGTTCGGGCACTTTGGTCACTTTTTAGCTGGACCTCAGGTCCAAATGATAAAGTGATGCAACTCACCATCTGCATTACTAAGCCTCGGCGGTAACATGATGATGAGAATCATAAGACAAGATGTTTTAAATGTCACAGAGATGATAGGGGGATAATCTGTAGGGAACTGAAAGTGCAACATGTGCAGCATACCCAGCACCCAACTGCGTATCTGTAGGATGTTTTGACATGCAGGATCGGATTTTTAAAAATCCGTTAATTTTATTGGGAATTGTGTTGTATCCATACTAGTCCAGGCCAGCATTGGCATGAGATACAGTACTGTAGATACTAGGGCTGTAGTCAGGACCGCCATTGTCAAGCCCAAGACCACGAATAGACCATGATCGAGTCAGGACGAAGTCATAAGGGAGTCGAGGCCAAATCATGATTGAGCAAGACTGAGTCAAGATTAAGAACATCAAATCCTTTTTGAGGCTAAGCCTTTACTTCACTTACTTGGCTTCATTCATGCATTGTGCCAATGATTAGGCTGTTTTTTTGAGAAGACGGAATTACTTTTTGCCAAACTTTGTGCATGTGAAAAGACAAAAACATTACTTTTTACAAACTTTCAGGCAAGACTAAGGCCCAAGAACTAGACCAAGTACAAATGCCAATAAATCCAAGTCAATACGTTCAAGTCAAAACAGATATTATTAAATGGTTATATAATGAAAGAACACTTCATTTTAATGATAATGTAAATAAGTAAATGACCGCAGTGTTTTATTATAATGATTGACGCTAAAGTTATTCAAATAACTCTAAAGCTGCAGTTTTACTGGAATTAATTTTAATCAGGCGCTGATGTTGCAGGATCAGCGCGACAGGTGACTTTATCGATGTAACATTCGTATTGACCAGAGCAGCAGCATCATCATCATCATCAGCATCATGTTTACAGGGGTTAACTCCACGATGACGCTTCCTTACACCAGTAATGTAGAAGAACCCCCTGAGACAAAGTGAGTAGCTATACATTAGCATCAATTCTGAGTAAAAGAAAGGTCAAGGAAGTAAAAATGTCCTGGATTTTTATTATGTTTTAGAAATATAGTAATAATTCATGGCGTCACACCTTGTGAACTTCTCACAGGTTAATGAAAACAGCATCTCCAGCACATAGCTGTGTGTCCATGAAGAGTGACTGGTCCATAGAGAAGCCTCCAAGCCTGGGCGGGGAAAATGTCGTCCCTGGGAGCGGGTGAGTGCAAATCAGCATGATCTCACACTTGCAACTATATAGCGAGTTATACGATAGGCTTGATAAAGATCTGTCTCTATAATGTTCACAGATTTAATACCGAAAGTGTGGCATCTCCAGCACCCAGCTGTGTGTCTATGAAGAGTGACTGGTCCATAGAGAAGCCCTTAAGCCTGGGCGGGGAAGATGTCGTCCCCGAAGGATGGTGAGTTCAGACCGATTGTTTTTGGTCACAAACTTGTTGCAAAAAGGTCTTCGGTAATGTTTTCTAGGATGTTCCCATACTGAAACTGCATCATCTCCAGTCCATAGTTCAAACCAATTCACAGAGTCACAGAGCAGCTGTGAAGAAAATCCAGATGTAGATGTAGTTCTCTAGATCTCCCCCCCCCCCTTTTTTTAACATTGTCATTATTTGATTTGTTATTATTTATCCTTTATTTTCTACTGCAGCATCCATGAGATCATTGTACAAAAAAGCTTGTGCACATGAAGAAAAAAAAATTCTTGAATCTTGGAATTTTACATTAACTTTTTTTTTTAATTATTATTTTATTTCTATTTTTTATTTTCTCTCATTTTTATATGTGTCAGTCCATACGGGATTTCACTGAGGTGTTTTTTTTATTGTTGCGGGCAAAAGTTTTTGATTTTGCTGCTGCATTTTTCAAAATTTGCGATGCAATCTGCAGAGTTTTTTATGGGGTTTTTTTTGCGGAAAACTACTCGAATTGGCGAAATTGCAATTGCACAAAATTGTTTTGCACGGTCTTGCACATTGATGTTTGTTGGTAAATGAGACCTTTTTGCTGTACTCTAATGATGGGTCGTTCATGAACAATTCGATCATTTTGAACTAATCTTTTATATGACTCGGGAATAACTCAGTGAGTGTGTTTGGCACGCATGCGCAACATCCTTTCATTCGTTTGAAACGTGAAAACCGCATAGGATCTGTGCAGGAAACAGAAATGATCAGCTCACCTCCTGAGTCTCTCCTCCGGTCCGAGTGTCTCGTTCATTTGTCACGCGACGTGACAGCCGAATATATTCTGTACTGGATGCAGAAATTCCCAACCTTCCTTACAAACAAGCAGGTAGCTAGGTTTTATGGCTGCGTTATCGCTTATTCAAAATGTGATCAAAGTTTGTGTAAGTAGACGTGTTGGGGGAATTCGGCTATTGAAAACGTAACATTTTAATTTAATTCCGCTCAAATGATCGCAATTACGGATAACGATTCGTTCATTTTGCTGAACGGGATTCAAAGATCCTCTTCAAAGAATGATCCAATCTTCCCATCGCTACTGTACTCATGTTCGACGCACGTGAATCGAAGAGGACTTTGACTGAATGCACGTTGTGATGACGTCACATGACGCGTCTTGGCCCAAACCTGCGGAAAATCTGCGGTAATTTTGAAAAATTGCAAGCTCCTCCGAATATTGTGGTAACACTGTATAACATTCATTTCTGCGATCGCAAAAGTCCCTCCAGATGTCCCTCCAATCCTGGAGGGACTGATTAGTTCATTTGTTGGGATCCCCAAGAAAAGACATGCAAAATAGCTCAAACATAATGCAAAATGTGATGGATTAACATTCCAAGCAGGCTGGTGGTACTTTAAAACTGTAACTGATGTTTGTATCACTGTGTTTAACCTCCATTAGGCAACACTTCAGAACAGAAGCTCTGCAGGAACCCACACTGAGGAAGATCAATGCTACAGACTTACAGCAAGATTCTTACCAACCAGTGGACGACGTTCTGCCCAGAGTTTTAGAGAGTCACAAAACCAGCTTGCGCAACAAGCACCAGAGTTTATTTGAAGGAATTAAAATGCACAGAAATAAAACCCCTCTGAACACTATTTACACACAGCTCTACATCATAGAGGGAGAGAGTGAAGGCGTGAATAACGAACATGAAGTTTTACAGATGGAGAAAAGGCCGAAAAGACAGCACTTCCATGACACGCCAATCAACTGCTTAGATATATTTAACCCTGTAGAAGATTACCATGGAGAAAATGTTCCGAATAGAAATGTAGAAAACGGACCAAGAGTACAAAAGCTCAGAACAGTGTTAACTAAAGGAATTGCTGGAATTGGGAAAACCGTGTCAGTGCAGAAATTCATTCTGGATTGGGCAGAAGGAAAAGCCAATCAGGATGTCGATTTCATGTTTGTGCTTCCGTTCCGCGAGTTGAATTTGATTAAAGATGACCGTTACTCTCTTCACAAGCTCTTGTGCAACTTCCACCCTGAGCTGAAAGTCCTGGACACACTCTTGTACGACGCGTGTAAAATCGTCTTTATCTTCGACGGCCTGGACGAAAGCAGACTTCCGCTGAATTTTTTAAATGGTAAGAAAGTATCTGACGTAACGATGACCTCATCAGTGAGCGCCCTGATGTCAAACCTAATTAAAGGTGACCTGCTTCCCTCTGCTCTCATCTGGATAACCTCCAGACCAGCGGCGGCCGATCAGATCCCTCGGTCGTACGTCGATCGTGTGACGGAAATTCAGGGATTCAGTGACGCACAAAAGGAGGAGTATTTCAGGAAGAAAATCAGCGAGCAAGACCACTCCAAGAAAATCATTTCGCACATTAAAAAGACAAGGAGTCTTTACATCATGTGCCACATCCCGGTGTTTTGCTGGATATTAGCCACGGTGCTTCAGCAAATTATGAAACAAAATGATCGTACAGAAGCCCCTAAAACTCTGGCTGAGATATATGCGCACTTCCTGCTCATTCAGACGAACATGAAAAATGAGAAGTACGAAGAAATGGATGAGAGAGATCCAGGGAAACTTCTGGAAGCAAACAGAGCCACGATTTTAAAACTAGCAGAATTGGCTTTTAAGCAACTGATGAAGGGCAACGTGATGTTTTATGAAGAAGACCTGAGAGAGTGCGGTATTGATCTCACCGAGGCCTTGGTATACTCTGGGATTTGCACTGAGATCTTTAAGGAGGAATCTGTGCTGTACCAGAAGAAGGTCTACTGCTTCGTGCATCTGAGCTTTCAGGAGTTTTTCGCTGCTCTCTACGTGTTTTACTGCTATACGAAGAAGAGCACGGAGGCGCTGCAGGTTTTCGGAGAGTGGTCCGAGGATCTTTCTTTGGACGAGTTGTTAAAAGCAGCGGTCGATAAAGCCTTACTCACTGACAACGGACACTTAGACCTTTTCCTCCGTTTCCTACTTGGCATTTCGCTGGAGACCAATCAGAGACTCCTACGAGGCCTCCTGACACACACACACAGCAGCTCAGAGAACATCAAGAGTACAGTTCGGTACATCAAATGGCAGATTCAGACCGAGGACCTTCCTACCGACAGAGCAATCAACCTGTTCCTGTGTCTCACAGAAATGAAGGATCAGTCTCTCTTGAAAGAGATTCAGGAGTTTCTGAAGACGGAGAAGCAGTCCGAGAAGAAGCTCTCGGCCGCACACTGCACGGCTATAACGTACATTCTGCAGATGTCGGACAACGTCCTGGAGGAGCTGGACGTGAAGAAATACAACGCATCAGAGGAGGGATGTAGGAGGCTGATCCCTGCTGTGAGCAACTGCAGAAAGGCTCAGTAGGTGTTCATTTAAATAATAATCGAATAATACGATATAAAATGGAGGGGGTGGATTAGTGGTTGGCACGTTTGCCTCACACCTCCAAGGTTGGGTGCTCGATTCCTGTCGTTACCCTGTGTGCCCGGAGCTTGTATGTCCTCCCCATGCTTCGGGGGCTTCCTCTGGGTACTCCGGTTTCCTCTGCCAGTCTAAAGACATTCGTCGTAGGCTGATTGGCATCTCGAAATTGTCCTTAGTGTGCGAATGTGTGTGCGATTGTGCCCTGTGGTCTGTTGGCACCCCGTCCAGGGTGTCCCCCACTTTGTGCCCCGAGACCCCTGAGCTAGGATCCAGGTTCCCCATGACCCTGCATAGGATAAGAGGTACAAGTGGATGGATGGATTATAAAATGGATAGTTTTGGGTCTAAAGTCTGATTTGAGTATAATTCTCAAATTCAAATATTGTTGATAATAAATTCACCGGATTTTATAATATTATTTTGGGAAGTGTAAATCTTTATGGTGTCCTGGATGGTGACCATCCAGGGCAGTCACAAGTGCAGAAACTTGAAGCAGAAGTGGGCAGAAATAGTGATTATAAATATATCTACAGTGACTCACATGTGAGTCCATGCAACGTCTCTTGTTTTAACAATATTGTATTCCGGGTTTTGTTTTGTTTAACAGACTTGCGGGCTGTTATCTCACCACGAGTTCCTGTGAGACCTTCACTTCAGCTCTGCAGTTAGAAAAGTCCCCCCTGAGAGAACTGGACCTCAGTAACAACGACCTGCAGGACTCGGGACTGAAGCTGCTCTCTGATGGCCTGAAGAGTTCGCACTGTAAACTGGAGACACTCCGGTGAGCTCTCTGCACATTATTTCGGAATGAGACATGAACTAGTGACAGCACAGCATACGTTATACGCAGTGTGTTTGTGTACGTGATCTTCACTAGAAATCTTTATACCACCGATTTATACCAGATTCTCGAATCTGATTGGTTAAAAGGTGTTGATTCATTTTCTATAAGAGTAGTAGTTCCAGTTGGCGCTCGTTCCAATCGTTTCTATAGTAACAGCTCATACACATTGTGGCTTGCGTGGCCGAAAATCCACAGTACATAATCAAAGCATAATAATTAACAAATAAAAAAAAAAAAACACGTGTTCTTATTTAACAAAGAAAAACATGGTCATTGATATGATATAGTGTTTATTTAGCATTTATGGAAGGAGTCTCCAGTGTCAGCGCTACGTAACAGTCAGCAGGTTTTCCAACACGGGAAAATCTTTCAGATCAGATGAGTTTGTGCTTTTCCTCTTTCTCAGTAACATGACAAGCTGCGTTGGGTTTTTTTGTCACTTAAAATAAAAGAGACACGAGAGAGAGAACGACTGTTTATTGTTGCCGCAACATAAATGATAACAGGAACTAGCTCAACAACATTGACTGTAACTATAAATGGTTAAAAAGCATGACATGTCCTATTAAATGTACAGTTGTAATCGTTGTCAAATTACTGTGATCTAAGAGAAATGAAACACGTGGTAAGAGTAACTCCCCTTTATCACACCACACTGTTGTTGATTATTTTTCTAGAACAGCATGCCCCCAAGCATATAATTTGTTACTTGATATGAGGCAAAAGTACAGCCATACAGTATGTATTGTCAGGGGACACAAATTAGGGATTTTTTTTTTTCTGTTTTAAAATAATACCTCTTTTTAGGTTCTAAAACTTCATGTTTCCTCATTTCTGATATGTTGCGATACTGTCGAGACAGTTCGTGTACATGCAAGTGGGAGGTGTGCGGGATATTTTCTCGCTTAAAATGGTAGTTTGTGGCAAAAGTCCACGAATATTGAGCGATTATTTTCATATAAACAAGCAAATAAGACATGAGAATGGTCAGTTAATAAGCAGTTTAGTGTTCTATCGTAACCTTTTTCCGTTTCTCTACACAGACTGGCTATTTGTAATCTTGGAGAAAAGGCTTGTGAATATCTGGGATCAGCTGTCATGCTGCCACACTCGGCCCTGAGAGAACTGGACCTCAGTAACAACGACCTGCAGGACTCGGGGGTGAAGCTGCTCTCCGATGGTCTGAAGAGCTCGCACTGTAAACTGGAGACACTCCGGTGAGCTTTTAGTCAGCTCCTTCCTGAATGAATTCTTGAATCTGATTGGTCAGAAGGTGTTGATTAACTTTCTATGACAGCAGCTCTGACAGAATAACAATAAATAATAAGAGTAATAATCATAGACAGTTTTTTTTATTGTTTATACAGTATGGTGAAGTTTTCTGGAAGGAGAAGTTTATGTAACGGTTTTCCAACACGGGAAGGAACGGCGGTTTATAGCTGATCTAACATGAATGATAACAGGAACTTTTTTCATAGATCTTCCACAACACTGAATGTAACTATAAACGTTTAAAAAAATTAAAAAGTACAGCATTCATTAATAAATGAAAAATGGTAATCATTGGCAAATGATTGTGGTATAAGGGACGGTTGTAGGAAAATAATCAACATTGGGATGGTAATGATAATTCCACTTCACATCAGGCTGCATCATTGATTATTTACTATAACAGCATGCCCCCAAGGGTTTTATTCCTTACTTAAAGAGGCAAACAGGCCCCCTTATGAATGTCGGCTTCCGTTCAGATTCATCAATCCATCTCAAGGATTTTCTTCATGCCCCGCCCCCCTTAGCTTACTCACTAGAGCCACCATTAGACGTGTTTTGAGATGGTTTATATTCTATGTGTATAAGTGAATTGAACTAATTTAGAAAGTCAAGTTATTAATAAACTAATAAATACCTCAGGAATCACTTTTCCAAGATAAAAATAACAACATTGCAGCTTGTGTTTGCTTTTGTAAATGTCCTCTTACTCACTTTGGCTCATCAGAGCCATATCACCTGCAGTTCTCGTCCACTTTCCCACTGAATCTAAGCAGGGTTGATCCTGGCCCGAACCTGGATGGGAGACCTCTGGGGGAAAACTAAGGTTGCTGCTGGAAGTGGTATTAGGGAGGCCAGTAGGTGGTGCTCTCCCTATGGTTTGTGTGGGTCCTAATGCCCCAGTATAGTGATGGGGACACTATGCTGTAAAAAGAGCACTTTCGGATGAGACGTTAAACCGAGGTCCTGACTCTCTGTGGCCATTAAAAATCCCAGGCCGCTTCTCGTAAAGAGTAGGACCATCACCCCGGTGGCCTGGCGAAGTTGCCCCATTGGCCCCCTAATAATCTCCATCCCTGAATTGGCTATATCTCTCTTCCCTACCAATAGCTGGTGTGTGGTGGGTGTTCTGGCGCACTATGGCTGCCGTCGCATCATCCAGGTGGAGGCTACACACTGCTGGTGGTTGAGGAGATTTCCCCCCATACTACGTAAAGCGCTATATAAATGTAACTAATTATAATTATTACTTTGTCCATCTGCCATTTTAAACGTTCTTTCTGCAGATTATCTGGATGTCTAATCACAGGCGAAGGCTGCGCTGCTCTGGATTCAGCTCTGAGTTCAAACCCGTCACACCTGAGGGAGCTGGACCTGAGCTACAACCATCCAGGAGACTCGGGAGTGGAGATGCTCTCTGCCAAACTGAAAGATCCAGACTGCAACCTGGAGACACTCAGGTATACTGTGTGTGTGTGTGTGTGTGTGTGTGTGTGTGTGTGTGTGTGTGTTGTGTTGTGTTGTGTTGCATCAGATAAAGCTGAATAAAGACCTTCCTTATGAAGCACAATAATATTAACTCTGGCTGCGCTATTATTTCTTCACCATGACAACAGCACAAGCACCTCAAAATATTTTCACGAGCCCTGTTAAAATGAGATGCTAAAACTGATAACTGTCATGAAATAAGGATCAGACTACATCCAAGATAATTTCTCTTGGTAAGATGCCGTTTTTTGCGGTACAGTATATGTGCCTTTGTTTGTGTTCTCCACCCATGGAGGTGGTCATTGGTGGGTTTCCTGATTGTGCTCACCTGTTCTGTGTCTCACCCTTGATTGGTTTGCCTGTTTATACTTTATAATGTCATAAATCAAATGAATAATTGCATTCATGCAAAAGATAAAGAGAGATAGCGAAGGATAGAACAAGAGTGGAGGATCAGAGATTGTGACATATCACAAATTAGTGATGTGTAGAGATTTTGAGGGTAAGTGATCTTGAGGGTAGGAATATCTGATAGTCTGGGTCTTGTGAGGATATTTGGCTGGTCCCATGATGAAACAGGCTTATTTATTTTTTAAAAAAATAATAATAAGAATAATAAGAATAATAATAATAATGCAGCTTTTATTTAGAAAAAAAAAACTAAAAGAGACAAAATGTCTCTCTTTTTGGTTATTGATGTTAAGGTTAGGGTTCGATTTAGGTGTAGCATAGCATTTATTAGCTGAATTAATAATTATGTCAATCGAAGGCCCCCACCAGGATATTAAGATATTAAGTGTGTGTGTGTGTGTGTGTGTGTGTGTGTGTGTGTGTGTGTGTGTGTTCTTCTGTTTCATCTTTAGGTTGGAGCATGCAGGCAAGATTAGGCTTACACCCGGTTTAAGAAAATGTAAGTATGTAATATAATGTAATGTCTTCAATGTATTGTTTACTTACACACACACACACACACGTGCGCGCACACACACACACTATTTGTGTTGTAAACGATCTCCTGTCTAATCTCTCTCCTCACGTGCAGATGCCTGTGAGGTCACGCTGGACCCGAACACGGCACACACACGTCTCGCTCTGTCTGAGGGGAACAGAAAGGTGACGCACGTGATAGACGAGCAGCCGTACCCTGACCATCCGGAGAGGTTTGATTACTGGAAGCAGGTGATGTGCAGAGAGCGTCTGTGTGGACACTGTTACTGGGAGGCGGAGTGGGCCGGCGGGGAAGCCGTGATCTCAATGAGTTATAAAGGAATTCACCGGAAAGGAGGCAGAGGTGACTGCGTGTTTGGATCCAGCGACAAGTCCTGGAAACTGGACTGCTCTAGTAACAGTTACACCGCCTGGCACAACAAGAAGAGAACGGACATACCCGCACCTCCGTCCTGCTCTAACAGGGTAGGAGTGTATCTGGACTGGCCGAAAGGTTCTCTGTCTTTCTACAGCGTCTCCTCTGACACACACACACACACACACCTGCACACATACAAAGCCACGTTCACAGAGCCGCTCTACGCGGGGTTTTGGGTTGACTGCGACTCCTCGGTGAGCGTGTGTTAACGTGCTTTGAGATCGTATCGATCTGCTTATTTATTCTTATTTATTCTTTATTGCACTTTAATACAGGTCAGAATGTTTGATGATTGGTCAGAAAGTGTTGATCAATCTATAACGGCCGTTCCAGTCACACGTTTATATTAATGCACTCGTTATAATATCTTATCTTTTATAAAAGTAAAAGGGACTTGTATTGGATGCTTGGCATCATTTAATGTTCGAGATTTATGTAAGGACAGTGTTCACGTGACATTTCTGAAAAGAGATTCCAGTGTTAAACTTTTTTTTTTTTTTTTTTTTTCCCTCCCACAAAGGTAATGTGATCTTGCTGAGGTCCGATCTCCAATTGGTGGTTTTCTCATCTACCTTTTTTTTTTATTCGGGGGGGGAAAAATACACCAAAATCTTTTGGCGTATTTCGAGTCATAACTCGTAATCTGATGTTAAATTGTGGAGCTGCTATGCAGGTGGGACTTGTGTAGCCCCAAATGTTTCCCATTATCAGACTATTTAACTGCACGTAACTGGCAAAATCTGATTTTTTTTTTTTTTTTTCCCCCAGTTATCAGATTATTTTAAGCATTCGCATGCACTCAATTATGTGTGCACGCAACAAGCATTACACTGCAGTAGCCCATGATCTGGTAATAAATTATATTAATATTCCTTCACTACTATTTTTACACTTCATATTTTCGATCCATTCCTTACTATATTTAACTGTTTACTTTATTACTAATTACTGTTTTCAAGTAAAGTGTGGATGTTTTCTCTGCTGCTTCTCAGGGGAGGTTTAGGGTTTGTCGTCCCCCCCCCCTCTTTTTTTTTTCTTTTAACTTTTGTAAGTTTGATGTCCGTGTTAATATTTTTTTGGTAGAAGTCTCCGGTAGAAGTTTAGTAGGCGGATTTCCCCAAGCTCCCCCCCACCCCCCACCAATGAGGAGCTACACCAATGAAATTAGATCAAACGACTCTGCTAACCGGTCGTGTTTGTTTGTTTGCTAGGTTTTTTTTATTTATTTGTTTGTTTGTTACATCATTATTTTTTGTCATTGTCTGTTTCTTGTAATACTAAAGTGAGCTTGGGTGTAAGAAATGCGCTATATAAATAAAATATTATTTATTACTACGTGCTATACTATTTTATTTATATATGCTATTCACTACTATTTATAGCAACTATACTATTTTTTTTTTATCCTGAAGAGTTTATCATGAATAGTGACAGGCCGAGGCTGACAGTTTACAACCTGTATTCATCCGATACCACTGAAATGTGAGGATTTTTCTTTTCCAAGAACATATCATTGTTGTGTTTTGGCAGTTATAAATTGGAGGATAAATACCTCTAAATAAGCACCTTCCTCTGGAGGTAATGGTAGCTCAGTGGTTTGAGCTTAGTGAGTGAGGTCTGTGCCGACACTGTCAAGAGCACAGGGTCAAGACTGCCTGCAGGTAAGTTCATGCCAACAACCATGCTTTTTGTCCTAATTGATAACTTCCCCATGGCCTGGTGTGATGAATCGATTACAAAGCTGAATGGAAAGCATTAGTTTTTATACTATGTTGAAACCCCACATTTTGAAGGTTTTAAAAAAGCAAATGGTTTCTCTGGAAATTATTCTCCTGGAATCTACCATAATGTTGACTAACTATCTAATGAAGTTATGTGTTAAAATATATATATAAACCAGGCTTTGGGATTGTGTGCTACTGATGGTTAAGATACTTTAGCTAATTATAGGTTGAGTGCTAATATCAGCTACTTATATACACCAAAGTATTCCCAGGCTTTCTTTGTTTCCCTTGGCGGTACAGTGGTTTAGATTTGTGGTTCCTGCATGCAGAAGTTGTTGGGTCAAGTCCCAGGTATTTGAGTAGTGACTCAATTTACTCACATAGTTCACACAAATAGTTCCCAGAAAGCACACCAGCCAGTCTGTCAGATTGATGGTGTGTGTTGGTTAGTAGTGAGCTACACTTGTGGTTTCCTGTTACTAAGAGAAAATGGGAAGTGATGAGCACTGAACCGATGGGAAAGGAAAGCTGAAAAGAAACAACCATCATTGCAACATTTCATTGTGGTCTCTCTTTGCTGCATACTGCGGAGTCATTTATTAGGCCGAAAGCCCAATAAGCAAGTGCTGCTGTGCTGCAAGTGGTGCAGTGGTTAGTGTCATGGTCCCTGGTGTTTGAATTTCCTGGCTCCTGGAAGCTCAATTGGATGAGCTGGTTCAAATCCCAGACAAGACTCCAGGATATGAGTGTAGATGGCTTGGAATTTGCAGCACAAGTGCCGAAGATGGAGTTGGAGTAATATCTGGGCAGTTAGCCCCCCTACCCCACCCCACCCCAAGGCCTGGGAAGAAAAACAGAGGGGACCACCTACTTGCTAACAGTTCTCCACCAGGGGACCATCTAGATTTGAACCTCAGAGGCAAGGCTTTTACCACAAAGCCAAGGGTGGTGTAGGGCTGTTGTCTTTTAAAATGAAACTAAAGTGCACTGCACAGAGCCCTGACCTCGACCCCAATCCCACTGAACACCTTTGGGATGAACTGGAACGCCAACTGCACCCCAGGCCTCCTTACCCAATATCAGTGCCTGATCTCACTAATGCTCTTGTGGCTGAATGAGCACAAATCCCCAAAGCCACGCTCCAAAATCTAGTGGGAAGCCTTCCCAGAAGAGGAAGATGTCTAGATGTGCAAAAGATGTCTAGTCTAATGTGTATTGATTGGATATTCCGTACATTAGACTTTAGAGGAGAAAATGAAAAGATGTTAATGAACTGATGAAGGTAAAACTGAAGACAAGATACCAAAAAAAAAAAAAAAAAAGGTCCTGTTTCTTGTAAATCAGGTCTACCCGTATAACTGTGTGTGTGGACATCGTAAAGCCCATTGGTTACTACAGGCTTTGTTTTGCCAACAATTTACTGACGACTGTGTGAAGAGACGGTTGTTTTCACCCCCTTGAACTTTTTGTAGTGTTAAGAGGTACAAGTACAGCGTCAAATCTTTCCTTTTTAAACAGCAGTTTTATGGTCTCACATTGATACACAAGCACACACATTGCTAATTCTGTGTTTGCCTTAGTACTGACACGGCCATGCCAGCAGCTGCAGGATTCACAGCCAGCTCTAGAATTATTGGCACCCTTTAAAGAGAACAGGCAAAAGTAGTTCAATCGAATAAACCTAACGTACGTTTCCACTCTCATAATTGTGGTATAACGAGTATAACAAAAAAACATCCTCATAAGAACCGATGGGCGCCGATAATTTTGAAGCTGGCTGTCAAAACATTTACAGAGTAGCATACAGTATTTATACACTAGCCATATGTTAAAGTGGCTGCTTTTGTAAATCTGATTTAAAACGTAAATGATATATAAAATCTATAGCCACTGACATTCTTATACATAAAAACATGCAAGTTTAGGAAGCTTTATTCCTCTTGCAATCGGATCTAGAGCTGGATCTGCTGGGCTGAGTACGTTATATCAAAACATCACACAAATATAACAAAAATCTTTTTCTTTTTTTTTCAGTCAGGTATTGGTAAGCTAGCTTGTACTGTACATGCATTGTATACAATAGTCTAAAATAAATACAGTATAGTGCATACAGTAGATACACAGTGCAAAGACAACAAGAGTAGCAATATAAAATTTATAAGCATGTTTGATTGACTATTACTTTAGTGTGTTGAAATTCAATAGTAAAGCAACTGAATGTATTACCTCCTTTTGGTTAAACTGCGTTTAGCACATTGTTCTTCCCAAAGTGGTTCTGTGGCTATGGTTACATTTAATAATCGTGGGCCGTATTCAGAGTTGGTGACTTTAAGTTTAAAAAGTTACGTCGATATTCACACAGGGAACATTAATGGTATTCAGAGTCGGGTTATGCGCCTGATTAAGTTGACTTTCTGGGCTCCTTATTTATGGAAACCACCGGTGTGTAAGTGACGCCTGGCAGATTTTACTTAAGTGTCCATGACAGGGTTTTTCTATAGCATCTACACCAGAGTATTTAAACATAAGCTCTTCCCCTTAAGCACCATCCAAAAAAAATAAATAAAAAATCAGGGCTAGAAAATGCTGACTGAAGAAGGACATTTTTTTTTTTTCCAAAGCAAAGCAAGAGAACTGATCAATTTATCAAAAAAAGACTAATATGACTATACATAAATAAGAAGATGGCAGGCATGTAATAATACAAACATCTAGCAGGTCTAGTATATTGCTAATTTATACCATGGTCTGTCTGAATACTTGATTCTGATTGGCTGGAAGGTGTGCGTTCAAACCGTTGAATGCACAGGTAGTTCCAGTCGGTTTAATCGCCGTTCTCAATGAATGTGCCGCCCTTAAACAACTGTAACCATAGTAGCATACAATTCTAGATCTAACGACCCAGATTATAATATCACTAACGAAAATTAATGGTCAGGTTTTGCACTGCAAACATCAATGACAGCTTTAACTTGTCGGTGCTGGCAAGTGACCGTATATAAGCGGGATAAACCCGCGGCTAGGGGTGCGTTACACGGACCACCCGACGCGAAGCGGATATCCCTGACATATCTCAGCATGAGTAGTCCTAGTTGTAATTATCGCATTAATCACTGTAAATCGGGTTTAATCTAACAATATGGCTTTCACCCTCATTATTCAGCAGCTTATAAAATAGCACTTGATCCAGCACATCCTATGATTCTCTAAATTAGTAAATACTAAATCCATGCTTAACTCAACTCTGAATATGGCCCTATACGAACTGAAGATCTAGCAAACTACAACTGAAATTTCCCTTTTTATCAGCATTACGAGGGAAGGATGCAAACAAACACTGTACATGCAGTCAACGCTACCAATACTTTCTCTTGCTATAAAAAACTATGACTATTCATTATTAACACTATTAACAACTCATACTGGGAATCTGTGGGTCATATGAATGTGCTGTTTGTTGCTCGTTTTTATTTACAATAATTTTCTATATAGATAGTCGGGTAACACTTATGATGAATCGTGTATTCATTATGCACTATAAACACATTTATAAAATGTTATATGTTACATAGCATACATAATACCTTATAATGCCCAACATAAACGTGTATAAATGTTTGTGGATGGGTACAGTTACATGCATAACACTTTATAAAACCGTAATACGAGTGACAGGGTTTATATTAAAGCGTTCGTTCTAATGCGTGATCGTTTCTATAGTAGCAAATCATTCAAAGGACTTCGTATGTCAGACGCTCCACGTAATCTAAAGCTAATAATAAAAGGAATTTTTTTAAAAATAAAAAATGTTCAACAAAGAAAATTGTACAGCTTTTGATGTGGTGAAGTTTCTGTTAGAAGATGTTTTATGGAACATTTATGGAAGGAGTCTCCAGTGTCAGTGATTTGTAATAAATTTGTAAGTTTCCCGCCACTGGAAAGTCTTCAGGACCGAGAAGTTGGCGCTTTCCGGTATCTTAGTAGCATGACAACCTGCATCTTTGCATTTTATTAACTCCAAGAGAGAGAGAAAGTGAGGCTGCTTTGAGGGAAATGACTGTTTATAGCTCCTATAATGTAAGTGATACTAACTTTAGCTTTGTGGATGTTCCACAACATTAAAAGTAACTAGACACTGATAGCTATGATGACTTGTTCTTTAATTAATAATAATAATAATAATAATAATAATAAAAACAAAAAAAATCATGCTACTGTCAATTAATAATTATCAATCAATTGTTGGCATAGGTATCATGTATGCTATATAATGTGTTATAAATGCATCTGAATGCAGGTTTCATAATAAGTGTTACCAATAGTTGTGCAAATAAAGCATTGGTCCTAATTCTGCAGTTAGTATCTGACAAATTTGGTCCATCATTTGTAAGTGCTGAGATTTCTAATAGCACGTACTCACATTTTACCAGATCCCGGGGCTTAATATCTTTTAAAGAATAAAAGACTTTATTTCCCTCAAACAGGTACAGCAAATTGACATGCATCATTTTTGGGATTTTAAGACAGGCTTTCTATTTAACTTAAATTACACTCATTTGCCTAATTGTCAGAGCAATTCTGGTAGTTTTCCCATTTTTAGTGCTTTGTTTTACTCCAATAATTATAGTAGTAGTTTAGGGTGTCTTTATATCATAGATGTACTATGATAGCTGTTACAGTAGTTTGGCTTATGGTACATGCTCTGTTTTAGCAATTTTGTTTACCCATGTTGTAATGTTTTTAACGGTAGCCATGATTCTCTAGCAATTATGGTAGTTTGGCCATTTGCTGATGTTTTTGTGATAGACGTACTATGATGGCAGTAGTTCGGTAGTTTAGGCATTTGTTATTATTCTGATGGTAGCAGCTAAAGTTGTTTGCCCATGCTGTTGACACGCTACTGTAGAAATTAAGGTTTCCCTTTTTTTTAACGTGTTTTTATGGTAGGATATGCTACTTCATCAGTTAAAACACATTTACCATTTGCCAAAATGTATTTATGGTTTTATGGTAGGCAAAATACTCCAGCACTTATAGTAGTTTGGCTTTTTTTTTTTTTTTTTGGGGTTGTTTTTTTCCCCAAATAGTGTGCTAATATAGTGTTTACTGTAGTTAACTGTAGGAATGTTACTCTAGCATTTACAATGGTTTGCTCTTTTTTGTGGTAAATATAAATGTAAATTATGGCAGTTTGGCCATTTGCTAGTGTTTTTACAATGGGCATGCTACTCCAGCAATGACAGGAGTGTGACAATTTGTACTGTATTTATGGCAGGCATGGCAGGCAGTATGGCAGGCAGTTATGGGAGTTTAGCCATTTCTTAGTGTTTTTACAGTAGTTATGGATGGTTATCAGAAGTGCCTTTAGTTTACCACCAACATAACAGTGCAACAGGAAAATAAAATCTTTCTCCTCACAAATCTGGGACACAGTAAACAGTAAGTGCTATGAAGTCCTGGCAGGAGCAAAACGACCACACCCTGTCTGAGGGAGCCAGCAGAGCAAATAAGCTCACCTCCGATGGGTGTCGTGTTTCATTCTCACTTCTCCGATTGCAAGTCCACAGTCTATAGCTACATGGCATCTTGAATCCAGGGATTTAGTGACCATCCAGAAGGAAAGCATGACTCAGAAGCAGTAATTGAAGGGACCTGAAGATTTTATAAAGATCTGACACTCTTACAGCGTGCCAGAAAGACTCTCCGTCCCCCCCCGAAGATGATACACAAAAACAGTACAATATGAAAGAATGGGGTCAATCCAACATGGCATCCAGCTGGTCAGCAAGATCATCAAACATGTTCCCGATGTCATCCAGAATGTTACCTGCTGATCTCACAGTGTAAACTCCACTGTGACCAGAAAAATAAGAAAAACAAGAACAAGATCAGTCATACGTATATGCGATATGTATATGAATATAAATATATAACAAATATAGATATATGAATATATCTAAGCAGCTGTCTTCGTACTGAAAGTAAAAATCAATTTGATCTAATATAGTACTACTTTGATGTAATCTAGTGTGTCCAAGCTTTTGTATATTCATACAGTGTCTTCTATTATTTAATATTCTTTTAAAGCAAACTTTACTTCATTACTTGAAGTATTCAGTCAGTGGTCCATCATACACTGGCAGTAGCTTGGCTATAGAGTTTACTGTGTGTCTCTATAGGCCTCTATTGTCCTCGCTACTCTATGTTTGTCAACATATTTTCATGTCTCTTGCTTTTTCGCCTAGGTACCTATTTCAGGAAGTAATACAGCTTCAGTAATACAGCTTACATTTCTTTTGTTTCAAATTTCTCTTAGCATCCTAGCTGCCTAGTTCTCTACCTCATTGTGTTTGATAATTAATTTTCTGGTTTTGACCTTGGTCTTTTTTCTTGAGTTTATTATGGATTGGTTACAACAAACCCGGTGAACAATTAGAGTAACAATTACACGTCTTACAACTCAGCATTATTTGGAACGACAAGCAGAAAATCTGCTACCTGTCAGTCTGATCCGTCTGAGCTAAATTTCTCTCCACCACTTCAAGGGCTGCCACCAGGGAGGTGCTGGCCTGCTCTATTCGTTTGTGGACAAACTCATCTTGTTTATGGTCCTCGGGTCCAATGATAGTTAGACACTCTCTTCTTATTGGAGAGGAGACAGTGAAGGCAATGTCCTGCCCCATCCTGGCTGCCACAATATGAGGAGTTCCCCCTACTACTAGAAGATAGATATAGACATTTAATTAAGATTAAACAAATTAACAAATATTAAATTCCCAATTATGGGTTAAAGATTAGAGTTCTGATGCAGAAGGTGTCTTACCCAATGGGGCTGCGGCAGAATGCCTTGTTGGTTTACAGGGTGTGGGAGGTTTCTGTGGAGAGAGGTTCCCTATTGGTCCACCATTTGGCATGCAGAACGAGATCTTCTCAGCCGCTGTGGAACTCTCCCTTCCTGGAACTGGGTCCTGATTGATGATCTGCAGTTCCTTTTCTCTGGGTTTATGCCTCCTCTTGACAGTGTCTGACTCCTTCAGATTGAACTCTGGTAATTTTAAGGATGATGAAGGATTATGCAGCTGAGCAGGTTTCAGGGGTTGGAAGCTGAATTCAGTGTCCATTTTAGCCACTTCCATTCTTGGCCGCTGCTTTATGGTCCCGTTGCCTTCTTGAGCAAATGGAATGCTTTCACACAAAGTTCCCTGAAGGGACATAGAAGGAGTATGCTCTTGGCTTGACTGAAGCTTCATGTCTTGTTCCTCAGGTTTTACTCCACTGAGCTCTGCATAACCAGTTTGACACAAAGAGACCTCACTGGTTGTCTCTCTCTGAATGCTTATAGTTTTAGATTGGGTGGTAGGTGAGGGAGATTTGAATGAGGGGCTGCTGGGGGTCTTAGTGGGGCCTTCTCCACTGTTTTCCAGCCTGGCTGCAATGATCCGAACACTCCCTGCACTTTCGATTTCCACCCCACCACTATTTCCTGCACTCGAGGTAGAGCTCAGCCGCTTGGGAGGAGGTGGGGGTGGCCCCTTCCTCTTGGCACGTATCACAAAGGATTGAGTCCGGCTCACCTGCCTGTCATTGGCAGCAGAGACTGTTTGACCACGGCCAGGCTTGCGTGTGAGTGTAGCATACGAGACCAGGTTGGGTGGTAATACTGGTGTTTCAGTTTCTTCTCCTTCCCCATCAGAGAGGGCATACCGTGACAGGCTTTGTGTGCGCTTCTTTGGCTGGCGGGTCTCACCACTGGGTCTGGATTGAGCAGTGCAAGTCTGATCTGAATTGATGTTTTGGAGGTAGCTAAATCCTCTCTGGATTGAGGAACCATCCGGTTTTGTGGAGATTCCAGGGTTGGACTGGGCAGCAGGGTAGGCTAATCGAGCCGTCTTGCTTGGTGTTATCGGTGGGCTGCCACGTGTGGACTGCTGCTTCTTTAGAGGTAATGGTGGTGCCATCTTGGCAGGCAGAACTGGGCAATCATTGAGGGCACTGCAGTCTGAGCTGCCCAAACTCTCATTTGAGTGGCTGTGAGGAGTTACAGTAGTCAAAGGCCATTCTTGTGAGTGCCCAGTGCCCCGTGAGCGTATGCTGATACTCTCTTGATTCAGAGACACAGTCGTTGTTCCACTTAGCACAGCACCAAACCCTTCCTGGCAGCCACCATAGCCACTCTGTATCATGGCATTCTGTAGCTCAGTGCTTAGCTCGCTATCCTGGAAGGTGAGCATCTTGGGTGAGAGGGGTGAGGAAGGGCCATCGGCAATGTCGGCCGACTCGATAGCCACCAGCTCCAGGGTGGGAGGGTGTCTCCTTCTCTGCAGCGTACCATTGCCTTCTGCTTGGCTCCTCAAAGCCTTTTGCACATCACAAAGTTTCTTTACTGCAAGCATCATCTTTTTCTGGTGGCCTATGGGGCATCCAAACCACACATTTTAGCATAGAGTACACATTATATTAAGGGTATGGTCAGTGATTTTAACTACAGATGCATCACTACCATTTTGGACCAAGTTTTTTGGTACTTGTTGATACTGATACTGATACCAAAATGAATAACATATTTAGTATCAAGCAATTAGGGGCATCATGGAACATTTTATTTAGCTGTATTTACTGTATGCAAGTTCTTTTCATGAGCATCTGCTCATTAGTGCTGCAAAGTACACTAGGCTTACATCACATATCATCATGGAATCAAAGCATCTTTACAAATACTATAGTAAATGAGCATGGTACCAGACCAATAACCAATACTGGTATTCCTAATTTTAACCTCCTCATACCCAGCTTATTGATGCCAATTTCCTGCAGATCCTCCCATGTAATGTCTCGCACAATGGTAATGGAGTCATAGCCATTCTCTGCTAGCATTTTCTGGTACTGAGCAAGTCCGATGGTACCAAGCCATTCACCAATGTCAGCCTGAAATACAAAGACAGAGGCATTACAGAATTATAGCTAAATAAACTCTTGATTATCTATTAAAGAGATGTCTTTTATATCTGAACGGCTATAATGAAAGTTTGTACGGCTAACTATTAAAAACCTTACTGGAATGTAGTCTGGTAGCCACTCTGGGATGTTCAGTTTGCTGATCTCAGTGGAGATCTTCTTGCGATGACCTGGCTTAGTCACACCAATGGCTGTGAGATCCTGGCATGATAATGTGAATATAAATAAATAAATGATAACATTGCCCAAAACCTGGTACCAAGGTAAAGCAGATCCAAACATACAGTACATGACTCACTCTCTTAACTACAGATCTTTCCTGTTAGCATCACTGTACTTACTTATAATTCCTAGTAGTTATTCAATATTAATTCAAAAGAATAAGTAAATAATAAGCTCAGGCTTTAAGGGGGTAATATAATTACTATAAGGTAAAGATAGGTCACCTCAGGAGTCATTCTGCTAATGGTTGGCACGTCGTAACCAGCTGTGAGGAAGTTTGTAGTGTACTGCTCCAGATGAAACATACGCAGCCACTGGAAGATGGCCTCGGCATCCTGAGGCATAAAGACACACATTACTCCACCAGAGAAGCAGCTATACATCCAGTGGATATAAAAGGTCTACAATAACCTGGCTGCACAAGTGTGTACACCAGTTAACTAATACTTTTTAATGCAATGTATGCAATTTTATTCCACTCTTCCATGCAAAAATGCTCCAGATCTATCAAATTGCGAAAAGATCTCCTATGCACAGCCCTCTTCAAGCTATTCCACATGTTTTCAATAGGATTTAGATCTGGCCTCTGAGTGGACCATTCCAAAGCACTGATTTGCTTCTTCTGAAGCCATTCCTTTGTTGACTTGGAATTATGCTTTGCGTCTAAAAGAGGTCTGCGGATTTTGTGCCAAAATAGATGGGTATTTGGAGCTATCTTGACTAGAGACCCAGTCCCAGCTGAAGAGAAGCAGCCCCATAGCATGATGCTGCCACCACCATGCTTCTTTTGTGGGTATGGTGTTCAAAAGGTGATAAGCTGTCTTGTTTTTGTGCCATACACGTCTTTTAGAATAATTCCCAAAAAGTTCTACCTTGGTCTTATCAGACCATGACACATGTTGCCACATGTTACTGGCAAAATTTAGGTGGGCTTGGATTTTTTTTTCCTCTTTCGAGTCACTCGATCCCCATAGCCCAGACGTGAAGAATACAAGAGATTGTTGTCACATGCAGGGAGTGATCCTGGCAGTTTTCTTCTTGTCCTTTTGTCAATTTTGGAGGGACGTCACTGTGGTGCCCTATTTTCTCACTTGTTGATGATGGCCTTCACAGTGTTTCATGGTACATCTAATGTTTTGGAAATTCTTTTGTATGCCTCTCCTGATCAATACCTTTCGACAATGAGATCCCATACATGCTTTGTAAGCTCCTTCCAGCCCACGGCTTCAGCAGTCTGATGAAACCAAGAAGATGTCAAGAAAAGCCCACAGAAACATCTGATCTTAATCACGAGTCTTCTTCATGAGTTGGAATGTGATTGGCCAATTCTGAGCATGGTCACATGTCCCATTATAAAAGGGTGTGCACACGCAACTAGGTTATTATGATTTTTTTTCCCTTAAAATGTTTCTATTTGTTTTTCACTTTAATTTTGTTGGTTGCTATATCACCCTAAAGGTCTGACAAAAACCTGTAATCGTAACAGGGCTGTGTAAACTTCTTACAGCCACTGAGGTGGAATATTTGTACGAGTATAAAATGAGAATACTATGTCTGTATCCATTCTGAAGTAATCATGACTATGCCCTACTGTACACTACTACACACGCTAGACCAGGGGTGTCCAATCTTATCCACAAAGGGCCAATGGGGGTGCAGGTTTACAGTCCAATCAAGCAGGAGCCACACCCAATTCTACCTGTCTAATCAGTTGATCTTGGCTTTCAGTAGACTCAGGTGTGGCTTCTGCGTGGTTAGACTGAAAACCTGCACCCACACCGGCCCTTTCCGGATAAGATTGGACAGCCCTGGGCTAGACCCTTCACAATGAGATCACTGAAAGTTCTGTAGGGATTGAAGAGTGTTCTGCTGTCAGAATTGCTGAAACATATAAAAAAAAATTTCTGAAAACCTTTTTTAAGGTGGGCTAAAAACAAATACCAATGGACAAGCAAAAAAAAAAAAAAAAAAAGATGTGGAACCTATAGCAGAGAAATTTGTTGCACAGGAATTTTTTTTGCTACAGTTGAGTATTATTATATTATGTAATTATATAATAATATATAATTATATATATAATTATCATATTATGTCAACATGATTTGTTCTTGAACTTGACCTATACTAAAACGATAAATTGTATGTCTTTGGCCACCATTTTACCATTCGGACTAAAACCACTGTAAAAAGTCGCAGAAGCTGTTACGAATTCTTCCTCTCAGCATGCAGCATGTTTCCCAGCACCTCAATCACTGCTTTTTGTTTTTTCGTTCTCTCCACGTGCTTATCGTTTACATTGCCAAGTGCCTGTGTTTTGGTCCTGTCTCCACCTCTGTCTCGTCATTGCTCTGTTACCTAAGGTGTGCACCTTTTCTGAGTTGAATAGTTTGTCTTTACTGTTGCATTCATTGTGAGCATACATTCCCAAGCCTTATTCTTTGATTCTTTGTGTTTACTGCGTTTGACCTTTCTCTTGTTTTTGTTCTTGAATTATGCCTTAATCTTGTTTGTTGCTGATTGCTTGTGATCTATCCCCTGGCTATGACGATGATTTTTGGATTCGCCCTAAATAAATGACACACTGAGTTTACGCACCTGTGCCCTGCCAAGCAAAGAGTCCACTGATTGGTTCCTTCAATAACGACCGTGTAGAAAGGGTTCTTGACCCTCCGTGCAGGTAATTCCATCAAAATGGACTGCATTGTAGGTTAGAAAATTAGAACCTGACTGAAAACATAGTGATTTTTGCAATGCACGAACCCTGCCCTCCAGTATCTGCTCCGGACGGATAACATGTGGCCTGACAGCTTGTTCACCAGCTCTGGGGCTGTTCTGATCCGGCCTGCGACCTGGAAGAATCACCCACACACACACACACACACACACACACACACACACACACACACAGTTACAACAGCTACAAAATCAAGTACAAGTCAGGGGTGTTAAGCGAAGATTTAGTGCTTGCTTTAAAGGACCAAATGAAGCAGTGAAAGCCTTAGAAAAGGAGATAGAAAGAGTCATAAAGCAAGTTTTAGTATACATATCAGCTCACAAAATGTTCTGATGCTTAATTAAAAGTCATTATATGCTTTTGGATAGTACTGTAAAATGTTATTCTTTCATTTGACAGAAGTCAGAAATAGTTAGAAAGCAGGTTTGAAAGCAGCACATTTTAGTACTGCTTATACTATTCAGGGTCACAGGGGAGTCTGGAGCCTATCCCAGGGGACTCTGGGCACAAGGTGTGGGACACCCTGGATGGGGTGCCAACCCATTACAGGGCACAATCACACACCCATTCAAACACTACAGGCAATTTGGAAATGCCAGTCAGCCTACAACACATGTCTTTGGACTGGGGGAGGAAACTGAAGTACCAGAGTACCCAGAGGAAACCCCCAAAGCACAGGGAGAACATGCAAGCTCCACTTCTTTATTTGATAAATAGTATTGATTAAAGCCAATTCTGTGCCAACCCTGTGGTGATATTGTTTGGACCATCTGACAATACAGTCCTTGTCACATTACACATGGTAATTAAAGCATGATATGATTGGTTGAAAGGCACTGATGTACAGAAAGAGAATAGCTCATGAAAGCATGTATAACTGTTTAATTATGATGATGACCCACTCGGTCAAACAAGCCTGGCTACCTACCTTTGTCTTCTAAAAGTAAAATATCCTGTAGAAACAACAGGCTCTATTATAAGAGTCAGTCGTTTTACTCGGCTGTATAAATGTGCCTAAGGGCTTCATTTTGCTGGTTTTGCTATTAGCTGCCATTGTTCTGATATGGCCACAAGCAACATTCTAGTCATGAGACCCAGAGATTACAGCAGCAAGGTAGAAAAAGAGAAGAAGGCAGAAGTAATTAGAAACCAGGCTTACTAGTGCATATGTATCCATACAAGATTATGTAATTACTTTAAGCTAATGGCTTGGCTTACATATGTTGAGATTACATTTTGTTCCAAAAACAGTAAAAGGAAACTAAACTGCTCTTAAAATACTATTACATTATAAAAGATGTCTAGCTTTACCATGGCAAGCTGTCTTTCTTCTATTACCCTGCCGATGACTTGCAGTGTATTTAGGTCTGAGCTTCATAACGTACATGAGAGAGAATCCTTAACAGATTTGATCATTATAAAAGCATGATGCCTAGTCAGACATCCCCTGCATATCCCTGCTGTTTAATTATCTCTGAAACAATGTTTCAATCCAAAACATGTCCACTTTGTTCACAATATCATGCAATAATGTAGCGAATTTGTGTCTTGTCTGTGGCATATATAAGTGCAATGATCACGTGTCCCTGGATCTGCATTGAAATCATGTCACTTAACATTGCTTAATGGAAGACAGCCTACAAACGAAACATGTCTTTAGATTTGGCCTTGTTCCATGTCTATATTTATCTACAAATTAGAAATATCTTTACTTTGAATACACCAGATATTTTGCCAAGAATGCAAAAAGGATGAAGAAAAGATTCTGCTAGTATTTAATGTACCTGCTTCTGATAAATTTCAACTTTAGAAATACAGCAAATTCCGTTTCACTTCTGAGGGACTTTTATGTGACTCATCCCTTCGGATGTGAATTATTTTTTTTTCATTAACAGGCCATACTACAGTACCTCCAAATTTCCTTACAGAATCGTACCCCGTTATTTTTTCCTCCATAAACCACAGTAGATTCTGTTTAAGTCAACTGCCTTCTATAGGTTTCTATAGCATTTTATTCACTGCTTATTGAAATACGTCACATTCATTTGACAGGCATCAGAAAGAGATAAAAGGCAGGTTTACCAGTTTATATCTTTATAAAATATCATATTTTTATATAATTTTTTTTCAGTGGGGGTAAACATCCTCTCTCGTTTTTTTCTAAATAATAACAGTTGAAGCCACTGACGTGTCAAGCCCATGGCGATATTGTTTGGAGCATGTGATAGACTCTGATCTCACTAAACAGCCGCAGTACACATGGGAATTAAAGCATGAGATGATTGGTTGAGAGGCAATGATGTACAGAAAGCATATATAACTGTTTTATAGGTGATGATGACACACTTGGCCAAACATGTTTGGTTGCCTAGTTTTGTCATCTAAAAGGAAAATGTGTCAATAGGCTCTGTTATCAGAGTCAGTTAGTTTACTCAGCTGCCTTCATATTGCTGGTTTTGTTATTAGCTGCCATTGTGGTGCTTTATACACTTTAAAAAAAACACAACTTTTTTACACAGTTGTTCAAAGTTACAGTGGGTATAGAAAAGAATCACCCCCCTTTAAAATAATCACATTTTGTTGCATTTCAGCCTGAAATGAAGACGGACACAGTTTTTGTTTTATCCAGCTGTATTTACTCAGTGCAACGTATAACATCCTATTGAAAGATATAACACCAACATGTCAGAAAAAATTTTAAAAAATAAATAAATAAAAAAACAGAATCACTGAGTTGGAAATAGGATCACCCCCCTCCTAAAAATGACTTGTAAACTCAATAAGGTGTAGCTAATCACCTTCTCAATGGCACACAAAGCCATTTGACTTTCAGCTGTGATCAGCTGTGGTCATTTTGATTAGCTCAGCATGAAAAGAGCTTTCCTGGAGCATTTTGTAGTGCAACTGAAGCAAACAATCATTCTATGGGTGGCAAGGCACTGTCAAAAGATCTCCAGGATAAAGTTGTAGACAGGCACAAGTCAGGAGATGGATACCAAACAAATTCAAAGGCTTTATCAATGCCTAGAAGCACAGTGAAGTCTATTATTAAGAAGTGGAAGGTATTTGGTACAACACAGACCCTCCCTGGATCAGCACATCGCTCCAAACTGAATGAAAGAGCCAGGAGGAAACCGGTCAGAGAGGCTACCAAGAGGCCTAAAGCAACTCTGAAGCAGTTGCAGGAATTTATGACAAAGAGTGGTCATTGTGTGCATGTGACAACAATATCACAAATTCTCCACAAATGTGGCTTGCATGGGAGGGTTGCAAGAAAAAGTCACTCCTCAAGAAAGGCCACATGAACGCACCTTTAAGATTCTGAGGCCACACGGAAAAAGGTGTTATGGTCAGATGAGACTAAAATTGAATTATCTGGCCTCAACACCAAATGATATGTCTGGTGGAAATCCAATACAGCTCACCATCCAAATAACACCATTCCTACAGTAAAGCATGGAGGTGGTAATGTCCTGTTATGGGGGTGTTTCTCTGCAGCAGGGACTGGAGCACTTGTCAGGATAGAAGGAAAATGGATGGGCAAAATACCGTCGAATTCTTGAGGAAAATCTGCTGCCCTCTGCCAGAAAGTTGTCAATGGGAAGAAGGTTTACCTTCCAACATGACAATGACCCAAAGCACACAGCAAAACTAACCACATAGTGGTTGAAGGAGAAAAAGGTAAAATGTCCTTGCATGGCCTAGTCAGAGCCCAGACTTAAACCCCACTGAAAATCTGTGGAATGACTTGAAGACTGCAGTCCACAAACGGTCACCATCAAATTTAACTGAACTTGAGCAGTTCTGCAAAGAAGAGTGGGCAAATATTGCAAAGTCTAGATGTGCAAAGTTAGTAGAGACATATCCCAACAGACTAAAGGCTGTAATTAAAAAATGAAGGCAAATTAAAGCAATGGGGTGATCCTTTTTCCAACTCAGTGATTCTGTTTTTTATTTTATTTTTTTTATTTTTTCTGACATGTTGGTGTTATATCTTTCACTTGGATGTTATAAGTTGCACTGAGTAAATACAGCTGGATAAAAATAAAAAATAAAAAAAAACTGTGTCCGTCTTCATTTCAGGCTGAAAAGCAACAAAATGTGATTATTTTAAAGGGGGGTGATTCTTTTCTATAGCCACTGTATATATTTTAAATAAGTTTTCTTACTATTACTGGGTAAGGTAGTGGTGCAGCATGTAGCATTCCTGACTCACAGCTCCAGGGTCCTCACAGTTTGATTGGGGTACTCTCTGTGTGGAGTTTCACATGGTCTCTCTGTGTCCATGTGGGTTTCATCTGGGTATTCTAGTTTCCTCCCACCTCCCAAAATATGTAACTAGGTGGATTGGGAATGCTAAATTGCCAAAATGAATGCTAAATGATCTAAATGCCAAGTGTGAATGAATGTCTCCCATTCAAGGAATCCCACCCCATGCCCAGTGTTTTCAGGATAGACTCTGGCTCCACTGCAACCCTAACCAGAATGAGGTGGTTCCTGATGATGAATGAATGAATGCATTTCTTACAACTGCAACTCTCAGCTCTAATAATCAGTTTCAGACTCAGAGGCTCTAACCAGGATTTTCATTGGGAAAGAGGGTTTAGAGGCATAAACACTATTACAGGGGATATTGGTACAAGAATTTCATCATGCTTCAAGAACCATAGCCAGCAAGTGCTCATGAATTGAGCCTTTTAGGAACCAGCAATAAAACAAATTGAAAAGTAAAAAGCTTGGACACTCCTGTAATAGGAAAATCCACAAAGACTAAGCTACTGTATCATTGCAGCCACCCAATTTATGCAATACGTTTAAAGACGTCAACAATGCAAAACTATTTTGAATGCAAGACAACCTCATACAGTGTGATTCAATACGGTGTCTATATTTCAACTACAATCCTCCTTTTTGGTTTTTTAGACTTGTTAAGTCATACGTTTTATGACTAGAATAGTTGCCAGATCTAAAGAAAGCAACCCGATATAACTTCAAAACCAATCAAAGGTGTTTTTATTTATCCATCACAAAGCATTTCTGAACCATCGGGCACTCGTATCGGTCGATAAAACTTTTACTCACACTCGCATAGATAAATAAGCACACCCCAAATCACTGTTCTGTTTGGTCTGCACCAAAGACACACAAGTAATCTGACAAAGTGTGTTTGAAACGAAAGTAGCAGTTTATCTTTTTGTAGTTAAACCTTTTTCCACGCAGATAAAATTTATAGGTTCAAACTGCAACTTACTGTATTGCAATCTAACTGATATCCAAATACGATCACTTTTTTTTATTTATTTATACCCAGAGCACTCGTTATTAAAAAAAATCGAACAGCACTTAATCTATTAAACACAATTTTACACAACCATTCGTTCACCAAGCATAAAAGTCTGATCATACTGATTATCATACACACGTGATTACATTTAGTTGTCGTATCTTACCTTTGTATAACAAACCAAATTTCGGAATGTTTCTTGATCTCATGCCTAAACTTCAGATCCTCTATAACAGACAATGAACATCCTTCAGTCTCCTTTTTTTCCTTCTCATCAGTATCTCTACAACTCTCAGCTCCTCTCTCTCTCTCTCTCTCTCTCTCTCTCATTTCTCCTCCCATGCCGGAATCCCACACTGCATGTAAGCCTAGAATAGCTCAGGCAGGACTGACTCCCATCTCTTTCTGCTGTTTTATTGCTTTTTATTACTTTTGTGAGGAAATAAATTGTGTTTTCTTTCCACATTCCAGAAATGCCAGTGAAATACACGCTGATCCTGCGCACCGTCCCACACTCAAGTTGAACTGTACGAGATCGTCTATTGTTTTAGAAGTTAGTGTTAGTACTAAAAACAACAGAATTTGAGAAAATTAAAAACATTTCAGTGTATGAGAACATTATAAGAACTGAACTGACCTGCAGGCTCAGCGTTAATGACATCAGAAGCCAGGCCATGCTGTTCAACCACTTCACCACCAGAGGGCGAGACCTGTACAAAAACAACAACAGCTAACAACCTGGGAGGAGGGGAAATCACTGAGGGTGTTTTAAGACTAAGCATGACTGGAGTCCACAACCAGGATAATTCTCTCATCGTGGTGTTAAACAAAGACATATTGTACTTTTCATCTGTTTATAGTTAATTCTGATAGTGCTGATAGTAGAGACTCCATACAAAACTATTAAACATCTCACAGAAAACTTAATTATATCAAAAATGACACTTTTAAAAATCTGTTTATGCGGACTGACTCCCTATTAGGCTTTCTGAAAGCACGCATTAATATAAACCATTGATTTGCAGCTGCACTACAGTCAGAGCTGCTGTTTTAGAAAATTAATCAGCACCTTCTGACCAATCACATATGATACCTTGTTGACATCCTGTGCAGTGGTGCTGGTCTGATGCTGTGCATTGTGGGTAAAGTTGCCGTCAGTGCTCTGTCCACTGCCAGCGCTACGACTGCTCCCTACACTGCCTGCGCTCCCAACACTGTTCCTGTCTCCTGAGAGAGAGAGAGAGAGAGATGGGGAGAGAGACAAAGAGAGTGATGCACAAAGACAAACAAATAATTAAACAGAGAGAGAGACATAAAGAGTGACAGAGAGAGACATACAGAGAGACATGTACAGAGAGACATACAGAGAAACAGAGAGACATACAGAGAGACATGTACAGAGAGACATACAGAGAAACAGAGAGACATACAGAGAGACATGTACAGAGAGACATACAGAGAGGCACAGAGAGACATACAGAGAGACAAAGAGAGACATACAGGGAGACAGAGAGAGACATACAGAGAGACAGAGAGAGACATACAGAGGCAGAGAGAGACATGCAGAGAGACAGAGAGAGACATACAGAGAGACAAAGAGAGACATACAGGGAGACAGAGAGAGACATACAGAAAGACAGAGAGAGACATACAGAGAGACAGAGAGAGACAAATAAAGAGATATAGAGAGTAAGAAAAGAGAGCGACAACAGTCAGCAGGGACAAGACTCGGTACACAGAACATTGTGATTATAGAAGATGAGAAGAGGAAGAGACAACACTAACTAATGAGTGAGTACACTGAAGATCACAGGTGAGTCTGGTAACTGGTTGAGCTAAAGACCTGCTCTTAAAGACCTTAAAGTTATCATCACGTACACTGTAGTTAGTAGCAGGGGCGTTAGCTGGACCGTTAATCATCTGGGGCTGAGCCCAGATTCTACTCCATGCATTTTTTTTCCAGCTCAGCTAGTAGCCCAAGTTTTGTTTTATGGAAGATGAGGTAGCTTAGCTGTCAATGTATAACATGATCAGAAAAAGTTGGATTTATCATAAAACTTGCCTCGGGTGTTATCACTGTTTGTAGGACTGCCAGACCGATAAAATATAAAACTTTTCTAACTAGGCTAGTTTGGTGTCGCTAGCCAAGGGAAGGTACAACTAAGCCGTGGGTTTAGCTGCTGCAGAGCCATGCAAAGTACATTATCTGTTTTTATGCTCTGTTCATATCATTTTCGTGTAAACTGGAACTCATATAGACATTTACACACCTTGTTTTCCTGCTCAGCATGAGAGGATGTTAGTGTTTCAGTTTCAACTCCTTTACTGGTTTAAAAATAATAATAATAAATAAATAAATAAATAAAAACAGCGTACATCAATTTTCCCCTCACACTGACTGTGTGAGCTAGCATTTGGCAGAATTGAGACTGTCAGCCAATAAGACACGAGTATTTCCATGTATTTTTCTGTAAACCCTGTCTGCTTGGCCTCGCCTCTGTTCACTGAAGATATAAAATTACAACACCTCTGTCTTCTTTTACTGATGCTCAGTTATGTAGTGACAAACTGCTCCAAGAAAAAAAATCTTCGGGGCTACAGCCCCCAATGGCCAGGCCAGGTTACGCCCCTGGTTAGTAGCGCTCAGTGCTCACTGGCCTTGAGCATCAGACATGAGAACCAGCCGGACAGTAAGCGATGGGAACATGACGACAGGCTGGGGGTACACGAGGATAGACAGGACAGCTGATGGGGACTCGGGTGAATCTTACCAGTGAAAGACCTCCTGAGGACCCAAATATCCTCTGGCTCTTTGGTACTAGCTGGAATACACAAGGCACTGGGACAGTCAGGAGGAGAACCTAGCAAACACAAACACTTTAAAGGGTTCTGAGGGGATCTGTGGGCTCAGTGGACAACCAGCTGGTCGGATGGACCTTCAGGAGACATGAGGTGTGTAAAATTGTGTGGAATGTGGGGTAGATGGTTGTCAACACTGGGCTGGAAACGGTTAGGTACTGGTGATGATGTGGCCTGAGAGGTTCTTCACAGTGAAATGTTAAATCTACAACCCTTCTGGGCTCCAAAGAACCTATGAGGAACAGTGTACTGATATTGTTTTAGTTCCAAACTATTTAAAGATTCTTAAAATTTTAGCTTCAGCTCTTTAGTTTGGTGGAAACCCTTGAAGAAGCCTACAACAATGTTTTGTTTCAAGTAGAACACATTTAGAAATCGAAGAGTTATCCAAGAACCCTTTTATTCTAAGACTATACTGACTTGGGTTAGTTTTTAATGCTTGGTTCTGTAAGACCTTTAAAGATTTAGCTTTGGTTATTTGAAGTTTTTACAAGGAACCCTACAACAGAGGTTTTTCCCTGTCAGAGAGGGTTCCAAGTAGAAGCATTTGAGGAAGCTAAGAACCCTTGAAGAACCATATTTTCTAAGAGTGGACTGACATTGTTGAGTTCCGCAACACCTTTAACAGTTTAGCTTCTTTTTTTTAAAAAGTTACATAGAACAGATAAGGTTTCCCTGCCAGAGAGAGTTGCAAGTGTAACCCCCAGAGAAATTTAAGAACACTCAACTATCCAAAGGACCCTTGCACTCTATAACATATTTAAAGATTTGTTCTATGTAGAACTTCACAACTGAGAGTTTTAAATTTAGAGAGTATTACAAGTAGAACCCCTTTATAAAGCTAGAACTTTACTTGCTCTGGAAGAAACCTTTAAGATGACTCTAAAACCCGGAAAGAGTGTTTTTTTGAAGCGTACTGATGAGTGTGTGAGCAGAAGAACACACAGTACCTGGGTGCTGGTTCAGGCCGTTTTGGCGTGGTGAGTTGGGATGAGTGGGTGAATACAGGGTGTACGAGTCGTCGGTGTGGGGGGCGGGGTGAGGGCTGCAGGGGGGCGGAGCTCTGGTTAGAGTGTGCTGTCGTTGGTTGGGCAGTGAGGCCTGGCGAGAGAGGAAGCCCCCTGCAGACATAACACACGGCGTGATGAATGACTATTTTTAACCAGAAGGAAGGGGTTTCGTGTTTTGATCTCAGTGGTTAGTTGCAGTGGTTAGTTTTCAGGTATTAATGGTTAGTTTTTAGCATTGTTTATTTGTAGTACATAGTTTTTGGTGCTTACTTAATGTATAGTTTTCAGTATTTAATTTTTACTATTTTATGTTAAGTTTTATTGTTTCATTTTAAGTGTTTCATGTGTACTTTTTTTTAGTATTTGGTGTTCAGTTGTTTTACTTTTGAATCTCTGGTTTTTATTGGTTCTTTATGTGATTGATTTTAAGTAGTTTTATTATTATTTTCACTAGTTTAGAGTACATTTACAATTTTGCACTTTTGTCTGCGTTCAATGTTTACAGTTTGTTTGTTTTTTTGTACTAGTTATGAGTTTATTTGTAATTTTTTTTGTATGTAGGTGCATACAGCACTCTTTATGCACATGACAATAAAACCTGACACTTGAAAAGTGTTTATTATTTTAGTATTTAGTGTTCAGTTTTTAAGTGCTTATTTAGTGCTTAATTAATTAGTTTGGTATTTAGTGTTTAAATACCGTTGTCGTTAGTGTTTGATGTTTAGTTTGTATTGTTTCATGTTTGGTGTTTAGTATTTAATGTTTGGTATTTATGAATGTTTAGTCTTTCATTTTTAGTGGGGGTTTTTTAGTGTTTAGTTGTTTGGGTTTTATATTTCGTGTTTAGTGCTTAGCTTTTTGGGTTTTGGGTTTAGATTTTAGTGCTCCATATTTAGTCTTTACTCATTAATATTTGGTGTTTAGCTTTTAGTGTATCATTTTTAGTGTTTAGAAGTTTAACTGGTGTTCAGAGGTTAGTGATTAGTGTTTAGTTTTAATGTTTAGTGCATAGTTTTTAGTTTGTAGTTTATAGTGTTTAGTTTTTAGTGTTTAAAGCTTAGTCTAATGTTTAGTTTTATTGTTGAAATTTAGTGTTGATTCTGATTTTTAAGTTTGCAGTGTTTAGGTTTAGTGCTTTAGGTTTAGTTTTTAGTGTTTGTTTTTTTATTGTTTGTTGTTTAGGTTTAGTTTTTAGTGTTTAGCTGCTTGATGGAAGAAATGAAAAGAACAGGGAAAAGACAGGAGGGCACATGGTTCAGCAATACTGAGGAAGCTGCTTACTTGACACTGACAATGACATGACAGACCGCTGATTCTGCCCATCGGTCTCTCTCTCTCTCACACACACACACACAGAGGACAAAATGTCAACAACTCTTCATTTCAGCTCCGATTTTGTACTCAGCCCTTTTCAGCTCAGTTCCGCTAACAGCTGATTATATCCTTGTTAATTCTATTAAAGTAAGTAAGTAAGAGTAAGAGAGAGAGAGAGAGAGAGAGAGAGAGAGAGAGAGAGAGTGAGAGTGTGTGTGTGTGTGTGTGTGTGTGTGTGTGTGTGTGTGTGTGTGTGTGTGTGTGTGTGTGTGTGTGTGTGTGTGTGTGTGTGTGTGTGTGTGTGTGTGTGTGTGTGTGTGTGTGTGTGTGTGTGTGTGTGTGTGTGTGTGTGTGTGTGTGTATACGTATGTGGCAGTCTAGGAAAACCTATCAGATGTTGTCAGGGTTGAATTCTGGAAAACTCAAGTTCTCAAGTTCAAGCTAATCAATTCAGTTCGTAATTCGGTATTAGTTTCCAGAAACTCTGTGATGCTCCTGTGTCATCGCATCATCAGCAAAAGATGATGAGAAGAGTGCTTGCACACTCTGCACACTACAGCAGACAAAGATTTAAAATATATAATAAAATAAAATAATGATAGTGTCCGTATCAAGGTGTGCAAGTTGAAACGTTTTTTCTGTCACTTTGGGGAAAACATTTCACAGGTTCTCGAGTCTTTCAGAGAGCTTTCCAAGTAGAACCATTGAGGAGCCCATTCTATGAGGGTCACTGTGGTTAAATATGGAATTAAATTTGTGCCAAAAGTATTGAATGTAACGTTTCAAGAAACGAACAAACATATACAATGAGAAAGAAGAAAAACACTCTGAAACTGAAACATGGTCTTCAAATAAACAGCATTCTTTTCTAAGCTTCCTTTTCGCTAATCATGGTTTATGAAGGCGCTGCCAGAGTTTTCATGTTTTTTTGTCTACGCTCCACAAGTTTACGTTAGCCATTCTGGCACAAACCTCTCGTGTGGGCGAGGCTTATCCTGTGATTTACTCTCACTGGCTAGTGAGATTTGGATCGACAGCTCCCTGACCTGGAAGCACAGACTTCAGTGTCGCAAATTTTTGGAGCGCGTTATGGATGGTTCTCTGTATAGTCATAGTGTTTGTACTTTGTAGTGGAAATTACTTCCTTCCTTAGTCAGTATATTAGTTCGTAATTAATATTTGAGGTTGGGGAGTCTCACACGACTATTTTTTCGAGATGAGCTCTCAGGAGCGGCATGGAGCGTCGTCGTCGTCGTCATCATCATCATCCTCCTCCTCCTCCTCCTCAGCTGGACACTCGAGCTGTCAATCAAAATCTCACTAGCCAATTGCTGTAAGCTCCTGTTAAGCCCTGCCCACACGAGAGGTTTGTGCCAGAATGGAGACCGTAAACTTGCGGAGCGTAAACGAAAACTCTGGCAGCGCATTCATAAACCATGGTTAGCGAAAAGGAAGCTTAGAAAACTGTTAACAAAGAACACTGTTTATTTGAAGACCATTTTACATTTTTGCCACCGTTTTCTTCACTGATTTCAGTTTCAGGCTGTTTTTCTTCTCTCTCATTGTATATTTTTGTTTATTTCTTGAAAATTTACTTTTGGGCAAACACATTTTGAGCAAAAACATGCAGGTTTGTAGGTGAAATAGTGTGTATACATCAGTTGCCTCAAGGCTGCACTGTCGCGTTCCTCTCAATCCACCGCCACTGCTGAGCTTCTTTATTCCTACATCCACCTTCACCCTGGACTCAATAAGGCTCCTCAATTTCAATTCGTCCACCATGGTGCGCAAGAGTGTAAATCTCACGCTTACCTGATCTCCGGGTTATGACCTCCACGATGGACGGAGGGAAGTATCCCACGCGGTCGATGCCTCTCTGACTGTCGTGGATGTGTCCTTTCCAACGTCCGTCTACGTGCTGCTCCAAAACCTAAAACACACCAGTGACCTCATTAAACCCAAAACAGAGCCGATTCTAGCGCATTAAATATTCAAAACACGACTCTGATCTTGTGATCTTCTTTCAAATGTCAGTCGCAGTCTCTTGGTACACTGTTTCTAACCTTACAGCTTAACCTCTCGTGTTCCAGTCCTGATTTAGCACAGCACGCTGAGCAAATGAGCCCATTAACATTCCATGGATGCTACACAGGGTTAAATTTTAGCAGAGAGCCTGTGCTTAACGATCAAACTGATATGGGGGTGGACAAATCCGTAGCCTGGGTGCAGATTTTTTTTTTAGTACAGGATAGTAGACTTTCATTCATAGTTGCCTGATGGAGAAGTAAATTCAATAAGTCAAAAAACACAATAAACCCTACTCCTTTACTGACTTTCAGCTAGATAGATAGACAGATAGGTACAGTGCCCTCCACTAATATTGATACCCTTGGTAAATATGAGCAAAGAAGGCTGTGAAAAATTGTCTTTATTGTTTAACCTTTTGATCTTTTGTTCAAAATAATCACAAAAATACTCTGCTCTCATGGATATTAAACAATTTCAAACACAACACAGGTTTATCCAAAAAAAATCTTTGTTAAATATAGGTGTGCAACAATTATTGGCACCCTTTTAGTCAATACTTTGTGCTACCTCCCTTTGCCAAGATAACAGCTCCGAGTCTTCTCGTATAATGCCTGATGAGGTTGGAGAATACACGGCAAGGGATCTGAGACCATTCCTCCATACCGAATCTCTCCAGATCCTTCAAATTTCGAGGTCCACGCTGGTGGACTCTCCTCTTCAGTTCACCCCACAGGTTTTATATGGGTTTAAAGTCAGGGGACCGGGATGGCCATGGCAGAACCTCGATTTTGTGGTCAGTAAACCATTTTTGTGTTGATTTTGATGTATGTTTTGGATCATTGTCCTGCTGGAAGATCCAAGTCATGGCCCATTTGAAGCTTTCTGGCAGAGGCAGTCAGGTTCTCATTTAATATCTGTTGATATTTGATAAAGTCCATGATGCCATGTATCCTAACAAAATGTCCAGGTCCTCTGGCAGAAAAACAGCCCCAAAACATTAAAGAGCCACCACCATATTTAACATGAGGTACTTTTCCATATGGCTACCTCTCTGTGTGCACCAAAACCACCTCTGGTGTTTATTGCCAAAAAGCTCTGTTTTGGTTTCATCTGACCATAGAACCCGATCCCATATGAAGTTCCAGTAGTGTCTGGCAAACTGAAGATGCTTGAGTTTGTTTTTGGATGATAGTAGAGGCTTTTTTCTTGAAACCCTTGCAAACAACTTGTGGTGATGTCGGTGACTTCGGATTGCAGTTTTGGAGACTTTCTGACCCCAAGATGTAACTAACTTCTGCAATTCTCCATCTATGATCCTTGGAGATTTTTTGGCCACTCGAACCATCCTCTTCACAGTGTGTTGAGACGATATAGACACACGTCCAATTCCAGGTTGATTCATAACATTTCCAGTTGACTGGAACTTCTTAATTATTGCCCTGATGGCGGAAATGGGCATTTTCAATGCTTGTGCTATTTTCTTATAGCCGCTTCCCATTTTGTGAAGCTCAACAACATTTTGCCGCACATCACAGCTATATTCCTTGGTCGTACCCATTATGATGAATAACTAAGGGAATTTGGCCTGTGTGTTTCCTCATATTTATACCCCTGTGAATCATGGTTGAACAATTTCCTTGTTCCTAGTCACCCTGGTGTTCCAAAAAAAAAAAAAACACCTATATTTAACAATGATTTATTTATTTATTTTTGGATAAACCTGTGTTGTGTTTGCAAATTTTTCACAGCCTTCTTTGCTCACATTTACCAAGGGTGCCAATATTAGTGGAGGGCACTGTAGGTAGGTAGGTAGGTAGGTACTTTATTTAATTAGTGTGTATGAGCAGCAAGACATTAAGATTGTACAATCCACAAATGTACCACATATAATACAAAAATACAGGACATCGGAGGTAATTAAACAATATACAAATTTCACAATTGGACATTATTCTCCTCTCAACAACCACCTCTAGGGGGTCCGAGACCACACCTATGACAGAGCCTGCCTTCCTGGTGAGCTTGTTCAGCCGTTTGGCCTCTTTAGCTTTAGCCCCAGTGCCCCACCACACCACAGCATAGAACAAGGAGCTGGCAACAACAGACTGATAGAACATATGAAGCATCTTGTTACACACATTGAAGGACCCGAGTCTTTTCAAGAAGTACAGTCGGCTCTGTCCCTTCCTGTAGATTGCCTCTGTGTTTTAAGTCCAGTTGAGTCTGTCATCAATATGAACCCCAAGGTATTTATAAGAGTCCACAATCTCCACGTTACAGCCATGTATGCAGACAGGGAAGGGTTGGTCCAATTACTAGTTCCTTATTGAGATGTTGAGTTGTAAGTGGTTAGCTCCACACCACTCAACAAAGCTGTTGACTAGTATCCTATACTCAGTCTCCTGCCCCCCTCAATACAGCAGAGTCATCTAAAAACTTGTGCTGGTGACATAACTGTGTTGCAATTAAAGTTTGAAGTGTAGAGGGTGAAAAGAAACAGACATAGGACAGTTCCTTGAGGAGTATCTGTGTTGCTAACCACTCGCTGGGACACACAGTTCCTCAGCCGCACAAACTGCCATCTGCCCGTGAGGTAACCTGTAACCCAGTAGATCGTGGGGGTAGATGCCAGTTTCCTTCCTAGTAGTGCAGGTTGAATGGTGTTGAAGGCAATGGAGAAGTCAAAAAACATGACCCTCACAGTACTGCCAGCTTTGTCCAGATGTGAATAGACCCTCTGCAGCATGTAGATAATGGCATCATCCACGCCCACCCGGGGGCAGTAAGCAAACTGCAGGGGGTCTAATGATGGGCTGACCAGGGGTCTCAGGTATGACAAGACCAGCCTCTCCATTATATCAGTGCTACTGGTCTGTAGTCGTTAAGAACGGTGGGTCACTTGATATGTTTAAACTTAACACTCATGGCAGTGTGATGAAGCACAATGCTGTGACTACAGCTTGGGCTACTCATTACGAATCCCACCATCTGCTGCACTACAACACACTGGCTGATAATCTAGCTGATAGTACAATGGAGGAGCCCATTTGAGGCAAACATGCTAACCACTAATCCACCATGCCACCCTACATTACATTAACCAAAAGATGGGACTAGGAAGCATACTGGAGCTTTTATTTTTTGAGGGTTTGTCCAACCCTGTAATATGACATAAAATTCATAAAGTATAAAAGGTCATAAGAAATGCTCTGACCACTAAACCACATAAACTTGTATAAATGTAGAAGATGTATGTTTAGGATCACTCTAAACTCCTAAACTGTCCATCCATCCATTTTCTGTACCACTTATCCTACACAGGGTTGCAGGGGGTCTGGATCCTATCCCAGGGAACTTGGGGCACAAGACTGGGTGCCAACCCATCGCAGGGCACAATCACACACCCAGTCACACACTACGGACAATTTAGAGATGCCAGTCAGACTACAATGCATGTCTATGGACTGGGGGAGGAAATCAGAGTACCCTGGAGGAAACCCCCAAAGCGCAGGGAGAACATGCAAGCTCTACGCACATAGGGCGGACGTGGGAATTGAACCCCCAACCTGGGAGGTGCAGGCAAACATGCTAACCACTAAGCAACCGTGCTCCCCACTCCTAAACAGTTGCTAAGATAATTTTCTGTTTATTTAAATACCCTAAATGAACTCTACTTAACAAGCAGGAAACTACTTTTTTTTGTTTTGTTTTGGTAGACCCCTCTTAACTCCCAGTGGATGACAGCTAGTTGGCATAAATATCACCTCACACTCACACTCACAAGTCACGCACTTACACAAAAGCCCAAAAGCCTGCACCCACAGCCTGCCATGTGTTTAGTGCAGTGCTTCAGGGCACACATTTCCAATGCAGCGCATGAAGTACAAAATAAGCCTGAGGGCCGAGGGGAAAAGAAGAGTTCCAAAGAGGAGGGGGAAAAAAACAAAACAAACGAGCATGACAGCGTGTCTGTGCGCCAAGTCCCGATCGCTCGACCCCCTCATCATAGAGTGATTGAGAGGAGCCTGTTGCAGCATGCGGCACTACAGATCTGTAACACATACAGCTGGTGTTACTTTCCTTTCCACTATGTACTACTCAGTAACCTTCTGTGTGTACAGTGTAGCGTGTATAGTGTAGTTCAAAACAAAAATACACACCGTCATCGATCACTTGGCTTGTTTAAAGTGCCACTGTTAGTCATAATTAAGGATGAATTGCTGATGACTTAGGGATAAAACCCTCGCTGTTGTGCTGTTTCAGGAAAATAATCACCGAGAGGGTGGTGTTTTACTACAACATCACATCCAGAAGTGTTTTATTCTTCTTACACAACAGCACCTTTGCCAACAAGGGACTCGGGGCACCCTGGACAAACACTACGAACAATTTAGAGATGCCAATCAGCCTACAACACATGTCTTTGGACTGGGGGAGGAAACCGGAGTACCCGGAGGAAACCCACGAAGCACAGGGAGAACAGGCAAACTCCGTGCACACAGGGCAGAGGCTGGATTCGAACCCCCAACCCCGGAGGTGCAAGGCAAACGTGCTAACCACTAAGCCACATTGCTGCACTTGCTGTCAGGACATGTAGGATGTACTGGAATGGAGTGCTTCATCACTCCATCCCGTTTTTGGTTATTTCCCTAAACCAGCACACTCCCACGTGGTCTATTCCTTATGTAAACTCTATTGAAGCATGGAGGACATTGAGAGGTGCGATACTGATGATGGATGGAGAAGAATAAATTATTTTTATGTAAAATTCGCGTACTCTTTGCTTACCATGATGACGTCTCCGGCACGTATGTTCAGAGCTGTAGGGTCGTGGAGGTTCCAGTAGTCCTTTAGCGCTCTCACCTGCATTGCTCCCGAGGCTTCTAACAGCACGCGCACACACACACACACACACACACACACACACTTTACATTTAAACAGACTTTAAGACAAGTATGAGCAACTATTAAAGGCTCTATACAGATTTCAACAGATTTTTCTAAATTATTATCTGCTGCAAATTCAGCAATACTATGAGTAAACCAAATATTTTCTACTGCAAGCACTGATGGATTGCACAGCCTTGTTTTCTTGTCAGCACCAATATTTCAACACAGTAAGTGTTTGTGCCTGGGGGCTTTAACACGGAGCTCCTCACAGAGCCCTCTGGATTTTAAACGGGTAAAGATACACAAAAAGGTTTTGAGCATGCTGATTAGAGCGTCAGCTTCAATAACACACCGACTGAATGCCGGGAGGCATCCAATGATTTGGATTCTTCAACCCTATGAAGGTTTTTTTAATCTAATACATTAAAGTTCTGAGGTACTGAGTAGAAGGTTGTGAGTTCATGGGACACCCGAGCTAACCGTCTCGAGATGCAGAGCGTAAGGATCTGAGCAACTCTGACAAGGGCCAAATTGCGATGGATAGACGACTGGGTCAGAGCATCTCCAAAACAGCAGGTCTTGTGGGGTGTTCCCGGTATGTAGTGGATAGTACCTAACAAAAGTGGTCCAAGGATGGACAACCAGTGAACCGGTGTGTGTGCATTGCCTACCTTGGGAAGAGATGGCACCAGGATGTACCATAGGAAGAAGGCAAGCTGACGGAGGAAGTGTGATGCTCTGGGCGATGTTCTGCTGGGAAACCTTGGGTCCTGGCATTCATGTGGATGTTACTTTGACACGTACCACCTACCTAAACACGGTTGCAGACCAAGTACACCCCTTCATGGCAACAGTATTCCCTAATGGCAGTGGCCTCTTTCAGCAGGATAATGCGCCCTGCTACACTGCAAAAAATTGTTCAGGAATGGTTTGAGGAACATGACAAAGAGTTCAAGGTGTTGACTCGGCCTCCAAGTTCCCCAGATCTCAATCCGATCGAGCATCTGTGGGATGTACTGGACAAACAAGTCCGATCCATGGAGGCCCCACCTCGCAACTTACAGGACTTAAAGTACCTGCAGGTAACGTCTTGGTGCCAGATATCACAGCACACCGTCAGAGGTCTTGTGGAGTCCATGACTCGACAGGACAGAGCTGTTTTGATGGCACACGGGGGACCTACACGATATTAGGCAGGTGGTTTTAATGTTATGGCTGATCGGTGGTATAGTGCATGCTCGCATTTATAACAAAATATCAAACCTGGGTGTTATATTGAAGACAGAAATCTGATAACAGTCGCTCAAAAAATCCAGCTGAACTCGCTCATGGCTGAAATGTCCTAGTGGGAGTGTCCTAATATTCTAACTAGCGCATTTGATTGACAGCCCTCTGTCTGGGACTCTCAGCCTATAGAGTTCGGATTGAAAAAACATAGTAAATTCCATAATATAGACTGAACTGCAGATTTTGTACATTCAGTCGCTACAACAGTGACTCAGAACTGTATTTTTAAATAGATTAGGATATTGTTTAATTGTTTCTCTACTAAAAATTGCCCAGGAAAAATTTCACCCTCGTTAAAAATGACAAGATTTTGAATATACAGGAATTTGCTACACAACTACAAGAGCACAGAGTGACAGACAGGAGACGGCAGCCAATCAGGAGAGAGAGAGGGAAAAAAAATGCACACTTTTCTATTTCCTGTTTTAATATCCATTCAGCAGGAAGTGGCCTTCTGAGGCGAGCAACATTATGAGAGTAAACGTTACATTTTGAGATTTTTTGGGCTAAAATGCTGCATGGAGATGCACAAGTGTGTAAGTGTGGAGCCTCTCACCTCGGAGCAGTTGTTTGATGTCTCTGCTGGCGTGGGACGTGGTGAACTGGTTCACGATGTCCAGAGCCGTTTGGTTATACGTGTTCCGGATGTTCACGTCAATCCCAGCCTATAGGATATAACATGACAGCCAGAGGTGTGAAACTGTGTTTTAATAGGATCAATATGATCTTGGGTTTTTGTTTTTTTTCCCCATTTTAAACCTCTCTCAATAGATGTTTTCAGATGCTTCAGAATCTCCGTTTACAACCCCAATTCCAAAAAAGTTTGTCACGCTGTGTAAAATGTAAATAAAATCAGAATACAATGATTTGCAAACCTCATAAACCAATGTATTATTCACAATAGAACATAGAAAATATATCAAATGTTTAAACTGAGGAAATGTACCATTTAAAGAAAAAAATAAGGTAATTTTGAATTTCATGACCGCAACACGTCTCAAAAAAGTTGGGACGGGGGGGGAAAAAAAGGCTGGAAAGTACTAAAAAGAAACAACTGGAGGTTAATTGGCAACAGGTCAATAACATGACTGGGTATAAAAAGAGCATCTAAGAGAGGCAGAGTCTCTCAGAAATAAAGATGGGCAGAGGTTCACCAATCTGCGAAAAACTGCATCTACAATTTGTGGAACAATGTTCCTTTTGATTTACGTTTTACACAGTGTCCCAACTTTTTTTGGAATTGGGGTTGTATTAATTTCATAGTGGATTATTATTATTTTTATTTTTGCTTACATCCAATAGCAGCTTGACGGCATCGGTTTTGCCGTAGAGCGCAGCCTCGTGAAGTGCCGTTCCAGCTTTGGTGGTTCTGTTCATATCGATTCCCGCTTTCAGGAGAAGCCTGGGTTGTGTGAAATAACAAGATAAAATCAGCATGTATTCTGTTTGGCACACAAGTGTTCATGCTTTTAGTGTGTAATGTGTAATGTGAGCTCATTTCTGCTGGAAATGACTCAACGGCAGAATATTTGTAAAAGGAAGTACGCCTTGTTTATCACTAATGAACTCCGCTATGGGTTCTGACACGTACTGCCGTCTCAAATGTCTTCTCAATTCTTGCTTTCATTCCAGATAAACAGCTGAGGACCAGCACGCTCTCACCCCATCCCCCAACATTCATATAGGTCTCAGATATCCAGTGTGTGTTAGACACCAGAGCAACTTACTGAAGGTTAAGGGCCTTGCTCAAGGGCCAAACAGTGGCGGCTTGTCAGTGCTTGAACTCACAATCTTCTGATCAGCAGCCCAATGTCTTAACCACTGAGCTGCCACTGCCACAGACAACAGTGAAGAATTAAAACGAAACAGAAATGGCCAGGAAAGAAAAATAAGAACTCCCACACCAGAAAATATGCTCCTAATCCAGAGGAGTATCACTCTGCTCCAAACACTCCAGCTATGGCATTCGATACGCAGCCTCCAGGCAGACAGCTGCTAATCATTTGCTACCTCAACAAGCTTTACGAAAACTTTTCTCTATCAGGAGGGAAAAAAAAAATCATCTGTGATGATCAGGCTTGCGTGATGTTCGGTTTTTCCCTGATTGCGACTCTCTATTTGTAAAGTGTTGATGTGACACTAGGCCTATTTAATCTTTTTTTTGGTCAAAATCTTCATTCGTTTTTTCTATTTCAAAAGAGCTACTTCGACCATTTTCGACCTGAATATTTTATTTCACATTAATGAATTCAAAACATTCTTCATTTACCTTCACAGAAAGCGAGGAAGCCCTTAATTGACAAGAGCACATGAAATTGATGGAAGGGGGCGGGGCTGCATTTGTCTAAAGCAGTGGTCACCAACCCTGTTCCTGGACATCTGAAGACTTTAGCTCCAACCGTAATCGTGCCCAACTGACCATCTAATCATTGCCTTAAGAAGTTCTTGATCAACTAAAACAGATGCGTTAGATTTTGACTGGAGATGACGCCTGCAAGAAGGTAGAGCTCCAGGAACAGGGTTGGTGGACGCTGGTCTAAAGTTTATAACTCATCATTTCTGCCCTCCGACTAGGAAAAACCTGAAGAAAACACTGCCTCTACTACTACTTGGGATCTCAGGACGGTCTTCTCAACTCCGAGCTCAGCAAGCGAAATCAGGTCAAATTAACATGGCTGATCAGAGCATCAGCAGTAAACACAGTAGCACTTGTAAACTCGTGAAACGAGTTATACTGTATATGCCAGTATTTGCTTTGGATTAATCAACATACAGACATATCCGCTTGTTAAATCTAGAACACTGACTCTACAGTTCACTGTGCTAAGGAGGAAAATATACATCACTCATCACAGTATACAACTGGCTAGCTTGTTACCAACAAAAGATGAACATGGAGGCGTCCGTGTGTTGTTCCCATTTTGTAGCTCGAACACATGAAGGTCAACATCGACATAATTCTGAGCGCTGACCTCCTGCTTCTGAGGTAAGTCGAATGCAGCATTGATATCTAATCAAATCTGTGCAAATCATTCCACATTAACATGAAGGTGAATATGTTTTTTTTGTTTTTTTTTTAATCAGATTCATTTGTTTGCGGAGCTTCTACAGGTGCCAGGTCAGGTAATAAAATACAATCGTTGATAAACGTCACTGGATATTGTGTGTAATAGCGTGTAGGGACGATAATATCATTATATCACACAAGCCTAGTGACAAGACTACACTGATTTTTATTTTAACCCAGTAATGAAACAAAAATATCAATGTAAAATTGTCACTGATCACATATGATCAGAAAAATAAAGTTTTTTTTATTTTTGATTGCCCAAACAACAGATTTTATATAATATATGGTATCAGAGGGGGGGCACGGTGGCTTAGTGGTTAATACGTTTGCCTCACACTTCCAGGGTTGGGGGTTCAAATCCCGTCTCCACCCTGCATGCGTGGAGTTTGCATGTTCTCCCAGTGGTTTCCTCCTGGTACACTGGTTTCCTCTTCCAGTCCAAAGACATCTGTAATGTGTGTCTGTGCGATTGTGCCCTGCGATGGGTTGGCACCCAGTCCAGGGTGTCCCCCACCTTGTACCCTGGGATAGGCTCCAGGCTCCCCCATGACCTTGTGCAGGATAAGCGGTATAATAAATGGCAGGATGGTATCGCAGATGATTAAATAAACCAGCGACAAACGATGATGTTAGCTAAACCTCCTAACACCTCAGTGCCACCTAATAAAAATCATCTAGAATTTGTCGTACTGTATCGACGGCCAATGGAAAAGCACAGAAGTGCCAGAAGTTAAGTGGAACACCAGAGAGCCACTGTTGAACTCTTGAGAAATACCCTTAAACCTGTCAGCTAGATGTAACAGCACCCTGATTATGTGCTGAATCTCTCAAAAGAAGAAATGTATTGCAAATGTAAGCATGTAGTCCTCTAAGCAGAGCTCTGCTGAATCAGTATAATACTGAAGCTCTCCGAGCCGGAGCCTGCTCTCAAATTCAGCTCCGCTTTTTCAACGGATTAAAGACATTCTGATCATCTGAAGGAAAGAAAAACCTCACATGGTGGTAGGAAAAACCCACGTTAGGACTATGTACAAATTACCTTCCCCCCTCAGACGTTAAATTGAGTTGTTTTGTATCACTTCAGATGTAAAGTGGATTGATATGGGGAAGCGGGCAAATAACTAAATAAATAAATAAATAAAGGAAGCTGATTTATTCATGTTATCTATGTTTGCCATCGGTATTCCAAGAGAGCAGTTCAGAATGATGCTTAAAGAGATATAAAGAGGATGGTGAAGAAACGACTGACGTAAGTGATAACTAACTTTTTTTTTTTTTTCCCCGCAGACGTTCCACGGCATTAAACACGGCTGCAAACGGATGAACGCTACGATGTGTCGTTCTTTAATGAACAAAAACTGTTAGTGTTGACAAATTGCTGCGGTATAAGAAAAATAAACACATCGGGTTGTGCTGTTTTTGGAAAATGATCAACTTCTGGGTGTTAAAGATTCAGTTTCATTATTTGTTATTTAACAAAACAAAACCAAAAAGTAGAAAAACGGATAAAGGAGTCTCCAGTGTCAGTGTTTCTGTTTTGTTAACTTAGAGAGAAAGTGATGGTCTATATCTGCTATAACAGGAAACAACACGTTTCGCAGAAGTTCCACAACAATAGATGCAACTACAGTATAAACAGATAAAAAAAGTGTAACGTTATAATTTAATAAATAAAACATTGTTAGTGTCGGCAAATAAGGGGAATAAAACACCCTGGAACGTGCCGTTATAGGTATATATAGGTAAACACTGTGGCGGTATAGCATCCCAACCCCCTGTTGTTGATTGTTTCTCTATGACAGCATGCTCCCACACGTTTTATTTCTTACTTGTGCGCATTTTGAACGCTTTAAATTCGGTTCTGTTGTATTTTTTTTCCCTGATGTTTCAGAATCTCTGTTTATCTCCAAGCACAGCCTCGTGAAGTGACGTTCCAGCTTTGGTCGGTCTGTTGATATAGGCGGAGCATTCAGAACTAAGGAAAGCTGGGAACAGGGAGGGGGGGGGGATGGTGCGCATGTTTGGGAATGCAGGAATGAGCTTTCATAAATGGAAAGCAGCGGATTGGTGTGTGACGGCAGAGCAGCTGACTGGCCGGAGAAAGCCGATCTGTCTTCACTCCTACACCATGTCAACACTCAGCATAGGCACATCCCACACAGTGCTGATGAGAACAGTCACACACACACACACACACACACACACACACACACACACACACACACACACAAACACACACACACACACACACACACACACACACACACACACACACACACACACACACACACACACACACACACACACACACACACACACACACGGAATTCATTCAGTCAACCATGTGCTCAATCAACACTCCTCTGTTTCAACACCTCACGTCCTTTACAAACACACGTCAGACATGAACAAGAGGACCAGCCTATGCCTACAGGCACACCTGCATTCAAAAGACACTCAAATTCTCAAACACAAACACAAACACACACACACTATAAGCCTATAAGACACCAGAAGAAAGATGAGACACACAGAGGAACGAAGATAAAGAAAGTGAAGGATGAAGAAGAAGGTAATGAACCTGATGATGTCCTTGTGGCCGTTGCGGGCGGCGAGGTGCAGGGGTGTGTTGTCTCTCCCGTTGCCCTCCAATAGAGCCACAACCATGTTACTGCTCAACAGCAGCTGCACCACCTGACACACACACACACACACACACACACACACACACACACACACACACACACACACAGTAGAAACTTAGCTAAACTATTACTTAGTCCAGGGGTTCTCAACACACCGTTCTACAAGACTGCACTCGAGAATATCTGACTTTATAGGTTTAAATAATACACTTTTAATAATGCGATAATCATTTGTTGTAGAATTATCATGAAATTTCCTCAGTAAACAATGTCTTCCTTGACTACATCATGACAACAAACACCAAAATGCTAGTTTATTATTTTTTTAAAATGAATAAATAAACAAAAATACCGCACTTTTCTTCTTCTTGTTGCTATACATTGGGCATTTCTAGGTACGTAATCTCACATATGATACTGAATACTCTAAATAAACTGATTAGCCTGTGGGGGGGTGGAATAGTTGCCAATCTTTATTTTTTCTTTCTTAAAAAATGCAATTAAATGTAATCCATTCTTAATTATAAAACAAATGGGTCTGGTTCTAAAATTAGCTGAGCCACATTGTAAGCCACTGTAATCCTCCATCTACGCACACGTGACCACGTCACAACAACTGAATTGTGTATTAATGCGCTAGGTTTTAAAGCAACAAAACTGAAGCCATTGTTCTGTCCATAGAATACCCTAATCTTTGCCTCTTATGTTGCTTAGCAACCAAAACCTACAGACAGACTACACTGAGTGGTGGAAGCATTGTTTATTGCGAATATTGTTGATAATGAATTCAATTATTTATTGAACACTGGATTTTATTTTAACAACACCTTTACCCATGATACAACCACTGTAACACACACCCTCTCATGGCCTTTTCTTTACACTCTTGTTGAACCCTTAAGGTTTATATGGTTGTGGAAGCCTTGAAGTTTCTATGGAGAAACCTACAACAAAATGTTTTCAGAAATGGTTCCAAAAATGGTTCCAATTAACCCTTAAAGAACCCTTTTTTTTTTTTTCTAAGAGTTTATGTATAAATTGGTAAGTCTGTGGTACAAACTCCAAATTATTGGTAGTTTTTTCTACCTAGAACTGTTCAATTTTAGCCGTCTTGGTTCTTGGTACAATCTTGAAAGTTCTACAAGAGTTCATTTGATAGTTCTAAACAGTTCTTTAGCTCCTACGTCTCTGTACCCTCTGATGTGGGGTTCAACATAGAACCTTTTAACAGTCCCTCCGGGATTTCACGATTTTGCAGTCACAGAAATTAACAAATTAACGCAAAATCAAGCGAACTCCGCAATATTCCTGCAATTTTTCGAAACTACCACAGATTTTCCGCAGATTTGGGCCAAGTGACGACATCACAACGCGCATTCAGCCAAAACCCTCTTCGATTCACGTACGCCGAACGTGAGTACAGCTAGAAGGTCTCGTTTACCAACAAACATCACTGTGGAAGACCGCGCAAAACAAACGCAGCATTCAAAATCAAGCATTTGTGGCCGCAACAATCGCAAACAAACTCTGCGAAATCCTGTACGGACTGTTTTTAAGGTTTTTAAAGGGATAAGTGAAGAATACTTCGTCGTCTCGTACAGTTTCGAAGTGCGGTTAATGATGTATGCACGACCCCGGACCCGTCAGGCTCTTCAGTTCGCCTGGATTATGTCACATTTCAGCTGGTACAAGGCATCCGACCGAGGCCGAGTCTGCAGCAGGGTGCAAAAATAGACGCCTTCGCTTCAGACTGCCTCTGTGTAGCATGTATATTCTCTAGAGCGAAAGATTAAACAGAAATAGAAAAAAGCCTACCCAGGCAGATCTAGATTAAAATGAAATAAAGACTTCAAAACACGGCTTATGCGTGAGAAAAGCTCTCAGTAAAAGCCTTTCACACACCGACAGGCCCCTGCAGACAGCCGTTATAACCACTTAACTGAAACTTCCCAACCTGAAATATCACACACGCACAATATTCAGGCTTCATTTCCCCAGCAGCTGGTGGCTGATATGGATATATATCATAATAACATAATGTGAGGTAGTTACACTGGAACATTATGCTAGATAATGACGATAAAAGATGTAGGCGCAGAGTGCTTCTTGAAATATGCAGATTTTGAAAACAAAGTTGTGTACTTTCTGTAGAACAAACAAAATGGGTGAAAATGAGAGAAACTTGTATCTAGTATATTGTATCTTCTACATTTTTTTTTTTTTTTTTTTTTTGCTACTGAAGTCTAAGACGAGTCAACTTAAAAAAAAATATTACAGCAGCTTTCCTAACTGAATAATTTAATACTTTCCCTACTGCTGCAGTTTTTGTGCCATTTAATATCTTTACAAAAAACAAAACAAATAAAATACTCATGATAAAGTTGTCATCCACATAAAGACATACTGTAGGTATCTAGTTAAAAATAAATAAATAAATGACTCACTATGTTACAGACAAACAAAATCTGTTTCAGAACAAGCAGTGCTGGTGATTTACGAGATAAAAACCATTCAGTGTAAAGACAAAAATGACTTAATCTCACGTATTATCATCAAACATCACGTGTAAAAGAATGCTGACGTCACGTCTAGCATTCTCTGCTTTTAAACTAGCTTGACTAGTGTTAACGGTTGGTGTTGTTATAGACTAGGGCTTTCAAATTTCTACAGGACGTGTAGTCCCAGCCGTAGACGCTCCACTCATGGCATACAAAACTTCTGATATCTTTTGTACACTTTTCTGGCCATGAGCTTCAGGATCTTGAAGGTTGCAATCTGATTGGTTCTCTGCACATCCACATATACGCACTTTCGTGCACTGATTTCCATTGGGAAAACAAACTTTTGGATATGGTGCCAATACACGCGGGCAAGATGTAATCACTGGACTGAAAAAACATCCAGTTAATCCCATTGTTTCTCCAGGGAAGCCATTTCCTAATTTTTCGCAATAACATTCTTTTGATCTGCACATTAACTCAGTAACTTCCCCATGTACAATTAGTCTTGCAATTAGTCTTGCAATACAAAAATTTTGTTAAACCCTAAATTTATTATATAATACAGTACTATGCAAAAGTTTTAGGCACATGCAAAGAAATGCTGTAGAGCAAAGATGCCTTCAAAATAATGAAATTAAATGTTTCTACATTTAAAAAAAAAATACTGTAAAGAGCAGTAAACATTAGTAAATGAAACAAAGTCGATACTCGGTGTTTGGGAATCTAAAATGTTGTTTTGTTCTGACTTGATAATGTAGAAGTCATAAAATAAAAAACTTATAATAAACTTTTGCACAGTACTGTGTGTGTGTGTGTAAATATATAAATATATAAATATATAGACACACACACACACACACACACACACACACACACACACACACACACACACACACACACACACACACACACACACACTCTGCCTGGCCAAAAAAAAAGTCGCACACACTAAAATTTCTCCAGCACATCCCAACGACTTCCAATGGGGTTAAGGTCAGGACTCTGTGGTGGCCAATTCATGTGTGAAAATGATTCCTCATGTTCCCTGAACCACTCTTTCACAATTACAGCCTGATGAATCTTGGCATCGTCATCCTGGAATATCGGAATGCCGTCAGGGAAGAAAAAAAATCCATTGATGGGATTAACCTGGTCATTCAGTACATTCAGGTACTCAGCTGACTTCATTTTATTGCCGCATAATGTTGCTGAGCCTAGACCTGACCAATTAAAGGATCCCCAGATCATAACACTTCCTCCAGAGGCTTGTACAGTAGGCACTATGCATGATGGGTACATCGCTTCATGTGCTTCCCTTCTTCCCTGATGCGACCCATCGCTTTGGAATAGGGTAAATCTGGACTCATCAGACCACATGACCTTTTCCCATGGCTCCACAGTCCAATCTCTATGCTCCCTAGCAAATTGCAGTCGTTTTTATCTAATTAGCCTCACACTGATTAGGCCACACAGCTGTTTAGGCCCAATCCTGTAAGTTCTGGTCGCAATGTGCATGTGGAAATGCTCTTACTTTCACTATCAAACCTAGCCGTGAGTTCTACTGTTGATTTTTTTTTTCACGATGTGACTTCACCGAGCGTGTTGAAGATCTCCGATCATGATCATTCAAGATTTTCAACATTCATTTTTCCGACCACATTTCTTCCTCAAAGTTGACAGTTCACCACTGTCCATCCAGGTTTAAATAATGTGTTGGACATTTCTTAACCCAATTCCAAGGATTTCAGCAATCCCCTGTTAGTCTCTTTGCTTGATGAAGGCCAATAATTTGAACCTTCTGTACACAGTAGCATCTTTATCATGACATCTTTATCATAGCATCTGATCATAGGCTCTTAAGTATTTGCTTATTTAAATCCAAACTGCGACCTTTTCGTTTTGGCCAGGCAGTGTACATAGTATATACTATGTGCTTAATAAATCAGCATTGTTGGTTTAGCCATGGAACAAATGTAGCAGAAGAAGCAAATATACACTCTTAAACAAGGGTAAATCTTGAACCGCATAGAGTTCTTTAGTTTGTCCCTTTGAAGGAACCTTTAACGGCTATTTGTAGAACCCTATAACAGGGTTTCTCTATCAGGGCCCCGAAAACAAGCCAAAAGAACCCTTTAGGAACTCTAAAAACAACTAATTCTGCTTTAAGAAATGTCAGATTAAAGCGCAGCTCCAACAATACTTAAGTTTTAAGTACAACTTATTTAAAACTTTTAAGTAAAAGTAACAAAATAAACATACTATACTATTGGGGAAAAGGGGGTTTGATGGTTTTAATAGATTTTAGACATTTTTAGAAGTTGTCCATTCTTTGCGTTTGGATACTTAGGGTTCAACTTAGAAGGAATGAAATCAGTTATGGGTTCCCACAGAGAGGAACTCTTCATGGTTCGAGTTTAACCTTTTTTTTTTTTTGGTACCATGAACACTACCTAAGCTTACCTTCAGCCTGCCGAACTCACAGGCCAGGTCCAGTGGGGTCTTCTTGGCCTTGTTGACCGTACAGGCGTTGGACTGGTGCTGGAGAAGCATCTCAGACTGGGCAGAAAGATGGACAGAAAAGAGAATCACATTTAGCAGCAGATCTGTCACTACACGCATCAGGTTTCTATTATTACACAGTGAAAGACGTCACGCTAAAAAGTCCTTTGGTTGTAGGCCAGAGCATGAAAATACAAGGACATAGAAATGTGTCAGATTCTTTCAGGGATGTATGACGACATGTAGTGATCAGAGTATCCTCTTACATATATTGTGAGAAAGTCCAGGACTCGGAGAAAGCCAACACTCTGGGTGTTTTGTATGTGAAGCAGCCACTGTACACCTAGTTTTGGGTGCTAGTTCAAAAAGCCATTGTTCAGAAACAATGACCAGCGGGGTAACGCCATCAGTACTGAGGACATTTCTTAAGCCTTGAGCAGGTGAGGACATGTCTCATTTTCCATTTTGTTTTCTCTTCCTCTTTCACCATAGGCTATAACAACCATCTTTAGTCCACTGACAGTGTTACGTGTCTCCTGAAAAAGCTACACCTTTGTCCCCATGATGTAATCCCCTCATCTTTATGAGTCAAGATAAGGAGGGGAAAAACATATCATAAACAACATGGCTTTCTTTTTATAGGTATACAAAATTACACCACAATGCAGCCGAATGCTTGATTCTGATTAGTCAGAAGGTAAATGTGCTCATTCTAATATGTTACCATTTCTACAGCAGCTCATTTAACAGAGACTTGTACAGCAGACATGTTATTTAAAAAAGAAAAATGTATAATTGTATCATTGGACAAATAGAGCCTGGTGAGGGACGTAGGTGTCTAACTGTCCTGCATATTTCCATATCATATTTATTTATAATTTATATATAATATAACAATAATTTAACTATACTTGAATATATATATATATATATATATAAAATTTAACAGTTATAATCATTGGCAAATTGCTGTGGGATAAAAGGAATAAAAACTTTGGGACATGCTTTTAAAGGAAAATAATCAACAGGACAATAACAGTAACTTCGATTTGTGTTGGGCCACATCACACCACCCCATCGTTGATGCTTTTCCTATAACAGCATGTCCCGGCGTGTTTTATTCCTAACTTATTACATGCATGACCGTAACATGATGCTATATTATGATATTCCCTTAAAACAGCAGTAATATTTAAAAATGTAACAAAAACATAATCTTAAACTGTATTATTTTGATCATGTCTAGACAAAAGTTTAGTTGGTATTGGACTCATGTGCTATGATGTAACCATGAACCAAGGGTGTGGCTTATTTGATTGACATGCATTCAAAACATGTCATTGTGCTTGTCTATCCATTACAAACAAACTTCCAAGGACTCAGTTAACTGGAGAAAGAAAAAAAAAAAACCTGTTTCTGTTTGAATCTAGAACTAATTATGCACAATTTGCAACCATAAAACACTGAATTAAATATGATGAAGGCGGGTGTGACACTGGGAATATAAGTTGCTGGTGACTGAATATGTGTTGTATGACATTTGAATCCTCTTTAAAAGAATCAAAGATATAGCAGAAACCCATCCATTTTCCATACTGCGTATCCTAACACAGAGTCACAGGGAGCCTGAAGCCTATCCCAGGGAACTCGGGGCACACCCATGACAGGGTGCCAACCCATCACAGAGCACAATCGCACACACCCATTCACACACTGTGGACAACTTGGAAATGCCGATCAGCATATAGCACATGTCTTCGGACTGGGGAGGAAACCGGAGCACCCGGAGGAGACCCCCTAAGCACAGGGAGAACATGCAAATTTCACGCACACAGAGCGGAGGTTGGATTCGAACCCCCAACCCTGGAGGTGCGAGGCAGACGTGCTAACCACCACCACGCTCCCTATATCAGAAACCATTGTATTAAATAATACGCTTACTATACTATACTTATAGTCCAGCTCTATTCAGTGTGCACCTTTACTGGAGCAGAGTCGTCCCTTCTCCACTGTTAACACCGCAGACACTTCAAGTACAGTACTCACCACATCGTAGTGTCCGTACTGAGCAGCCAGGTGCAGAGGGATTTGTCCGTCCTGTGACGCTCCGTTAACAGAGGCTCCAGCTCTCAGCAACATCAGTACAGAGTCTGCCTTTCCCTGCCAGGCAGCATAGTGGAGCGGTCGCATTCCTACAATAGGTCCATGGCATGTTATGAGTTTGAGTCCTGAGTATCAATCTATACATGATACCAATCTGATACTGATACTGATACAATCTGATATCTGATCCTAACAGTGACTCTGTACAAGCTTCTGTTGTTTGGTTATGCAAATCTTTACAGGAGTGATGGAGACATGCTATAAGACATGTCTTATTTAAACCCAATTATACCCACTCAGAGATGTGCAGATCGTTATCCCGATTAGGTTTTACTACCATTAACTTCATACTACCATTTAAAAATGTAAACAAACTATACTGAATATGTATGTCCATTCTTCCTTTCAGCATTTCTGATGAGCTCTGGTTTCATTTAGTTATATTCTGGGGTCATGTCATGTGCTTTTGTTTCTGAGTCGTTGCATAACTACCCTTATGTGTTCACCTGTAATGTGTCTCACCTTGATTTGTTTGGTTAGTTTGGCTACCTTGTTGTTTCTGCTCCACACTGCAAAGTCATTTTGTGTCTTTTGTCTGGTAAATCCAAGTCCTGCTCGTGTTTTCATTTATCATAATACTGAATACACGTTTCATGTCCGTGTTCTAACCCCTGCTATGGACTTTGAAGAAGATTCCTGGATTGCGCTAAATAAGTCACACACCGTGTTTACACACTTGCGTTCTGCCTCCAATAACCACACACTTTACAAACGACTTGTAAAGGCTTATGTTTGAAATTTGGCTCTTTATATTTTTGTAAATGAATAGGTTATAAATGAAGATGTTGTCATGGAGAAGTTTATCACCATTCCGGTCCTTGATGTCCACTGTAGCCTGGGCGTCCAGAAGCAGAGACAGCAGGTCCGTGGTGCCCGTGAGAGCAGCATGGTGCAGAGCTGAAAACCTGAATGACGGAGAAAAGCAAAATACCATTTCAGTGTTACGCTCTTTGTACCATCTTACATTCTTATATTCACTGACACTGCTGGAGTCTCATGAACAAGAGACTGCTTGATCTTGGGGGGGAAAAAAAAAAAAAAAAACTTTTAAAAAAGAGGACAGATTCTCAATTTTTAAGCGCCTTAAGGCTTTCGAACAATAAAACTTTAACAAAACTTTATGTCCTCCACCCGCAATGTTTTGTAACTGATGACACATGTCATTAAAACTAATAGCTGTATAGTAATCCCCAGATTAAGCTGACTTTTCCTCTGTGGAGCCACACTCAAATTTCTTCACGCTTTAAGAGACAGAATCTGGTGAAACAGCAGTAATCCAAACAAAACCCAACTGTGCGAACATGATAAAAACGCTACTTGGTGATTTTAAAAAGATGCGTTTGCTCTCTCGACTCGTAACAGAAAGGATTATTTCTGCTAATAATTCTTAGCTTGATGGGGTTTCCACATTAAATATGTGCACAACCTTTTTTTGCAAGAAATTATTAAATTGGGGCACTACATGTTCATGTAAGGAATAAAACACTTGGGGATTTGCTGTTATAGGAAAATAATCATCAACAGGGTTACTGTTACCACCACAAAGTTGATTCTTTTACAGTTGAGGTCATGAGTTTACATCTGCAAAATGTTAATAATTAAAAAAAAAAAAAAAAAAAGAAGAAGAAGGATTATAAATATTGCATTTAGTTTTTTTTTTTATTTAGTTCTGCCCTGAATAAGCTATTTCACATAACAGATGTTTACATTTAGTCCACAAGACAATAATAACTGAATTTACACAAATGAACCAGTTCAAAAGTTTACATACCCTTGATTATTAATACTGTGTGTCGTTACCTGGATGATCAACGACTGTTTTTATGTTTTGTGATCGTTGTTCACGAGTCCCTTGTTTGACCTGAGCACTTAAACTGCCCACTGTTCTTCAGAAAAATCCTCCAGGTCCTGCACATTCTTTACTTTTCCAGCATCTTCTGCATATTTGACCCCCTTTCCAGCAGCGGTTATATGAGATTGAGATCCATCTTTTCACACTGAGGACAACTGAGGGACTCATACACGACTGTTACAAAA